>OY755191.1:12371563-12971563 GCA_963576735.1 Bedellia somnulentella | reverse complement strand
TGCCAATTTTAGTGTACTTCTAAAACCAACCACGTTGGTTTAACGAATCACTGGGCAATTTTGTAACGCTTATTCGAAACACTGAAGACGAGAATAGGCTTGTGTCCATTAAGAATGAATATAATGGATAGGGGTTTATAATGATTAATTATATTATGGAGAATATAACAAACAATTTTAATTATTAAAAACGTTACAGATTATTAATATTTTTAAAAAATAAATTTCGTAAAATGCAACCTTTAGTCACGTGACAGTGAACACCAATCAGAAAGCGTTACGTCACGCCGTGCGAAACTCCAATCGTGTCTTTGACGTTGCGAGTATCACTACCGGTTCTTGATAAAATTTTGGTTTTTAACAACTAATATCAAGTTGATACAGTTTTTGCTGATTATAATTTGAAAGAATTAACCATGGAATCGGGATTCAGCAAAGCAGACAGTAATAATTTGGCCAGAATCGATGCCGTTATGCTTGGAAATTTTTTCGCGTCGAACAGTGACTTTTGCTCATCTGAATTTCAAAATGTTAAAACTTCCTTGTAAGTATAAAATATTTATTATAAGCATAAATGCTATGTGACATTTCAGTTCGGTACACAAGGATTTAATGTTTTGACGTACATTTTGCAAGAAAATTGATACAACACTTGGAGTACAACTTTCTTTCGATTCATTCAGACACTCTTCTATTCTATTATCATCTTTCTTTGTTTTTTTAGAATATATAGCCGTTCTGTACTGCTGCATGTTCGTTTTCTTCTGTCTTCTTGACATCCAAATTTACTAGGCATACAACCTGGTTTCATACGCACTTGTGATACTGTTCCCTTCATATGGTACTCCATGTCATTTATCATATCATTTGGCAACTAGAATAATAAAATGAGTATGTTTGTAACATTAATTAGAAAACTAAAATAAAACGTTCACTTCTAAAAGTGAAACAACTTAACCTGAACTCATGTATTTATTATTTAGAAAATAGGGATTCTACAATTTGCCGTGTAGTGCCGGCTTAGAATGTCGCTACCCCTTTCTACCCACGTGTGTCGTAAGAGGCGACTAAGGGTATTGGGGCTATATTGGATTTTTAGGCAATGCGGTTGGACACCCATCACCAAAAACCTTTATTTTTACCATCTTTTCCCCACTCAACTTCCAAAAGTGGCTGAGGAATTTATAATTCCTTAGCTCTGGTTACCCCTTCTAGGGAAATATAGCCGTGAGTATATGTATGTATGTATGTATGGATTCTACAAAACACATCTAGTTTGCTCGAATAAAGTAATAGATTGTATTGTGTGAAATACATACATCAAAATGATCTTCACAAAAATACATTCTTGAACCTGTTGATAAAGTATGAGCATCATCTCTTCTTGCAAGTTTTAACCACTTTTTCCGTATTTCTCCATTGTTTGGAACATATATAAATAACTTGATTGGCGTTTTTAAAGTCGTGCTATCACAATGGGGCACCATACAGTACTTATAATATGAGAAATTCATTTTTAAACGATAAAAACTAGCTATCACGTACGAAGACACGATCGCTCTTTGGTTTGTTTCGCACGGCGTGACGTCATTCAAGACGCCATGACAGTCTTGTGCGTTTTGGAACCAAATTGAAATTAGTTTTTTAAAACGCTAAATTTATAATGAAAACGCTCGATTAAAAATAAATAAACATTTTTTTTCGATAAAATGCCTAATAAGCTAAATTATTAAGCAGTTATTGAAATTTAGTCAACTAGCCTATTCTTGACTTTATTTTGTAAACGTATTTGACAAAGGAAATCCGAGTTGCTTTTGAGAGGAAATTATTTATTGACTAGCTAGTAGAGTGTATTATATTTGCAGTAGCATTTATTGAAAGATTGATGGATGTAAACTTATCTAGAGAGGTTTTTTCAGGATTGTGCAAAGTGGCGATAGATAGACAATGGTTACCCAATGTGTGTGTGTATTTTAGCAGATGACTAAAACGGTACCGACGACGTGATAGCTCAGTGGGTAGAACACCGGTTGACGTGCAAGCGACTAGTGTTCAAATCCCGGGTCGAGCCTACACCAATTTGTCTTTTCTAAAGACATATGTGTGGTTAATTTATCACGGTTGTTAACGGTGAGGGAAAACATCGTGAGGAAACCCACATGGCTGAGTTGTACTTAGTCATGTGACAGTGTATTCGTACAAAAACGGCGATAGGGCCTGCCCCCTATTACATGAGTACACTATCCATGCAAAACGTGGGTACTCTGAACACCAGGTGACAATGTCACGTGATGTTCAGAACTATTAGTACCTCTGCCAACCCCTTCGGGGATATTCGGCGTGAACGTTCATGTTATTATGTATATGTTATAAAACGGTAATGTTTAATTTAACACGTGTGGGTTTCAAAGTCATTCAAAGCGTGATCATGTTTTTTTACGGTGAGGGAAAACAGCGTGAGAAAACCCAAATGGCTAAGTTGAACTTAGTTGTTTGACAGTTTATTTGTGTTTCACACGACATGTGTTTCAATCTATTTTAATACAGCCTTCACGGTTTTCATAATGCAAGTTATAAACAGAAAATTTTAAGGACATAAAGTAAACTGTATCATGTATTTTATTTAGGTTGTTAAAACAACAACCAACTAGACTTTATAGCGTTTTAAAACAAACAATTTAGACTTACTCTTGCGAGTATGCCCTTAATTAAAACACTGCATAACGAACTATACATATAAAAGGCTATTTGACTGTAATAAAAATATACATTTCTTTTATTTCATTAGTCTTTATATTTCTTTTTTGGAGCAATATGTAATAATGCGAGATAAAAATATTGCATTATTTCACTAAAATCCGTCTTCTAAAATAAGTATTTTTAATGCAAATGTCACGTGACTAAAAACAACCGTGATTGGCTATTTCTATAATGACGTAGATTGCACATAAACTGACCGTGTATCGCTTCGCTCGTAAGTGTTTAATGCGGAATTGACGTCATTTGTGCTACAGCCGCCATATTACTTAAAGTCGCGTTTTCGCGGCACATTTGAATATTGCATTTTCTTTTTCGATTTTTTTATAAAATAGCTAAAATGAAGACAGAAAAATATTTTTTTAGGGCTCCTTATAAACAAATATAACACCGTAAGATAGTTTTCAAAACTTAGTCAAATAGCTTATTTCAGAATCTAGTCCATTAAAGAAACATATATTTTTACGTGTCGATTTCGATTTTCAGAGTAGGTACCCACCTGAAGAGAACATAAAACTACACACATACATATATTCACGGCTATGAAACTCTAGCAGAGGTAGCCAGAGCTTCGGAATAAGTAACTTTTCTAATGTTGAGAGGAGAAAATGATTGTGATATAAAGGTTGTTGGTGATGAGTGTCCAACCCCATCACCCTACAACTTCTTTAAAATTTGTCTTTTCTAAAGACATATTTGTGGTTAAATTATCATGGTTATTAACGGGGAGGGAAAACATCGTGAGGAAACCCATATGGCTGAGTTGTCCTTAGTTATGCGACAGTATATTCGTACGAAACGGCGATAGCCCTGCACCCGATCACGTGAGTACACTGTCCAAGAAAAACGTGGGAACTCTGAACACCAGGTGACAATGTCACGTGATGTTTAGAAGAATTAGTACCCCTTCGGGGATATACAGCGTGAATGTTTGAGTTTGAGTTTGAGATCTTGATTATTACATACATATACTCACGGCTATATTTCCCTAGAAAGGGAAACCAGAGCTAAGGAATTATAAATTCCTCAACCACTTTTGGATGTTAAGTGGGGAAAAGATGGTAAAAATAAAGGTTTTTGGTGATGGGTCTCCAACCGTATCGTCCGAAAATCCCATAAAAAGCCTCAATACACTTAGTCGCCTCTTACGACACCCGTGGGTAGGAAGGGGTAGTGACATTCTAAGCCGGCACTACACGGCAAAGCTATATCTTGATTATTATCAGCGTTAATTTGCCGTGATAGCCCAGTGGGTAGAACACTCGGTTATCGTGCAAACGACTAGTGTTCAAATCCTGGGTCGGGCCTACACCAATTTGTCTTTTCTAAAGGCATATGTGTGGTTAATTTATCATGGTTGTTAACGGTGAGGGAAAACATCGTGAGGAAACCCATATGGCTGAGTTGTACTTAGTCATGTGACAGTGTATTCGTACAAAACGGCGATAGGCCTGCCCCCTATCACGTGAGTACACTGTCCATGCAAAACGTGGGTACTCTGAACACCAGGTGACAAAGTCACGTGGTTCAGAAGTATTAGTACCTCTGCCAACCCCTTCGGGAATATTCAGCGTGAACGTTTATGTTATGTTATGTTATGTTAATTTGCTTACTTTATTAAAAACCCATTGAAATGTTGAAGTAAAGTTAAAAGACCTTGTATTTTGTAATTTACTACAGAGATTAAAATAAAAAATAGCTAATTTTCTTCGTCCGTAGTAAAACAAGCGATTATTAGTTGAGTAAGCCAAGTTTTACGGTAATATGCTAACACGTTACGTTATACGGTAATACACTCATAGCTATAAATTTGAAAAATAGAGGAAGCCAGTGCTTTCAAATTTACTTTTCTTTCGCCACTATTTAGTAACAAAGGCGAAATATGGTAAAATAAAGTCTTTTCGGTGATTTTTTCTAGTGACATAGCTTTTTACGGCAACCACAGGAAGCAATAGTATAGTGATATTCTAAGCCAACACTACACAGCGTTGATTTATTCAAATCTACCAATCGAATCTTCTAATCACTCTACACTATTATTGACCACAAAACCTGTAATTTATTACTCACGTCATATGCCAAGTGGCAACCCTATGTTTCATTCATAAGTAACAAGAACTCAGTTGAATTCGTTTGACTGAAAAGCTAGGGGTGGCGCGCATCGGGTCAGAGTCAATTCATTAAGTGCTTCTGTGACAGCGGACATAAATTATTCCGGTCGGGATCCACCGGATATTTATCATGGGTTTCTATAGCATGCTTAATTAGATAGTTTGTGAAGACCTTTATCTGATTGATATTCTGATTGCGAAAAGGTATGGAGATTGGACATCAAAGTGAGAGATGGGCCTTATATGGTACATGTATGTATTAGAATACGATCACGGGGGATTCAGTTCAAACACAGATTAGGGATAAAATGTTAGGCCTCCGTAATGTGAAGAATAAAAGAGCAAAGCTTGCATGATTGATGATTGTAGACAGGTTTGTCAGGATCGTATAAAGTGGTGATCGAAAGTGTCTGCCTACCCTAATGGGAACTAATCCTATTGGGGAACGATCATGGCAAACCTCTATAGCTTCGTTTACATCCATCAATTTATACTTTGGACGCCGGCCTTTTTGAGCACACTTTCTATTTTGTCTAAATGTGTTCTCTGCGATCGTCCTCTTATAATATTACCTTACATTTTCATTTCCATATCTTATCAATAAAATATTTTTAGGTCAATCTTGCCTCTGCGCGCTATTGGTGACTTACAATCTAGAGGTCTCAGGTTCAATTCAATTTAAGTTGAAAGACAAAACCCAACTTTTCTTTGAAAATATTGCACTCTTTCTTCTTGTACTCAACTCATCCCAAATTTTCACGCCACACATTCCCGAAGAAGTTGGCAGAGGTACTAACACTTCTGAACATTACGTGAAATTGTCACCTGGTGTTCAGAGTACTCATTTTTTACTTGGACAGTATACTCACGTGATAGGGGGGCAGGCCTATGGCTCTTTTTGAATGAATACACTTACAGGGCTAAGTACAACTTAGTACTTCTTGTACTAGCGATGTGTTTAATCATAAAATAAATTAGTTATATAAATTCAAGTTTAATTTATGGTTTTATTTGTAGGCATATTAATATTTGCACGAAAGAATTAATTAAAGCTGGAAGATACCTGTCATGTTAACGGCAGGATATCTGTGAAAGGTTAAATAAAAAATATATTTATTTATTTTTTTAAATGAGGTGAGGTGTCGACTTAGATTAGAACAACCCCATTTCTTCCCATGGGTCGTAAGAGGCGACTAAGGGTATCGGAGATTTTATGTGACTTTTGGGCGATGCGGTTGGAGACCCATCACGAAAAACATACATTTTACATTCTTTTCCCCACCTCACTCCTAAAAGTGGCTAATGAATTTTCTGATTCTGAAGCTCTGGCTACCCCTTTTAGGAATTTACAATTATAAGCTGTAAGTAATGGTGTGCTTTATATTAATAAACGCACCCATGAATACCACTGTGGTAGGCAGAATCAATCCATCAAAATATTCATAAGTGCTCTTTTATACTTACCACTTCGAATGGTTTTATAACACATCTTTTCTTCACATATTTCATTTGAAATAACCTTTATCATGAAATACTTTTGAAAGCGATGTTTAAGTAAAAGTAGAGTACGTATTCTCTGACAGAAAGGCGGAAGAATTTGAAATTTTATTGCAAACTCGAGACAGCTTCCTTATTTCGAGCACATTTTGTGTCTGTTCTGATATCTAGAGAGATTTATGTTGGAACCACTATTTTAAATAACATTTAAAATGCATTAAAACATCTGAAAGCGAAATTTCGTTTCGAAAGTAAAGAGCTTTTTGAAGAAAGCTCCAAATGAAATGTAAACATCTAACTTTCTACTTTAAGTCGGAATGAAAGTATGTGTATCTTATTTTTATTCTAACTACTTTAAAATTCTCAGCTGTATGTTCAAATTTTAAGTATACTGGCAGTCAATGTTTACATATTAAATATTTAAGAAAAAAATATCGATTGTAGTAAATAAATAAAGATCTACAAAACTCAAATAACTTTGACTCAGCTAATAGTACTTTCTTCGTAAAACACCAACGGGAAGAGCTGCGATAGTTTTATCCTTATATTATATTCTAGTAAAGAATAATTAAAATTTCGATCGCTGAATGTTTGCCCAATTAGATTATTTGGGTCATAATGTCAGCAGAAGATGGCCACAAAGTATGATTCATGAACACATTTACACCAAATAGTATTTAAACAGGCATTCTGAATAAGAAGATGATGAGAATATTGATTAATCTAAACGAAATGTCATTAGCTCAAACAAATGGGACCTAATGTCGTAATTATGTATCTATAATTCCGTTTCGTGCCAGCTTAGAATGTCACTACCCTTTCTACCCACGGGTGTCGTAAGAGGCGACTAAGAGTATGGGGCATTTTTGAAGTGGTGTTTGGGCGATGCGGTAGGAGACGCATCACCAATGATACTTTAGTTCTAGTTCTTGTCCCCTATAAACTTCGAAATGTGACTGAAGAGTTTCAAGCTCTAAAGCTCTGACTAATCCTTTTTTGGATTTATGGCCGTGGATTAATGTATGTACTCGTATGTATGTCTATGTATTACTTATAGATGGGACAATGGACCTGACCAACATTTATTATTTTATACGCCAAATAAATCTACAAAAATTACGAGAAAAACTGTATTTTTACTTTTTCTATAACTTGAAAAATGGCTGAAATATTTAGGTTCAAAGTGCGCATTTTGGCCAACGGAGTTAATTGCGGTTGGCGCGGGCAAAGTGACGATGTGACGTCATAGCCCCGCCATTCGTCGCTCACGCTTGCGTACGCATGGAGTTTTTATAGTTTTGTGATACAAAATGGCAAATAAATACTGTATTATGCCGCAGTGTTTCAACCTTGGTTTCAACTCTGCAGTTATGCTACCGAATAATCTAATTATATTTTTTTTGTATCTACAACCCTCTTGTGAAATTGCATGTGCCCAACAGGCAGGGTCATATCTTATATTACTTGTCTTGTCCACATGTTATATTATACTACTGTACCGTGATTACACCAACTATTTGTGCACTTATGGTACGCTGTAAAAGTTTGAGTTCAAAACACTAGATAAATCTTTTTCCTTGCTGTGTAGTGTTGGCAAAGAATAGCACTATCCCTCTTCGTATATATAGTTCTAGTGCTCAGTCAATCAGTTCTTCGAAAGGTAATTTGTTTTAAGCAATGTAATTTAAGATGTATGTTTTTTGTCGCTTTGTTCTTTTTTTACTTTTGTTTACCACAGTGATGTTAATTTTGTTTTACGTTTACTGTGCGGAAAATAGTTTGTTGTGATTTATATAACATAACATAAACTTCACGCCGTTTATCCCCGAAGGGGTTGGCAGAGATACCAATACTCCTGAACTCACATGGCAAGCGCCATCTAGTTTCCAGAGAAGGTACCCACGTTTTGCTTAGACAGTGTACTCACGTGATAGGGGGCAGGCCTATCGCCGTTTTGTACGAATACACTGTCACATGACTAAGTACATCTCAGCCATGTGGGTTTCCTCACGATGTTTTCCCTCACCGTTAGCAACCATGATAAATTAACCACACATATGACTTTAGAAAAGACAAATTGGTGTAGGCCCGTCCCAGGATTGGAACTCACGCCCTTCTGTTTTCGGGCGGGTGTTCTACCCACTGGACTATCATGTCGCTTGTCATGTGATTTATATATATATATATATATATACATTCTGTGTACTAAGTATCGGGAATTTGTCAATAAAACAAAAAATACAAATTATTCATCTAAATTTATTTTATCGCCTTCAAAGTAGGCCCCATCGCTTGCAATACAACATCTCCACCGCTGCACCCAGTCTTCCATACATTTTTCATAGGCTATTAGCGGTATGGCCTTAAGCTCATTCAGCGAATTTTCTTTTATGGCTTTTATCGACTCAAAACTTTTAACTTGGGAAATAAAAAAAAGTCAGACAGAGCCATATCAGGTGAATACGGTGCTTGATCGAGAACTTTTGAGAACTCACTATAATGGCTGTGTGTGATGGTGCATTATCATGGTGCAGCATCCATGAGTTGTGTTGCCACAAATCTGGACGTTATCGGCGGCTTCTCTCACGCTAACGCTTCATGACGCCTAAATAATATGCTTTATTCACTGTTTCTCCCTCTGGAAGGAATTCGGAGTGAACCTCACCACGGTAGTAAAAAAAAACTGTCAGCATCACCTTGATTTTGGAGCGACTTTGCCGCGGTTTTTTGGGTTTTGGCTCGTTTTTGAGACGCCATTCTGAAGACTGTTGGCTTGTTTGCATGTCGTACTCATAAACCCATGTCTCGTCGCCAGTTATTATAGGTTTCATAAAGGTCGGATCCGTAGAAGCTCGGGAAACCATGTCTTCAGCGACATGCTTTCGCTGCGCTTTTTGAACAAAATTGAGCTCTTTTGGAACTAATCGAGCGGCGACGCGTTTCATGCCTAAAATGTCAATGAGAATGTTGTGGACGGACTTAAAAGATATGTTCACCTCACAAACCAACTCTCTCAGACTCATACGTCGATTTTCGAGCACTAGCTTCTTGATTCTGTCGATGTTTTCTTTGGTCGTAGCGGTTGAAGGTCTACCAGAACGAGGCAACTCTACTACTGCTTCTCAAAACTATGACCAACAAAAAATGTAGTTTAAAACAAATTAAATGACAGATCCCGCTCAAATTTTGCGCGCTAAATCAGTACAGTGTTACCAACATGCACTAAAAAAATTTGAACGACCTCTTTTACGCGGGTCTTTTTATTGACATATTCCCGATACTTTTTACACAGAGTAGTATAACTATGTATGTATGTAATATATATTAATCCATATAGTTAGTAATATGTGGACACTTTTAATTGGCCATTAAGTTTACATGTTGTTTAGCTATTAAGATATTAGGCTGTTAGTTTTCCGAAGAAAAATAAAATATAATAAAAAAAAACTAATTCCTTAGCTCTGGCTACCCCTTTTAGGGATTTATAGCCGTGAGTATATGTATGTATGTAATAAAAAAATATATACTAAAGTTTCAAGTGCATTTAGTACAGATATTTTGACCAATTTGTGTTCTCCATTGAATGCCACAACAATAAAATGGACAAAGACCACGGAAAAATGTACTCAATCTATCTATTCTCCCTGCTGCGAACGAAATAAAACGAGAAACGTTCAAACATAAAACATACGAAAGAAAAATGAAAAAGTTCAGATAGAAAATAGTGACAAACTAAGACTATAAAGTTTTTGACAGTTCTTGATAGTTTGTTTGGTAGAATTGTTTGAGTTACTGGTTTAATTTTTATACTAGATGGCGCTGTTATACGATTTTCTATGTCGTAGCATTTATTTATTTATTTATTTGAACATTTTATTGCATACAAATACAATGTTTTTATATAGGTACAGATCATTAGGACTAAGTACACAAAGGCGGTTACAAATTAACCAACCTATTTCAAAATAAGGTAGATAGAGAAATTTAAAAAACGAGATGGAGACTAAGTTTATGGTACATAATTTTGAAGGTTTGGTAGAGATAATAATTATGATCTCAACTCAAACTTTCAAGCCGGGGATACCGTAAGGGTTGGCAGGGGTACTATTACTTCTGAATCTCGTGACATTGTATCCTGGTGTTCAGAGTACCCACGTTTTGCTTGGACAGTGTACTCACGTGATAGGGGGAGACCTATCGCCGTTTTGTACAAATACTCTGTCACTTGACTAGGTCCAGCTCAGCCATGTGAGTTTCTTTACGATGTTTTCCCTCACCGTTAAACACAAATGACCATTTAAACACACATATATCTTTAGAAAAGACAAATTGGGGTATTTGAACCCTCATCGTTTGCACGATAAGCGGTGTCCTACCCACCGAGCTATCACGGTTTTCATTATAAATATCAAGTTATATTTTATCAAATAATGTTAAGAGTGCTCAATTTTGGCTTGAAGAATAAAATGTTAAATGGCAGGCCTAGCTATACTCATTCCAACATCACGTTAAATCTTTTTACAATTAAGTTTAAGTTTTTGGTTTCATAACAGTCATACCGAAGTCCCAACAACCTATTCAATTATATTATATAATTAAATTGGTTTCCCAAGGTACAGGCTAAGGCTAGTTTGGGAACCCCTGGAAATTTGTTGAAAGCTGTAATTCTTTTAATAAATATACTTTTTTTTTGTTATAATAAGATAGCAATTCAGTGAGAAATATGCCTTGATACTCAACGATAACTAACTCTATAAAAGCCACCACCACCATTATATTTCCTTTTATTATAGTATTTAACCATTGAATAAATAAAATGCTTCTAATGGCACCCCATTTTTAAAAAGGCGTTAAGAAGTAAAGAAGTTATCGTAATACAAACATACGAGTAGCATGGATACATACTAGAGATGCACCGAAATTCGTTAAACATTCGGTATTACCGAAGTTCGGCAGATTTACCGAAGTTCGTATTCGGCTGAATTTCGGTTAGATTTGGCAGATTTAACCGAAGTTCGGCCGAAATTCGGTAGAAAATAAAATGTCCTGGAAATACATACATTAATAGCTGTGTGAGTCCAGTTTTGGTGATTGCTTTAAATATAAAAAAAACGCATTAATTAAAGATTTAAACTTTAAGCAATTTCACATAATTGTTGTTATACAATAAATAATAAAAAATACTTCTATAAATCAAATTCTTATCTTAAACGTTGCCGTGTAGTGCTGGCTTAGAATATTACTACCCCTTCCAACCCCGGGTGTCGTAAGAGGCGACTAAGGGTGTGGGGCATTTTTAAGTGGTTTATGGGCGATGTGGTAGGAGACCCATAACCAAGGATACTTTATTTCTACCAACTTTTCCCCTATCGACTTCTAAATGTAAATGATGAGTTTATAGCTCTAAAGTTCTGGCTACCCCTTTTTGGGATTTATGGTCGTGAGTATATGTATGTTTGTATTGTTTGTAATTATCTTATATTTCTTTCTGACTTATTTAAAGTCTTTATTTATGTAACAAAGCAACAACATACTGTCAAACACTTATTCGAAGAAGTTCGGCCGAAATTCGGCTTCGGCATGTATTCATACCGATAAGCCGGCCGAATTCGACATTCGGCAGAACCTACATCAAAATCGTAGCCCTCATTTTAGCTTAGCATAAGTTGAATAAAAAATATTTTTCTTAACAGTGCGGGTGCTTTTAATACCTTCACTAGACTTGTCTCCAATCTTTCACTTTAAAATCTTACCAAAATCATTGAGTTAACACAAATCCGAAATTCCACGTATGTATCCAACATACATACATAAATACAACATACTTAAATACTCACGGTTAAATATACCTAGAAGGGGTAGCCAGAGCTTCAAAATACGAAATTCCTCAGCCACATTGGAATTTGAGTGGGGAGAAGATTGTAAATAAAGGTTATTGGTGATTGGTCTCCAAATGCATGGCCTAAAAACTACTTGAAAATGACATACATACATATACTCACGGCTATAAATCCCAAGAAGGGATAGCCAGAGCTAAGGAATGAGAAATTCCTCAGCCACCTTCGGAAAGTTGAGTGGGGAAAAGATGGTAAAATAAAGGTTGTTGGTGATGGGTGTCCAACCGCATCGCCCAAAAATCCCTTTTAAGCCCAAATACCGTTATTCGCCTCTTACGTATACCCACCGGAAGAAATGGGGTAGTGCTATTCTAAGCTGACACTACACAGCTAAAATGACTAAAACTAAATATTCCAGGTATGTGTCTGAATTCAAACCAAACTAGTTTCGAGCGCGTTTCACAACAATAAAAGCAAGTTGTTAGCTGAAACCATAGACATGTGATGCAATAGACATGTCTGTTTGCCTAGTTCGTTAACGTGATGTGGTAGCCGCTTTTGTTCCCGGATTTGAGGTGTTAATCCTTGTAAACTTGAGTACGTTGGAGAGGTTGCATTGTTTTACGGAGTCTCATATAAACAGAAATATCGCATACTTGTTTATGCAAATGTTTGAGTTAGTGTTTACATTTCGCGTAGTGCCGGCTTAGAATGTCATTACTCCTTTTTACTCACGGGTTTGTTAAGAGGTGACTAAGGGTATGGGGCTTTATTATAATGGTTTTTGGGCGATGTGGTTGGAGACCCATCACCAGCAATACTTTATCTCTACATCCAAATGTGGCTGAGGAATTTCTAGCTCTGAGGCTCTGGCTACCGCTTTTTGGGATTTATGGGCGTGAGTATATTAGAAAGTGGGAATTAAATTGCATTGCATTGCCGTGTAGTGTTGGCTTTGCTGTGTAGTGTCGGCTTAGAATAGCACTACCCCATTTCTTCCGGTGGGTGTACGTAAGAGGCGACTAACGGTATTGGGGCTTTTAAGGAATATTTGGGCGATGCGGTTGGAGACCCATCACCAACAACCTTTATTTAACCATCTTTTCCCGACTAAATTTTCCAAAAGTGGCTGAGGAGTTTCTAATTCCCTGGCTCTGGCTACCCCTTCTAGGGAATTACAGCCATGAGTATATGTATGTATGTATGATGGGAATTACTTTTGTGTTTTTAAAGTATATAAATTAACTCTATATCCAGAGGTGAATGGCAAGGATTTGATTAACTTAACAAATACTAATAACAAACGTTGAACACGAAAATTCAAGTCAGTGAAAACCAAATCCAACATTTTACTCTGATGATTACCAACAACATTTATTGGCATAAGATCAGTAAGCAAAACGAAATCCATAACAGAAAAGCCTATTTGTTTACAATATATTGTTTCGGCTCTTGTTTGTCCAAAATGCTCTTGATTTAAACTATTCAAGTTGAAATCACCAACAACTGTAAAAGCTTCATCAATTTTTTTTACTACGTCACTTGCATTGTCCACGAAAGATTTCAATTTGCTTATTACAGATGTACATACAACACGCTCCCAAAAACTTGTATTTGAATGTGCTTAGATTTTCCAGCAATACATTAGTTAGGTTAATTTAAACGAACCAAAGTAAATAGGTATGAGTTTCCGCGGACAAAAAGCTGGTAACAAGTGCGCTGTAGTTGGTGCGACGCGCGAACTTGGCTCAATTCACTCACGAAGATGAATGCGGGGAATAGTTCGGGAGCTGGTATACGAAAACTTTATTAAAAAATACTATGTTTCGTAATTTGAATGTTTTTGTTCATGAAAACCTAATGTAGGGATTATTACTAGTACTCCCCACAAGAGATAGGGAAAGCAAACACTACTTAAAAGTGTAAAACGAAACAAACGACGACGCGGGTTCGATTCCCGCCTGTGTCGAAATTTTTCTTTCCTTTATTTATTCTTTACTTATAAGTACTATGTTTCGTGTCGCTTTTTGTGGGTTTTTCAGAAAAAGTACATCAGTGAAGCTGGATCTTCAGAAATGACTTGGTTAAGCCATAAGTAACCTACCTCAAGACATTCACTTTGCGGAATATCCTAAAAACAAATATGGACGAACTTCGAAAAGTATTTTGATAGAGCGAGTTTGAATTGAAATCAGTGTTGATCAATAAACCATATTTTTTCCTGAGTACATTGGTACTCCTATTTTCCACCCATACATTAGTTAGGTTAGTTAAAGCTAAGCAAAGTAAATAGATAATATAGTTGCCGCGGACAAAAAGCTGGTAACAAGTGCGCTGTAGTTGGTGCGACGCGCGAACTTGGCGCAACTTACTTACGAAGATGAATACGGGGCATAGCTCGGGAGCTGGTATACAAAACTTGATTAAAAAAAATACTGTTTCTGGGCGCTTTGTGTGGGTTTTTCAGAAAAATTAATGAAGCTGGATCTTCAGATGCGACTTGGTTAAGTCATATATAACCAACCTCAGAATACTTTATCCTAAAAACAAATATGGTCTAACTACAAGAAAGTATTTCAATACCGTGAGTATGAATTGAAATTACCTAGTGTCAATCAATAAGTTATTTTTATTAGTTCCAATCTTTAAGACATACATAAGAGCTTCAGAATACGAAATTCCTCAGCCGCTTTTGGTACTTGTGTGGGGAGAAGATTTTAAATAAAGGTAATATTAAGAAAAATTTAGTATGTATAGAAGCATTTATTTTATTATGGTCCTTAATTGGGGGGAAAATAATCATCAATCATGAGAAATTATCACGGCTAAGATATTGAATGAAATAAGCAAACTAACTAATTAATATTTGTATTATCATGGCTAAGTTGATACCTAGTTAGAAATCAGTACATTATTGCAAAGTTGCTTAATCTTCTAGTCATATGTATGTAATATAATGTCATATGTATTAAACCACCAGATGATGAAACATCATGTGATAGTAAGTATTTACAAAATGTGTAGCAAAAAATTGTTTATATCCTAAATTATTTTGTAATATCTGAGATATATAGAACAAGTTTTATTGCAAAATATCACAAACAGAGATTTTCTTGTACTGTTTTACGAACCTATTACCTATATTTCTCCTTTCCTTAAGGCTACGAAATATATCGGTTTACTGATGCATAGCAAGCAATATTCGATTAAACACCGACACCTGCATTTTGTTTCTTTCAAAAAAAAAAAGTCAAAAAGTTTATTTTTCAAAATAAAGTTAAATACTATCATTTTTTGAACGTCAAAGGTTTAAATTAATCGTTAATCCGTTGCTTCGGAAGGTGTTCGTAAAGAGAAGAAGCAACAAAGAAACTCTTTACATTCACATTTTTTCATTTTTTCAAAATATGGTTTGTACAATTTCAGTTTATAAACATGTTTTTACTTTATAAAAGATTTTCTACGCGACAAAACCAAACGCTAGTTTGACATATTTAAAATAAATTGTCCATCACAAATAACCAATCACATAACGTGAGAAGACACTTTCGTGTCAAACACCAGCTCCCTAACTATCTCTGTGGAGTGTCGTGCCGGCGAACAGATGCCAGGACAAACTGCAATTTAATTAGCAGCGCGTCAGATAGTTTTGATCCATGATTTAAAAATGAGACGCCTTGATCGATAGCTGGTTTGCTGGCTCCTTTTGGTAGATTTCAGAAGATATTCGTCAGGAGCGCGTTTGAATTTTATGTGTATCTCTGTTCAACTGAGTATATTGTTTAATGTCATTTTGCTGTGTAGTGTCGGCATAGAATAACACTACCCTATTTCTTCCGGTGGGTGTACGTAAGAGGCGACTAACGGATTTGGACCTTATAAGGGATTTTTGGGCGATGTGGTTGGAGACCCATCACCGAAAACCTTTATTTTACCATCTTTTCCCCACTAATTTCCAAACGTGGCTGAGGAATTTCCAATTCCTTAGCTCTGGCTACCCCTTCTAGGGATTTATAGCCGTGAGCATATGTATGTATGTATGTCATTTTTAAATATCGTACGAGGTAATTAACGGTAATGGAACCACCTTTTTGAATATTTTTGGTTGTTACGGTTGCTGTGCCACCAACTTTACTCCATGTCTTTCTCACTTTCTTGGAGTATTGTCAAATACTTCATGGTTTTTTACTATACTAATGATGGTTTGACAAATTCGTCATCTTTCATGTTTTATATGTGGCTGACAAATCTTTCCTTATATGAGCCATTCGAAATTATTGCATAGCAAAGATTTGTTCATACTTAATTATTTAAAGGATTGGGTTATTCGCGACAAAATGCAAAGACAAAACTTTTAGTATAAAATTATTAAATAAAGATAGAATAATTATTAAGAGCTAAGGCTCCTATTAATAAAAAGCAATTGAAGTATTGTTGAGCTGTAAAAACGTTAATTCAGTTATTTTCAGTGCTGTGTAAAATAGAAACAAATATTCATATACTCATATACTCACGGCCATAAATCCCTAGATGGGGTAGCCAGAGCTAAGGAATTAGAAATTCCTTAGACACTTTTGGAAAGTTAAGTGGGGAAAAGATGGTAAAATAAAGGTTGTTGGTGATGGGTCTCTAACCGCATCGCCCAAAAATCCCTTAAAAGCCCCAATACCGTTAATCGCCTCTTACGTTCACCCACCGGAAGAATTGGGGTAGTGCTATTCTAAGCCGACACTACACAGCACTAAAAGCGTCTATGTGCAAATATAAGACGTTAAACATCCGAAATTGGTAGAAGAATGATTAATTCCCAAGCTCTAACTACCCCTGTTGGGATTGAGGAAATAATTATGAGTAAGTTTTTAGTTTTTCATTTTATAATGCAATCACCATTTTGAAGTCAAATAATATTTAACGCAGATTTATATATACTCACGGCTATAAATCCCTAAAAGGGGTAGCAAGAGCTGCAGAATTGAAAATGCCACAGCCACTTTTGGAAGTTAAGAGGGGAAAAGATGATAAAATAAAGGTGTTTGGTGATGGGTCTCCAACCGCATCGCCCAAAAATCCCTTAAAAAGTCCCAATACCTTTAGTCGCCTCTAACGTACACCCACGGGAAGAAATGGGGTAGTGCTATTCTAAGCCGACACTACACAGCAATAATAAGAATAGTAATAATAACTACTTGTCAGGCGTTAATAAGATCCGAACCATTAACTCCTGGGTCATGCCTGTACTGATGTACACATTTGGCGTGCTCAGATGGACTCAGACCGAACTCGACGCTCTGGACAGACGAGTCCGCACGATGATGACCTCTCATCGAATGCATCATCCGAGGTCGTCGGTTATGAGATTGTATATCCCGCGGAAGTGTGGTGGTCGAGGCCTCTTGAGTGCCAAAACCATGCACAACCGCGAGGTATGCAACCTCAGAAACTATTTTTTGACGATGACGGATGATAGTATTCAGGGAGAGGTGGTCGCTAGTGATAAAGGACTGACTCCCTTATCGTTGGCCTCACAGGATTGGCGAACCCCGGAGGTACTTAGCACCTCTGATCGGGAGTCCGTATGGAAAGAGAAGGAGCTGCACGGGAGGTTTTACAAGGTACTTCACGAACCTTTCGTGGTCCTTAAAGCCTCTCTGCATTGGCTGCGTTTCGGGGACCTCTTTGGGGAAACCGAAGGTTTTGTCTGTGCAATACAAGACGCGGAACTATCGGAAATACATCCTAAAGGACGGTACCACAGATATCTGTCGAGCATGTGGCCGTCCCGGAGAGTCACTTAGGCATGTTATTTCCGGTTGTTCGGCTCTTGCTAACACTGAGTACTTGCACAGACACAACCAAGCAGCCAAAATCCTGCATCAGGAGCTCGCTCTAAAATACGGACTCTTGCAACAGAGGCTGCCGTATTATAAGTATCTGCCGGAGCCAATCCTAGAAAACGACCGTGCCAAAATCTATTGGGACCGATCCGTTATCACGGACAGGACTATTCTAGCGAATAAGCCTGATATCGTGGTATGGGATCGGTCGCAGTCGAGGGTATTTCTAGTGGATGTCACTATCCCTCATGACGAGGGTGTCGTGAAAGCCGAAACCGAGAAGCGTCGGAAATATCTCGATCTGGCTCACGGGGTCACCGACATGTGGGGTGTGACTTCGACAGAAATAATCCCAATTGTTTTGTCCGCGAACGGGTTAATTCCAACCAGCCTCGCGACCAACTTGAGGCGGTTGGATTTCTGTGGCGTGTCGGTTCCAGCACAGATGCAGAAAGCGGTGCTGCTCGATACGGCTCGGATCGTCCGTCGGTTCTTGAATCTGACTCCCTGACCCCGACCGACTGTGCTCTTGTCGGGGAGTACCGCCTCTCCCATTTAAAATTCTAATTTTCTGTTTCGGCTATGGGAGAGGCGAGAAACTAAAAGTGTTCCCATAAGAATAATAATAAGAAAGCCAAAGGATTTAGACTTTGATTTTATTATACCTCTTTGAAGTCAAATAATATTCAACGCAGTCTAATTAAGAAATCCAAAGGATTCATAATATTTAAAGAAAAATTGGTGCATCGTGTGCAGTACACCGTCTAGAATCGGGTAATAGTGGTGTGTAGGTTAATTGAATCGTTTATAGTTTATGATTAAATTGAATTAAGCTGTGTCATGGCTGGCTTAGAATAGCACTTAGTCATTACTACCTGAGGGATGTTGCTGTGTAGTGTCGGCTTAGAATAGCACAACCCAACCAACCTTTATTTCACCATCTTTTCCCCACGCAACTTCCAAAGGTGGCTGAGGAATGTCTCATTCCTTAGCTCTGGCTAACCCTTCAAGGGATTTATAGCCGTGAGTATATGTATGTATGTATGTAGTATCATAAAGGGTGATTAAGGGATTTTGGAGCATTTTAAGTGATATTATATTTGGCTAAAGGCCCATCCTTTGTTTGATAATCGTTTACCAAATAAAATTCCACAAGTGGCTGAGGAATTTTCAATTCTGAAGTGAAAAGAATAAAAGAGGATGTAGAGAAGAATAATGAATGTAAGGGAAACTAGAGAGAATTGTCAGGATCTTGCAAAGAGGCGATCGATATTTTCCACCTACACCAATGGGAATAATGGGCGTGAGTATAAGTTAGTTATGGCTTTATAGGAAGTTATAGTCTTCATCATACTTATGTATGCAATTGAATTTGCAAGCTAGACCCCCAGGAATCAAAGGAACAGTTATCATATCAATTAGTTTATATTATAAGTCATGTCAGATAGATTTATAGCTATATATATATTCGTACAAAACGGCGATAGGCCTGCCCCCTATCACGTGAGTACACTGTCTAAGCAAAACGTGGGTACCTTCTCTGGAAACTAGATGGCGCTTGCCATGTGAGTTCAGGAGTATTGGTACCTCTGCCAACCCCTTCGGGGATAAAACGGCGTGAACGTTTATGTTATGTTATATATGCTCGGCTACAAATTTGACTTCTCTGACTCTCAATCCAAGGTATAGTTAGGCGAAATAAGATATCTTTATAAAATGAGTAAGTAAGCAAGTAAGTGAAATGTTTATTTGGTATTAAAAACAAAATTACAAACAGTATTTAACAATTAGATACAACATGACATGTTGTTACATTGTAATGATACCAAAAAGTTCTTGGCTCAGCGTAAAATGTACCCAGCGCAAGTCTCGCAGGACACAAACGCTGAGTACGCTGGTTTTCAGCCAACACCTCAAACTTATATCTACTACATACTAACAAACATGAAGCAAAAAAATAATAATTAAATAATAAGAAACAAATACTGTAACAGAGAAAAAAGGAAAGAAACCTACTCCATATATGGTTATAGCTTATTGCGTAATTTATTTGAAACAAACAAAAATAGATTATAATCATGAATCATGATAAAATGAAGAATAATCACAGCTTCAAATTGCTTATATTTAAAAGAAAAATGTTTATTCGCCATTTGTGGCACACAAAATATGTAAAATTAAATAAAAAATACAATATTAAACATAAAAATTAACTTAAAACTAACACAATAAAATCCAACTTGACACATTAATATTGAATTCTGACTAATTAATAAAACCTGAATATTTAACACCATTGCAATAGCGAATTGGTACTGACACAGTACTAAGTTGAGAGCCGTTTGACTCCCAACACTAATTTTCAGTCAGTACCATCGTGCCGCCGGCCGTATTGCCGTGTAGTGTCGGCTTAGAATAACACTACCCCATTTCTACCCGTGGAAGAGTAAGAGGCGACTAAGACCCATCACCAAAACCTTTTATAATTATCATCTTTTCCCCAATTAACTTCCAAAAGTGGCTGAGGAATTAATCATTCCAAAGCTCTGGTTACCCCGTTAAGGGATTTATAGCCGTGAGTATATGTATATATTTACCATCGTAGCGTGACAACACAGGCATCATAATAATAAATCTATAACATTTATAAATAGCAGTAACTTGGTCTTGCTGTGTAGTGTCGGCTTAGAATAGCACTACCCCAATTCTTCTGATGGGTGTACGTAAGAGGCGACTAACGGTATTGGGGCTTTCAAGGGATTTTTGGGCGATGCAGTTGGAGACCCCTCACCAAAAACCTTTATTTTACCATCTTTTCCCCACTTACTTTCCAAAAGTGGCTGAGGAATTTCTAATTCCTTAGCTCTGGCTATTTCATCTAGGGATTTATAGCCGTGAGTATATGTATGTATGTTAAGTGATTTTTGGGCGATGTGGTTGGAGACCCATCACCAAAAACTTTTATTATTATCATCTTTTCCCCAATCAACTTCCAAAAGTGGCTGAGGAATTTATGAGTATATGTATGTATGTATTAGTATGTACCTTCGTAGCGTGACAACACTGACATCACAATAATACCTAAATCTATAACATAGAATCGGCTTTATAAATAGCAGTAACTTGGTCTTGTGTACCTAACTTGTGTCAAATGTACTTTATCACTTTAGTACCACCTATTTCACTTGCAACATTTCGCTCTGTTCTAACTCACTGTATTTTAGACTTGAGTTATTCAATTATATTCGAGAATATGAACTAATTTATTGACCTCTCCATTCAAAGGTTGTCTGGAAGAGATCGCTTTTAGTGATAAGACCGCCAATTGTACTTTTGTTAATTCATTCTGTGTATTTGTTATTGTTTTTCCATATTTGATGTACAATAAAGAGTTTTCTATTCTATTCTGTTCTAATATGTATTTGTTACAATACCTTTGAACCCTGGAAGCACCAAGCCATTACGAATATCCCTCTCTCTTCAAGCTGATGTCAGATGATCCAGCTCAGATCATATTGAATCTATGAATTTTAATACACAATGGATCGTGCGATCGTCAATAAAGCTACTGCCCACTGACAGAGAGTATACAGTTAGATGGGCGAGCGAGTTTCTAATCTACCTATTGTATATGTGGATGGTATTATAACCAGATTGAAAACGTTCCTGTTATGAAAGTCAATGGAAAGAATAACAGGACATGTGTGATAAAAACAATGTAAGTGGGGGAAGCAAGAGAGGTTTCTCAGGATCACGCAATGTGGCTATTGATCAAGGTATAATAATAATAATAAACACTTTATTGCATACAAATACACAACACACAAACAGTATTTAAAAATTACAAACCAGTCAATATACACAAAGGCGGACTTATCGCCTTAACGCGATTTCTTCCAGTCAACCTTTATGGTGAGTAACAAATGAACATAACATATACATAAACATAAACGTTCACGCCGTATATCCCCGAAGGGGTTGGCAGAGGTACTAATACTTCTGAACATCACGTGACTTTGTCATCTGGTGTTCAGAGTACCCACGTTTTGCATGGACAGTGTACTCACGTGATAGGGGGCAGGCCTATCGCCGTTTTGTACGAATACACTGTCACATGACTAAGTACAACTCAGCCATGTGGGTTTCCTCACGATGTTTTCCCTCACCGTTAACAACCATGATAAATTAACCACACATATGTCTTTAGAAAAGACAAATTGGTGTAGGCCCGACCCGGGATTTGAACACTAGTCGCTTGCACGTTAACCGAGTGTTCTACCCACTGGGCTATCACGGCATAGTAACAAATGAATAACTCTTTAATTTAAATTACGGTCAAATAAACGATAATTTAAACGGAAATTAATTAAACACAACTTATTTACAACCTATACATTAATTTATATACCTAATAATAATTATATTAAATATCCCATACAATATCTTAATACATACTTATATAATAAAATAAATACAAATATATACATATACCTAACTTTATAAAAGGTATTTATTTAGTATTTTTGCCAAAACCTAACCTATTTTCGCATGGCGGCCATGCCAAAATACTAAATCTCTCATTTATATCCTTTTTTCATATTTAACAGTTTTGTTTGCCGGTGCGCTTAGCGCTGGTAATGTAATCCCATTACTTGGTAAGGGTGACTGAGATATAACGCTACAAGTTGAGGAAATGGGACTATCCAGAGTAACCGTCTCTTTGTCTATTAGACAGCCAATATGTCTGTACCTTAAATGCAGATCTTCTTTACTATATAACATAACATACACATAACATAAACTTTCACGCCGTTTATCCCCGAAGGGGTTGGCAGAGGTACCAATACTCCTGAACTCACATGGCAAGCGCCATCTAGTTTCCAGAGAAGGTACCCACGTTTTGCTTAGACAGTGTACTCACGTGATAGGGGGCAGGCCTATCGCCGTTTTGTACGAATACACTGTCACATGACTAAGTACAACTCAGCCATGTGGGTTTCCTCACGATGTTTTCCCTCACCGTTAGCAACCATGATAAATTAACCACACATATGACTTTAGAAAAGACAAATTGGTGTAGGTAGGATTTGAACACTAGTCGTTTGCACGATAACCGAGTGTTCTACCCACTGGGCTATCACGGTTTAACAGGTTTTAACTATTCGTAATTTGCCTGCTCGATACAAATTCTACATCGATTCATCATCCACTATGATTTTTACGGCAAGATCTCGACGGTCTTTTAGAAAATGTAGACCTATGATATTTCAAAACGACGGCGCTCCATGTCACTTCGCGAGGATTGTCAGACAACACTTAACCGAAAGGTTTGGAGACAAGTGGATCGGCCGTGGTGCATTGCCTGGCCGCCACGGTCTCCCGACTTAAACCCCGTCGATTTCTTCGTTTGGGGGTATTATAAAGAATAAGTTTACGCCAAGGATATGAGAAACATAGCGGAACTATGAACAAAACTAAGAAAGAAAGAAAGAAAGAAAGAAAACATTTATTCATTGCTACATACAAAGAAAAGCACAGTTACAGCAAGACAAGTTAAGACAAGCAGAAGAAACAATAAAAAGCAAAAGGGTAGCGTTCTTACGACTAAAAGATTTTTTTTTAAGGCGATGTAGAATTAGTATCGAGCAGGAAAGGCGACATTTCGAAAACTTTTTGTGATTTAATAATAAACAATCAATAATATTTTTTTTTTAGTTTTATTCGGCCCAATCTAATTAAGTGTTTTTGACTTACTGTGTTTCAAATATTTTTTCAAGTATGAAGTCGTGGAGATAGCTCAATCAAATTTGCATGGCAAGCAGCTGACAAAATTGACAAGGTTTTAAGAATAATTTTGGAGACATTTTTGGGATAAGTTTTTTTTTTAAATTGTTTCAAAAGAGATCTTTAATTTAAACATTTTAACAAATTTAAGATTCAACATTTTCTTAATGGCTTAATAGTAGCATATCGGCTCACAATTGCTACTGTTCACCTATTTCAGAAAAAAAAATCAAGCTTGTATCTCAACAATTGATGTCTCCGTGACCAATAATGTCAAATAAGGTTTAAAAAAAAAATATGAAAAAAAATCATATCTCGAAAACTACAAAAAGTCGCAGGAACATACATGGGGGTATTTCGGGTACCCCTAGGGGTATTCTGCCCTTGGACTTCCGCTTGACACTATTTCTTGGGACACCCTGTATAAAAGAGCAGGTATGAAAATATGTGGAAGTTGAAAGGGGACAAGATGGTAGCTTCTTCTCTTTACGAACCCCTTCCGAAACAACGGATTAATGAGTAAATTTAGAAATTTTGACGTTAAAACAATGTTAGTTTTAACTTAACTTTGAAATATAAGCTTTTTTACTTTTTCTTACAAACCCGTGGGTAGAAAGGGGTAGTGACCATTCTAAGCCGCCACTTTAATAATAGGTGCGAAACAGAAAAGATTTTGAATCTAACCCGTTTCCAGTCGACGGCCTTTTATTACCAACACCACTGCCACTGCGTCGGCTCCCTCTTGTACTTGAGACCAAACTATGCAAAAAATATTAAATTAAACATATTAAAACAATTAAACAGCGGCGATAAGATTAAGTTTATTCGATAAAAGACGACTCTGACATACCCTGAAGATAATGCTGCGACCTCGGCCAGTACTTCGGCTTCCACTGGCCACTGCACCATCACCTTGGCCCACGGTACCAACCCTCCCTGCTGCACCACGGCCTCTCCCGGCGTCACTTCACTCTCTCCCGCACCACTCCCAAAGCCAGTACCTCTGCCTACACCCACACCACTAACGTCACTAAGCAAAACAAAAAGATATAAAGCCACTGATGCAACGCAAATGAAAATATATTCAAATTCTGACTATATCTCAACAAACCCTTTAATTTAATACATATATGCATACTCACGGCCATAAATCCCAAAAAGGGGTAGCCAGAGCTTAAGAGCTAGAAACTCCTCAGCCAAGTTGGAAGTTGATAGGAGATAAGATGTTGGAAATAAAGTATCATTGGTTATGGGTCTCAAACCGCATCGCCTAAAAACCTCCTAAAAGAGGATACCCTTAGTCGCCTCTTGCGACACCCGTGGGTAAAAAGGTGTAGTGACATTGTAAGCCGACACTACAATTTAGTCACCATATTTTAAAAATGCATGAAAAGATATCCAATCCGCCATCTTAAATCGGCCGCCAATTTGGATATACATTATTTACTAGTGGAACGTCCCAGCTTCGCACGGGTAGCGTTGTTTTTTAAATATCTGAGGTTTCTTTCTTTAGTCACTGCTCAAGCATTGTGAAATTCAGCGCAATGTTTTCAATTTATCAAATTTATAGCACTCCCTAAACAGTGTAGTTTGGTGATTATTAATTCGCTTTAATGAACGGTTCAGTATTTCCGTTTAATAGCAAATTTTGGAATAAAGCTATGAAGTATTTATAACAATCTAAAAAATAAATCATTACGTGTTGTAGGATGCAACTACTGGCGCCATCTAGTATGTTATATGTAAATTAGTAACGATTCGGTTTTGGTCACGGGTGCGATGGCTTATTTTATGTATAATTTCGGTGTTTGTCCACCGATTTTTATGATTCTTTTTTTATTGAATAGGTAATAATGTAACCTTTTTTAAATTAGGGATGAGTGAGAGGTTTACAAACGTAAGAGTAAACAAATATAATCAGAATGTTCCGAACTGCTAAGCTATCAGGAATTACACGTGTTATTGTGAGTCAACCGTAAAAGATAGACATAAACTGTTGAGGATTTTTTTTTAATAATTTTATGAAGAATATTTCCGTCATACATGATTTCGATGTAAGTTTAACCATTAAGGCTGCACACGCGACGGAAGCTAAAAAATGTAGTGACTTCTCCCGTTTTCCCAAAATTTCCCAAAATTCCCCTTTGCTACTCTGCTGGAAAGTATACAAAAACCTGCCCAGGAGTATGGAAAATAATTGTACCAAGTTTTATTAAAATCCGTCGAGTAGTTTTTGTTTCCATAAGAAACATACAAACCGACAGACAGACAGACAAAAATTTTACTGATTGCATTTTTGGCATCAGTATCGATCCCTTATCACCACCTGATAGTTATTTTGAAAATATATTTCATGTACAGAATTGACGTCTCAACAGATTTATTATAAGTATAGATTATTTAGCTTTCCGTTGTTATCAGTATAAACAAACTTACGTTGAAAATTTCATTCCAATCGACAAGGATTACAATGTGACTTATACATATACATACAAACGAAAGAAACTAAATAATTACAATATCAAACTAGGAAATATAATATTATTCCAAAGGAAATTAGAGGGGTGAATAGTCATGTGAGCGTTGTTTTATAACTAATATCGGAATTTAATCAAATTGACTTACGTATTATTGTTCAAAAATGTATTAATACACTGGATTCTACTGACTAGCAGTGTTTTTCTTTGATTGGTTTCGGCCGTTAAAACGTCACAAACTTAAATCACTTCTTTTGTCACATTCACTTAATATTACCCTTAGATAACACTTGTGTGGATGAAATACGCACTAATAAACAAATTTACAACCATTAATGGTTTATTTGTAAGCTTTTTAACAATTTAAGCAAGAAATTGAAAAACAAAGCATGAATCAGGTATTATTTCAATCTACCCGGAACTATTAAAATTGTATTATCTTAATATAGTATGAATATTCATAAAAACCTGAGCGAGTATCGTAGCTGCCATCATTTCCATTCGAAGAATAAAAGAACATGTATGAAAAGATTGATGGATGTGAACGAAGCTAGAGAGGTTTTCCAGGATCGTACAAAGTGGCGATAAATAGTCTCTGCGTAACACAATGGGAACTAACGGCGTGAGAATATGTATATAAATATGTTTTTATTTAATTTCTCATCGCTGTTTAGCTTCATACTAGAGGAGAGATAGCCTTATACTGAAATCGGATACAATCCTTTGGGACCCCGTCAGCTATTCAAATCGTTATCCTTTAATAAGATATGCATTAATAATTACAGGCCTATTTATAAGGGGTTATCGATCTAACCGGGTTTGGTGGTTTTAAGATATTCAGCCTTGAATACAGAAAATACGGGTTCAAGTTATGAATCAGGCCCTTGTGACCCTTGTGAAGAAGCACACATTTAACTTTTACGATTTGCTGTGTAGTGTCGGCTTAGAATAACACTACCCCATTTCTTCCGGTGGGTGTACGTAAGAGGCGACTAACGGTATTGGGGATTTTGAGGGATTTTGGGCGATGCGGTTGGAGACCCATCACCAATAACCTTTATTTTGCCATCTTTTCCCCACTCAACTTTCCAAAAGTGGCTGAGGAACTTCTAGTTCCTTAGCTCTGGCTACCCCTTCTAGGGATTTATAGCCATGAGTATATGTATGTATGTATGTATGTATGGATGTGTGCTTCTCTGAGTTTTTTTTGACGAACAAAAACATGCATAGCTTAATGTTACACAAATACACCTAAAATTGCTGCAAAGTGTCAGCTTAGAATAGTACTACCCCATATCTTCCCATGTATAATCGTAAGAGGCGGCTAAGGGAAGGGTATCGGGGCTTTTTAGTGATTTTTGGGCGATGCGGTTGGAGACCCGTCACCAAAAATATTTATTTTACAATCTTTACTCACCTTAATTTCTAAAAGTGGCTGAAGAATTTACTGATTCTGAATCTGCGGCTACCCCTTTAAGGGATTAATTGCCGTGTGTATATATATGTATGTATGTTAATACAACTACGAATCACCTACAGTTCATATTAAGTCATGTGACACTGTATTTTGTCATGTGACACTGTATTTCTACCCACGGGTATTGGGGCTTTTTATTGGATTTTTTGGCGATGCGGTTGTAGACCCATCACCAAAAACTTTTATTTTTACCTCTTTTCCTCACTCAACTTCCAAAAGTGGCTGAGGAATTTATAATTCCTTAGCTCTGGTTACCCCTTCTAGGGAAATATAGCCGTGAGTATATGTATGTATGTATGTATGTATGTACACTGTATTTCGTCATGGGACGCTGCATCTGTAAAACGAGACGTTCTGCTTGTAGCTTGCCCTCTATCAAATGGGTAAGTGTTTTTAATTAGGATTTTTTTTCAAAATGTGTACTTTTGCCTCATTTTTAAAAGATACGATGGATAGTTATGCATATCGTATGACTTGTTTATTCGTATACTCTTGTATTTTTGTGTCTAATCGTGTCCGTTTTCTAATAAATCTACATTAAACATGAGCAAAATTTAAATTTGGTTATTTATCAATTCTGTAAATTAAGAAAACATCCCGACAATTTCTATGCAACCTGAATACAATCTCTTGAAACTCCGCTCTAGTATCCAGTAGAACAAATAAACGAAAAAGCAGTAAAAGTTTCGCTCGGTAATACTTCGTTTACAAGCATTCAAGCGTACACTTATCAAAAGGCAAGACGTTACATCGCTCTGCTAAAAGCTGTTTGCAATTACACGGAGAGCATTCGTTGCTTCTCCCTTCGGATATTTTGGTACAACGAACAGAGTGGAAAAAGATACGTACGCTTAAATGCCCTTATATATGTCGTGGCCATATCGTAGATTTGAACACATCGTGAAATGATCGATCATTTCATGAAATGGTCACATTTCATGATGTGGCCAACTTCATTTGACCAGATCATAAAATCGTCAACGTTTCACGATTTTGTCATTCACGCTTGGCCAGATCGTAGAAATAGAGTAACCTGTGAAATGCGATCCAAACTTTACGGTTTTTTAACATATTGCTCAGTTTTTTCGTAATTTGCAAAGTATTCGAGAACCTTTTCGTCGAAAACTCTTTGGTTATCACTTTCTTCCTCGCTTAATAGCGAATTATTAACTTTTTTACTACGAGAAATAACACTTTTGACAGCGACCGCCATCTTCACACATAAAAAAAGCGTTTTCAGCGCCTCTACCGGTAATTAATGTAACTACTTTACGATATGACCAAATAATCTTAACCATTTCATGAAGGGGCCGCGCGTTTTGTTGGCCATATCGAGAAACGATTTCTTATCATTGATCTGCCCAAACCACATCACGATGTGGCCAATAAACAGTTGAACATTTCATGAAATACGACCATTTCATGAAATGATCGATCATTTCGTCTATATGTTTAAATTTACGATATGGCCACGACATATACATACATATACTCACAGCTACGTATCCCTAGAAGGGGAGCCAGAGTTTCGGAATAAAAAATTCCTCGGCCACGTTTGGAAGTTCTGTGGGGCTAAAATTGTAAAATAAACCCTTAAATATAAATTCGATTTATTTAATTACGAGTTTTTGTTTTAGTTCTGAATTAATTAAATTATTTTTAACATAGTTCATTTTCGTTGTATTTGCAGCATTTAGTCTTCATTTATAGGGTAAAGAACCCATATGTTGGCTCTTCGCCAATTATTGGCACTTTAGACTTTAGTTTAAAAAAGGCGCAGATTGAGCTGCATACATAAATAAAATTGTTCAAGTTAAGGAGTAAGGACTTTGGCAGATACGTATGACTATCACTTTCTTTCTAATGTATGATTCATAATACATTTTCTATCGTAAATTGTTACGATTCTTTGAAATATTTTTTCCCCTTTCCACATTCAAAACTAGCTTATATAGTAACGTTAAGCTCTTGTAGCTACTGATATTCCGAAAATTATGTACACTTAATTGGTACCTTTGTAGTGTCGGCTTAGAATAGCACTACCCCATTTCTTCTGCTGGGCGTACGTAAGTGCGACTAACGTTATTCTTACTTTTAAGGGATTTTTGGGCGATGCGGTTGGAGACCCATCACCAACAACCTTTATTGAACCATCTTTTAAACACGCAACTTCCAAAAGTGGCTGAGGAATTTGTAATTGCCTAGCTCTGGCTACCCCTTCAAGGAATTTATAACCGTGAGTATACTTTTAATTGGTGGTATACTATGTTTACTAGGTATGGTTAAAACCTATACTACTATAGGTATGGGGAATTGTCATCAATAATGAGTGATGATGGATAGGCAGCAAAGGAAGCAACAACCACCATATAGCGAAGTACATCTTCGTTGTGTTTGTTCCATGGCTAAAAGCTTTTCAGTAAAAATAGCGAAATGGTTGCTAAATATCTGTGCATCTCGTTAAGATTACGGAAAAACGTTTAAAAAATGGCGCGTAATTCTGAAAAAGTGTTGCTTAACTCCTAATTTCTCACTCAGTATTTGATGTCTTTATTGAATCGTAAAAAGAGACTAATTGAGACCATAGACCTATAATAAAACCTAAACCGAGTACTTCGAACAAAACACCAATAAAAAACGATTCACTTGTATATTTTAGTGTGTGCCTAGAAAGTATAACCTGATTAGTAGATAGAAAACATAATTTACTTACGACACAATGAAATCTTTTGGAAAAGTAATTTAAGAAAAACTTTCTAGTTTATTACTATTTATTTATAATTTTAACTCTGAAATCTAGACAACATACTGTGGAGATTCGTCACAACATAACATAAACATAAACGTTCAGGCCGTTTATCCCCGAAGGGGTTGGCAGAGGTACCAATTCTTCTGAACTCACATGACAGCGCCATCTAGTGTCCAGGGAAGGTACCCACGTTTTGCTTGGACAGTGTACTCACGTGATAGGGGGCAGGCCTATCGCCGTCACACACAACTGATCTTATTACAAGAAAAATAGATAGATAGGAAAAATAAAACGAATTAATTGTATTGAATTTGCTGTGAAGTGTCGGCTTAGAATAGCACTACCCCATTTCGTCCGGTGGGTGTACGTAAAAGGCGACTAACGGCATTGGGGCTTTTTAAGGGATTTTTGGGCGATACAGTTGGAGACCCATCACCAACAATCTTTATTTTACCATCATTTCCCCACGCAACTTCCAAAAGTGGCTGAGGATTTTCTAATTCCTTAGCTCTGGCTACCCCTTCTAGGGATTTATAGCCGTGAGTATATGTATATATGTATAAAACGAAGTAACGAATACGTCTATTTTGAAATTTGTATAACACTTAACAACAAGAGATTTTTTACTTATTCTTTCTCACATATATTTTTATAATAATTAAGCTTTAGCTTGTAAATCAGTTAAAATGACTTGTTAAGACCGCCATCATTAGAATTATTTTTATTTTATTATCTTATCTCAACCGTTTGACTTAACAAGGTAACATATGTTTTGATTTTATTCTTATTAATTGAACAACATGTGGTTTTTGCCACCAATGACTGATTTCAAATGAGCGTCGGCATCATTTTTGAAAATAGCTATTGCTGTTCGTTATCTCGAGCGTGTGACTGTCTTAATTTTTTATAGGTCTATGTTTGTGACAATCTTTAGTATTATAATACGTGAAAAAGACCAGCAGTTGATAAAAAAGCAACATTCACTTATTGCCATTTCATTGATTATAACATACATTCATACATATACTCACGGCTATAAATCCCTTAACGGGGTAGCCAGAGCTTTGGAATGAGAAATTCCTCAGCCACTTTTGGAAGTTGATTGAGGAAAAGATGGTAATAATAAATGTTTTTGGTGACGGGTCTCCAACCACATCGCCCAAGAATCAATTAAAAAGCCCCTATACCCTTAGTCGCCTCTTACGATCACCCACGGGTAGAAATGGGGTAGTTTTATTCTAAGCCGACACTACACGGCATTATAATTGATTATAAATGAATGATTATTGCATCTACACAGTCTGGATCTGAAGCTGTAACAGTTTATAAACCGATTTAGTATTCTTTTGATTTAATGGACTCATTAGTAAATGATTTTGTTGAGGGTAGATAAATATGGAAATTGAGACTAAAATTATTAAAATATTTATTACTTTTCAATTATCAATACTAACAATAGTGGGCCAAATTTATAAAAAAAATGTTAGAATAACAGATATAATAGTTCAATAACTAAATTCAATATATGTTAAAAACTAAATATCCTTATATCTAAGACGACGTGATAGCTCAATGGGTATACACCGGTTAACGTGCAAGCGACTAGTGTTCAAATCCCGGGTCGGGCCTACACCAATTTGTCTTTTCTAAAGACATATGTGGGATCAATTTATCATCGTTGTTAACGTTGAGGGAAAACATCGTGAGAAAACCCACATGGCTGAGTTGTACTTAGTCATGTGACAGTATATTCGTACAAAACGGCGAGAGGCCTGCCCCCTATCACGTGAGTGCACTGTCCATACAAAACGTGGGTACTCTGATCACCAGGTGACAAAGTGACGTGATGTACAGAAGTATAAATACCTCTGCCAACCCCTTCGGGAATATTCGGCGTGAACGTTTATGTTATGTAACTCAAGTATATATTTAATATTATATAATAAAAATATAAATAACTTCCAATCACATAGATGTTGCTCTGAGCGGGGATCGAACCCGCAACCTCCGGACCAAGAATCTACCTACCTGTCAACTCGGCCACGGACGTCATCTTTATAAAATTTATCCATCTCCTCTCTATGGGTCCAAACGTTCTTGATTAACATTTCCTACATACATACATACATAAACTCACGGCTATAAATTCCTAAAAGGGGTAGCCAGAGCTGAAGAATTGAAAATGCCTCAGCCACTTTTGGAAGTTGAGAGGGGAAAAGATGGTAAAATAAAGGTGTTCGGTGATGGGTCTCCAACTGCATCGCACAAAAATCTCTTAAAAAGCCCCAATATCCTCAGTCGCCTCTTACGTACACCCACGGGAAGAAATGGGGTAGTGCTTTTCTAAGCCGATACTACGCAGAATTTCCTCTTTTTCCTTTATTCAGTGTACTAAGTGGAACTGTTGAAACTAATCGGATCTAAGTATGAAAACCGAATCAGAAGCCAAGTAATTCTTTATTCCAGTCGAGTGGAATAGTTCCGCACACGTGGTCGCAACCTGACCTGAATTTTAATGTGTCCAATAAAGCCATTGCCGTTTGCACTAATTGCTTCAACTTAATTGGGAAATTCTTATAACAATATTCTTTTTCAAGAGAAAATCATTATGAAAAAGTCTTTGTATCTCGTCTCGTTTTTACAAAAAGATTTGAAAGACATATTTTGAACGTAGCGTACGATACTTACGTTCATTATAAATAAAATAATTAAAAAAATGCCGTAAAATAAAATCGCAATTTAGGAAATTGAAAAAAGTCCTACATATTAAGAATTTTTTTTGGTAAGTATGCATTTTTGAACCTGCTTACCATTCTGAATTGAAACATCAAAGCTTACAATTAACAATTGCTTAGCCGCTTTTGAAATTAGGATAAGGTAATTAATAACGTTATCTATACTTATAATAAATCTGTAGAGAGGTCAATTCTGTACATGAAATATATTTTCAAAATAACTATCAGGTGGTGATTAGGGATCGATACTGATGCCATAAATGCAATCAGTAAAATTTTTGTCTGTCTGTCTGTCTGTCTGTCTGTCTGTCTGTCTGTCGGTTTGTATGTTCCTTATGGAAACAAAAACTACTCGACGGATTTTAACGAAACTTGGTACATTTATTCTTCATACTCCTGCGCAGGTTTTTGTATACTTTCCAGCAGAGAAGTAAAGGGGAATTTTGGGAAATTTTGGGAAAACGGGAGAAATTACTCCATTTTTTAAGCTTCCGTCGCGTGTGCAGCCTTAATGGTTAAACTTACATAGAAATCATGTGTGGCGGACATATTCTTCATAAAATTATCTAAAAAAAAAACCTCAACAGTTTATGTCTATCTTTTACGGTTGACTCACAATAACACGTGTAATTCCTAATAGCTTAGCAGTTCGGAACATCCTGATTATATTTGTTTACTCTTACGTTTGTAAACCTCTCACTCATCCCTAATTTAAAAAAGGTAACATTATTACCTATTCAATAAAAAAAGAATCATAGAAATCGGTAGACAAACACCAAAATTATTTATAAAATAAGCCATCGCGCCCGTGATCGAAACCAAATCTTTACTAATTTACATATAACATACTAGATGGCGCCAGTAGTTGCATCCTACATAACGTAATGATTTATTTTTTAAATTGTTATAAATACTTCATGGCGTTTTATTCTAAAATTTGCTATTAAACGGAAATACTGAACCGTTCATTAAAGCGCATTCAAAATCACCAAACTACACTGTTAAGGGAGTGCTATAAATTTAATAAATTGAAAACATTACGCTGAATTTCACAATGCTTGAGCAGTAACTGAAGAAAGAAACCTCAGATATTTAAAAAAACAACGCTACCCGTGCGAAGCTGGGACGATCCACTAGTTAAGAAATAAAAATAAAACGCGGTATCCAGTATGAACTGGATTTCTGACTTAGGTACTAGCCGTTTCTTCAAAGTATTTAACAGTTTTTTTTTCTCAGACACAGATATAATTTAATTTATCTTACGTAAATTTTTTCTTGCTTTTTAAAATCGTGAACATACTGATCTTGTAACGTTGGATATGATTTTTGTCCCCACGCACCGTATCTCGTTCTCAGTCCAACATATTCTTCTATTAACCTAAGCAAATTAAGCCGAATATAGACAATCTGGAGAAATAATTGCTCACGTATTAAATTAAACGGATGATTTTAATAATAACTTAATCGGCTTACATTGATGCTTTGAAAGACAATAAGTTAGAGTTTTAGTATAAAAAAATGTATTTAATAAACCTTGAAGAGGACCGCTAATGTTATTAATTACCAGAAGAACTCTTTTACTTTAAAATTTGATCTTTTCATAATTAATGCTGATTTTTAACGCGTGAAAAAGTTTAAGTTTAATTACATACAAAAAGCAGTAATTATAACTTCGTAATTAACCATTTAACAATTACTTTTAATCGTAGAAGTTTTGTATGAGTTACTTTTGCTTACCTATTGTAGTATATTTTATACTCACGGTTATAAATCGCAAGGAGGCGTAGCCAGAGCTTAGTCATTAAATAGATCTCAGCCACGTTAGTAAGTTTTGTGAATAAAGATTTTAAATAAAATATGGTTAACTTAATATTAACTTTAACCACATATTCCAACAAACACTCAAAAAACTCCAATAACCTAGTCGCCTCGTAAAACGCAGAAAAAAATGGCTGAATGATATTCAATACAGACATAAAATTGCAGAGCTGCGTTGTGTCAGCTTAGAATAACACTTCCCCATTTCTACCCCTGTGGGTGATCGTAAGAGGCGACTAAGGGGATAGGGGCTTCTAAAGTGTTTTTTTGTGCGATGTAGTTGGAAACCCGTCACCAACAATTATTTATTATAGCATTTTTTCCCCACTCAACTTCTAAAAGTGGCTTCAGGAGTTTCTTATTCCAAAGTGAGTATATTTGCTGTGTAGTGTCGGCTTAGAATAGCACTACCCCATTTCTTCCGGCGGGTGTACGTAAGAGGCGACTAACGGTATCGGGGCTTTTAAGGGATTTTTGGGCGATGCGGTTGGAGAATCATCACCAACAACCTTTATTTTACCATCTTTTCCCCACTCAACTTTCCAAACATGGCTGAGGAATTTCGAATTCCTTAGCCCTGGCTACCCCTTCTAGGGATTTATAGCCGTGAGTATATGTATGTATGTATGTATGTATGAGTATATGTATTGTATATACGTAAATTTCGATTCCGATTATTTGTTATTATTTTCCACATTTATGTATAATACTCGTGTTAATTAGCAGTTGTAATTCCGATCGAAACTGAACCAATTTAAATATCGACATTTAGTCATGCGAGCTGATTGTAGACCAATTAAAATTTCAACCATAAATACAACCGTTGAAATATTCGAAAAGGAAGTAATATGTTCGTTTTATGTAATGATGAAAGTTTTAAGTAATGAAAATGTAATTCTGATACGTCCGAAACAGAGCAAATTTTGACGTAATGAATAGTAAAATACAAATATACATAGATATACTCACGCCATTAGTTCCAATTGAGGTGGGCAAGGACTGTTTTTTTTACATATATGCTTTTATATTCTTCAAACTACAGACGCTTTCCCTTTTTTAGCACATTCTCTATTTTACTTACTTACTTACTTATACTCACGCCCATTATTCCCATTGGGGCAGGCAGAGACTATCGATCGTCACTTAGTACGATCTCGACAAACCTCTCTTGCTTCCCTTACATTCATTATTCTTGTCATACATGCTCTTTTATTCTTCTCACTTCGGACCCCCGCCTCTCTATTTTCAGTTTAGAAATAAAGAATGAAAATATTTATTAATTACTACACAGAAATAAACTAGGTTGGCATGGGCTCTGGCTACCCCGTTAAGGGATTTATAGCCGTGAGTATATGTATGTATGTATGTATGCATTGTTTACGTAATTTTTCCATAGACTAACATTGTATTTTTTTAATGGTGATTATTCCTCCGTGGTACATCCGATTTTTATCAAAATTGACATAAACCATCTAGACATGGTCCTTGACCACCGTTCAGTTCACTTCAGGGTTCTGAGTTGAAAATATAAAATTATTATGTTTATATAATAAACATAATATTCAAAATGTATAATGTTAATGTCCACAAACCGCGAGAGTTGAAAAGTGTATTTGTAAACAATACTAAGCAATCATTGCAAACATTTTTAATCTCTAGTTAGTCGTGAATATTTGTAAGAGTTATTTCTCGCGATTCGTTACGATTGATTAGGGCAGAGATAATCTGACGCCAATAAGTATTATCTAGTTAAACCTCTTACTTTTGGTGTACAACATTCATATGTTTTCATACAACACCCATTTAATAATTTTAGTTCTAAGGCCAGATTATTTCTATTTTAATAAATATTTATCGAGGAGTTAATTATAAAACATAAGATTAAAATCTACGTAATGAAGATTGATCAGACAAATTAAAATTAAATTGCGTAAATAATTTTGGTAAACAAAGAGTCAAAAATAGCCTAAAATAGCTTACCAATTTCAGAATTCTTAGATGTTATTTGTGAACGATACGAAATTCATTTCTTAATTACATTTTGATTTGAAATCAAAATTACTAAAACCCCAGGAGAGGAAAATATTAAGTAGTAAATATTCGTTGTTCTTTTACTTATACTTACATTTCATGAAAATAATAAGACAAAACAAAAAAAACAATGGGAAGCAGATGATTAAACAATGTTACATTTAAAATTAATATACACGGTATATATGTATTTATAATATCTTAAAATATCTATCTATCACCAACCTTAAATATCTATATGCTTTGTCACAATATTAACAAGAACATCATACTAATTTATTTTAGACCACCTCTTAATTACGCTAAATATATTTATAATAAAAAAATATAATTATACATACATACATTAACTTTAACTAAATCAAAAATAATAGAAAAAAAAATATAATTAAAAGTAACACGTCAAAATTAGGCTAACAAACCGCCCCAAGTCATACCCGGCCCAAAGGTTCCCATCACACTGGCAGCATTTCCACGCTGCACAGCATGTATGAAGTGGTGAGTGGTGGTATAATCTTTATATATTATTTCTGTAAGCCTCTTTCTTGCCCGGAAGCCTGTGACACGATGAATTAAGCTAGAAATTTGGTTCAGGTATCGTTTTGTACAGTTTGCGGCCGTGGTGTGCACAAAATTCAGACATCTGATGGAACTGGATTAAGTTAATTGTTACAGAATTTCAAAGTTTCGATTTTGGCCCATAGACTTTGCTTGAGTGTCATAAGCGCGCGCAAACTTTAGGCGATCAGAGATGCGCTGTGATTAATCGGATTTTTTTTAAACCGGCCAATCATAAAAATTCACTAGAAATTCAAAAGAGCTGCGCTGTGATTGGTCGGAAAATTTCGCAATAAACTCCTTTTAATGGACGCGATTAGTCGCGCCAGGGTTACCCACTAGTTTATATTAGTCTCTAGATTTTCTTATTCTGAAGCTCTGGCCACCCTTTCTAGGGATTAATAGCCGTGTGGCGTGATATAAATGAAAATAATTGGTGACGGGTCTCCAGACATATCGCCCAAGAATCACATAAAATTCCCCAAAACCCAAGTCAGCCACGGAAAGAAATCGGTAAGTTCAATTCCAAGCTTACGTAATAATCTAGACACTATTTAGCAATCTCTTTTGTAATTCAAGATATAATTGGTTTTAATTGTTAAATATAATCTGTTTTGGTAAATAAACAAGTTTTTTTTTAATTTCCACTGGAAAACACGCCCTTTGTAGAATATTACATACATACATACATATACTCACGGCTATAAATCCCTAGATAGGGTAGCCAGAGCTAAGGAATAAGAAATTACTTAGCCACTTTTGGAAATTTGAATGGGGAAAAGATGGTGAGATTAAGGTTGTTGGTGATGGGTCTCCAACCGCATCGCCCAAAAATCACTTAAAAAGCCCCCTATACCCTTAGTCGAATTTTTCACTCCAAAGCTCTGGCTACCCCGTTAAGGGATTTATAGCCGTGAGTATATGTATGTATGTATGTAAATAGTTCCTATGGTATGGGTTCGGACATTTGTTTATGACTATTTACATTTTCTTTCTTAAATATTTGCAAGTGGCTATAACAGTCAGGGTGACGAAAACTGTATCGCTTACCCTAGATTATCAATTTCAAAAACAGTTTCTACCATGGCCGTTTACAATATAAGTTAAATGTAATGATAGGATAGATTTGTCTACCCCTGTCAGTTTATACAAAATTATTACAGTGTTAATTTCATATTTTTTGCCGTGTCGTGTCGGCTTAGAATAACACTACCCCATTTCTACCCGTGATCCTAAGAGGCGACTTAGGGTATAGGGGCTTTTGAAGTGATTTTTGGGCGACGTGGTTGGAGAACCGTCACCGAAATCATTTATTATTACCATCTTTTCCCAAATCAACTTCCAAAAGTGGCTGAGGGATTTCTCATTCCAAAGCTCTGGCTATCCCGTTAAGGGGTTTATAGCCGTGAGTATATGTATGTATGTATGTAATTTTCAGTTTACACCTGTAACTATTTAATATTATTAATTGAAATTAGAAGTTACTTTAACGATTTTGTTTTGTTTTTACATAAAATGTAAAAATGAGTGAAATCTATAAATTGAATGAATTCTTTTACATTTGCTAATGCTAACCGTACTCATGGTCACTCTCACGCCTACATTGACGTGCATCGTATACAGATAGGTCTCTCGCACACTAACGGCAATTTTTTTCTATCGAGCGAAAATTTATTAATCATGTTTAGATTCGCCAATTTCACTGCAGAAGAGTCTCAAGATTTCGATGTATTTTTTTCAAAACCATATTATTATAAACATACGCATAATAAAGTTTAAAAACTCTATTCGCTGGACTAACGGCACCTTAAGGGATTTAGGGCCGTGAGCATATGTATGTAAATTCCCTAAAAATAATTTATGTGGCAAAACAACGTTTTTTATCTTGTATCAAACATTCTTTTTTTACCAAGTTTTCCCCACTCAACTTTCATAAGTGGTTGCAAAATTTCAAATTGTAAAACCATAGCTTCGAATATTTGGGATTTATAACCATGAGTATATATTTTATATGATATTTCTTGTACTATTTTTGTCTTAAGTTCAATAGCATTTAACGAATAGCCCTAGTAGATAGATGAGCAAATTGATGTATTAAGGTTGTTATTAAGATTGACTTAAATCGAATTTCCTACGCTTTATTCTTGTAATTTATTTCAGAGGGTAAAAAAAAAAACGTTTCACCTATTCGAATTTATTTTAAATAACCTCTTTTGAAATTCAGTGTGATAGTAAATGGCCTATAGAATAGAATAGAAAACTCTTAAATGCACATCAAAAAGGAGAAACATTTACAAATAAACAGAATTAATTAACAAAAGAACAATTGGCGGCACATACATACATACATATACTCACGGCTATAAATCCCTTAAAGGGGTAGCCAGAGCTAGGGAATTAGAAATTCCTCAGCCACTTTTGGAAGTTGCGTGGGGAAAAGATGGTGAAATAAAGATTGTTGGTGATGGGTCTCCAACCGCATCGCCCAAAAATCCCTTAAAAGCCCCAATACCGTTAGTCGCCACTTACGTACACCCACCGGAAGAAATGGGGTAGTGCTATTCTAAGCCGACACTACACAGCTTAGCCGACACTACACAGCTTTACAATTGGCGGTCTTATCACTAAAAGCGATCTCTTCCAGACAACCTTTGAATGGAGAGGTCAATAAATTAAAGTCATGTGAGATAGATGTCCAACAACATGGTGAAACTGATATGATGACTATGCGTTAATTTTCTAGTTCTAGTTATTAAATTAAAAATAATAACATATTAACAAACATATACATACATATGATACAATAAATTAATACTTGTAATACATATCAATTATATTATATATACTTTTTAGAGAGGGCGCTAGTGCCACGGAAAACATTGACTCCGCGTAATTTAAATATTTACCACGATAAAAATTATAAGAATCAACAAATAGATGTTTAGAAATACTCGGAAAAGATCAAATTATAAGTGATAGTGTTATCTCAGTGAATATTCGCATTAAAGTGTTCAAAAGTGCAATATAAGGATATACAAATAATTTTTCGAAAATACAAATAATAAACACAAAATATGTAAAACAGTGTAAAGTGACTATATTATAACTCCTAAAGAAAATTCAGTTAAGGTGCCGTTAGTCCAGCGAACAGGGTTTTTGAAAGTTGATTGTGCGTATGTTTATAATAATATGGTTTTAAAAAAAATACATCGAAATCTTGAGGCTTTTCTGCAGTGAAATTGGCGATTCGAAACATGATTAATAAATTTTCGCTCGATAGAAAAAAATCGCCAACATACCTCTAATTACAGTCTTTAAAATGGTTTTACATTTTATTTATTTTACCTACTTTCATATAACTTACATCATAATTTGAACATTTGTATTTCTAATAATAATTGGCGATTATTTTTCTTTTTTAATAAATTCAATAAAACAAATATTTTAAAAACATCGATAATCACGGTCCTACTCGTGCCCGAGCGCCGCCCGCCGCTCGACCAGAGCTCGGCGAGCTGCCCTAGGGGTTGGACCTGTGTCGCGCGCGCCTTGAGTTACAGATCTAACAATTTACACGCGTGCGGCGCCGTTAGTGTGCGAGTGACCTATCTGTATACGATGCGCGTCAATGTAGGCGTGAGTGTGACTGTGCGTACGGTTAGCATTAGCAAATATAAAAGAATTCATTCAATTTATAGATTTCACTCATTTTTATATTTCACTCATTTTTATTATTATTGTTTAATTTATTAGGAGTGGGAAAAAGAACAAAATCGTTAAAGTAACTTCTAATTTCAATAAATAATATTTAATACCTAGTAACAGGTGTAAACTGACAATTACATACATATACTCACGGCTATAAATCCCTTAACGGGATAGCCAGAGCTTTGGAATGAGAAATTCCTCAGCCACTTTTGGAAGTTGATTTGGGAAAAGATTGTAATAATAAATCATTTCGTTGACGGTTCTCCAACCACTTCGCCCAAAAATCACTTAAAAATCCCCTAAACCCTAAGTCGCCTCTTACGATCACGGGTAGAAATGGGGTAGTGTTTTTCTAAGCCGACACGACACGGCAAAAATTATGAAATTAACACTGTAATAATTTTGTATAAACTGACAGGGGTAGACAAATCTATCCTATCATTACATTTTATATTGTAAACGGCTATGGTAGAAACAATTTTTGAATTTGATAACCTTGGGTATGCGATACAGTTTCGTCACCCTGACTGTTATAGCCACTCGCAAATATTTTTGACAAAAAATGTAAATAGTCATAAACAAATGTCCGAACCCATACCATAGAAAATATTTGCGAGTGGCTAAAACTGTCGAGTTGACAAAAACTGTATTGCTTACCCTACTGTATGTTTTTAAAACGCGCGCACTGCGTCGCGTCGGGGAGACGGCCGCCCGATCGGCGCGCAAGCGCTTCCCCGCGCCCGCGGGGGCAGCACCCCCTGAAATGATATTTTTGCTGAACCAACGGCGCCTTAAAGACTCAAAGTGATAAATTCTGCCTACAAACATCAATAACTTTACAAGAACCAGTGAACAATATAAATGACCCTTGGACCCAACGAATCCAACAATTCAAATTATTATAAATAATACAACCTAGTGACATCTAGCAAATAAACTCAGAACTACTATACTAAATTGTTAAATACTCAATACAAGATTAAGTTAATTCCACTACTCACTACTAGAGGGCACTAAATTGATATATATATATAATACTGAAGATATTAAACAGGAATCTAAACAGCTCTACTTTCTTACTTACTTATGATAAATAGAACTTTTATTATAAAAGCATAAAAACATGGATCTGAAGTGTGCGGGATGTCAACAAAATATCCCTAATCGTCAGTTTCTCACATGTAGTCTGTGCAGCAACACCTACGATATCGAATGCGCAAATGTGTCAATCCAAAGATATCTCAATACTATGACTGGTGAACACAGGAAAACATGGAAATGTCCAGGTTGTCTTAGTAAGACTCCGAAAATGGGAAACACCGATAAACCCATTAACCCTAAATATAACGATCTAATAAAATCAATACCTGAAGGAAACAATATCACTACCAGAAAAAAACTAACTGATCGAAAAAACCCAGATTCCACCAGGTTTTCAGATAGCTTTAGTATCTTAGGCGACACCATTGAAATGGATAATTCCACCCAAACTGAAACAAACACGAAACTTACGGCAGAAAACACGGAATTAACGGTAGAAAACTTAAGCAAAATTATAACAAAGAAACTAAGGGAAAATAATTCATCTATAATATCTGAATTACAGAGTACAATCCAAATAGAAATAAATAAGGCTATCTCCAAACTAAAGGATGATATTACAAACGATATTAACTACTTGAACTCACAGAATATTGAAAGGCAGACAGAATTAGAACAAATAAATAGTAAAATTTTAACGCTGGAACAAGAAAATATATCTCTTAAAAAAGAAATAAAAGAACTACTCAACAAGTTCTCTACCTCACAAACAGAACAACCATATGAAAGCGATAGCAAAAAAATTGTAATATATGGACTACAGGAGTATTACCAAGAAACCGAATACGAGTTTGAAATACGTCTTATAGAAACATTCCGAGACACATTGAATATAGATCTGTATGGCTCCATTGAAGATACCTACAGACTAGGTAAATATCACAGCAGAAACCGACCCGTAGTAGTCGAACTCATAAGCAAAAAAATGGTAAAATACATATTAGAAAATAAACACTACCTAGAAGGAACCCTACTATCAGTTGCCGAACACTTAGGAGAAAAAGCAAGAAAAGACCGCAAAATATTAAGAGAAAAAATGCTAAAAGCCAGGGAAAAGGGATTGCATGCAGTAATAAGGAACAATATACTGTACATAAAAGGCAAACCAATCACAGTCAGTGACGAAATATACCATGAAAACAACCATGTAAATAAAATACAAAATAACGGAGGAGGCCGGGACCTGAGAAACATAAACAACAGCAGTACCCACGAAACTGATATACACAACGGCACAAAACAAAATAATAGAAGAGACCAGAACCCTACATTTCGTGCAGGCCAATCGATTTGAAATTCTCTACCAAAATATGCAGAGCCTTAACAACAAAACACACTTACTTGAAGCTTACCTGGAAGAAAACCCCAAAATTCAAGCTATTTGTATTACAGAAACATGGATGAAAAAGGAAAAAATTGAATTACTTTCCATAAACAATTACACAGTACGAGCTTCTTTCTGCCGCGAAAGGTTTGACTGTGAAGGTACATGCATTATTTTATCTAATGACTGTGAAAGTAAAGATAGAGTCGATTTGAATAACTTGTCTTTCGAGTATATTTTTGAGATATGCGCAGTAGAGTTAAATAAGTTAAATATATTACTAATCTGCTTATATTGGCCAGACTGTAGTAGAGAAATTGATGTATTCTTTGATAAACTAGAAAAACTTTTAAGTATCATTCACACAAAAGAAAATAACAAAAACATAATTATAGGGGGGGATTTTAACGTTGATTTTATGCCAAAGAGTAAACACAACAATCTGAAACAAAGACTATCTAACCTTATGTTAACATATAACTTCATCCAAAAAGTAAAACACCCAACTAGAGTAACAGCATCTAGCTCTACATGCCTAGATTTATTGTTTGTAAATTTTAATGACAAAGACTGTTTTATCAATGTAACAGAATTTGGGTTTTCAGATCACAAAGGAGTTACATTCGCGATGCCAATAGAGCAGTCACGCATACCATACTTTTACACAAATCGTAGAATTTTCTCAGAAAAAAATATAATTAAATTTAAAAACGAACTCATAAGTATAAATTGGGACGATAAACTAACATCTAATAAATCTGTAAATGACAATTTTAATTCATTCATTGAATCTCTACGGAAAATTATTGATCTATGTATACCACGAACACAGCTAAAAGTTTATACCAAATCAAAAAAACCCTATCTAACTAAAGGAATAAAAATATCATGCCGTAATAAAAGATTACTTAGAATACTAGCTTCTCAAACAAAAAGTACTGTCTTAAAGGAACACCACAAAACCTATTCAAAAATCCTAAAAAGACTAGCAAAGAAATCGAAAAAACTCTACAACATACGTAAATTCAATACACAGGAAAATAAAACCCGAACCATGTGGCAAATAATACACAATGAAACTAACAAGATGCCTTCTCGAATTAAAAACAATATTCAACTTAAAATTGATAATACTTTAGTGGACTGCCCAAAAATAATGGCTAATACTTTTAATGATTTCTTCACTTCGGTAGGAAATTCAAAACCGCTCTCTTTGCAAGCTAAACAAAAAATTAAACCTGTAAATATAATACAAAATACTTTTTTCTTACATCTAGTTGAACCAAAAGAAGTCCATAACATTATTAAAAATCTTAAAAACAAATGTAGCTCAGGAATAGATGAACTTCCTCCCTCGTTAATAAAAAAATGCGCAGCCGAACTTACTGTTCCTTATACTAATCTAATTAACCAATCTTTTATCGAAGGTGTTTTTCCAGAAGCACTTAAAACAGCACTAGTTAAACCTATATATAAAAAGGGCATCAAAACAGACCCTAATAACTATCGCCCCATTGCCCAACTAACTACATCATCTAAGATTTTTGAGAGTGCGATGGCAGCGCGACTTTACTCGTTCTATGAAAAATATAATATATTTTGTGACCCACAGCACGGATTTAGAAAAAACAGGTCAACAACACTAGCTGGGTAATTATTTGAAATTTGGTTAACTTGGTGTTAGCTTCAATTTTCACTTATTAATATAAATTTTATCCAATGTTTGAAACTACTATGCGATTTTATAAACTTCCTTAAATTTGGTCACTCATTTCGATATACATCAAAATAATATTTATTTCCGAAAATTGCCACTTCTTACTCCAAACATCAGGCCCTAGCCATGTAAGATCTCCCGAATTTAGTATTCATATCAATATAATTATAAATCTATAAGAGTAAATTGATTGAACTTCACTTTTTACTTGTTTATTATACATTACTAACATTGTCATTGCAATTAAATTTATAATAACATTTTATTTCATCACATTATTTCAAGCTAAAAAGTGTAAGCGATAAAAAATATCAGGCCCTAGTCATTTACGAAATTCATAAATACGCGCCATCCAATCGTATGGCATTTTCATAACTCATTCACATCGATAGCATTGGCGTGAAGTTAGTTACAAACACAACCCACGCCGCGGCAGCCATCTTGTTGTTAGTGCGATCGCCGACTTTGTTGTGCAAACACGTGCTGTGCCAGTCAAACTCTCAGGCCCTAGGTAAGTAGTTTTAAATATAGTTTATAACTTAATTGATTTCATTACTTATTGTCAATATGAGTTTGGGTTGCCTTGTTATTGTGACTGGGTATTGGTTTTGAAATTATTTTAAATAAAATGATTTCATTGATTTTGTTTCGATTTGTCAGGCCCTAGTCCATCAGGCCCTAGTCATAATAAGAACTAGGGCCTGACGCCACATCTAGGGACTGATAGTTAAGGGTGTGGTCCATGGTTTTAACATAATAACTCAATGTATTTGTTGCAGAATATGGCGCCTAGAAGGAAAACTACGTTGTCTAAAGAGGAACTTGCAAAAAAAAAGTCAGAACAGGCAAAGAGGCGTTTGGAAAAGATAAAAAACGACCCTGTTTTGCTGGCCGAGTATCAAGAAAAGGAGCGGATTAAATATTTAAAGAAAAAGGAAAAAGGACAACGGAAATGCGTGAAAGATATGACTCCGCGTGAACAGAGAAAGGCAAGAAAGAACTGGGTAGCATATTCAACAGATTACAGAAAAAAACAAAAAATTCTTCAAAATACTCATAAGTACGTGCACCAAAATACGCCGCCATCATCGGAAGATGAAATTACTCCTGAGGTTCCTGTATTAAATAAGGAAAGAGAAGCTGAAGCAAAAAGGAGGAGTATAGTTCAAAGGAAAAAAAGAAATAGTATACTGAAGAGGAAGGATTTACTCATTGAAAATTTAAGGAAAAAACTTGCCAGCGAACAACAGAGAAATAGAAGACTGAAACAAAAAATGATAAAGAAGAAGAAAGCACTTACACCAAAAAGTAAAATTTTAGAAATGGCCAACGACCCTAATCAAAGAGTAGAATTGGTAAAAAAGGCGTTATTCGGCGATGTTATTCAAAAGCAAATTTTAGATACAAAGATTGAAACACAACAAAGAAAAACCAGTTTGAACACGATTTGGTCCAGTCCGCTTACACGCAACTATAAGATATGGAGACTTGGAACCATTACATATAAAAAGATGGGATTTAATCGTACAAAATATGAAGTTAAGCAAAATAAAAAGAGAGTTGAAGAGATCATTCACAAGTTTTATGAAGATGACAATAATAGTCGATGTGCGGCAGGAAAAAAAGAATGCATTACTCGCAAAAAAGTGAAGAAACAAAAGAGGTATTTGCTGGATTCCTTGAAGAACTTGCATCAAAAGTTTCTAAATACGAGTTTGGTAAAAATAGGGTATGATTCGTTCTGCAAATTGCGTCCATTTTGGGTTGTTGTGCCTAAACTTACAGACCGTGACACATGTGCTTGTGTTATTCATGAAAACATCAATTTAAAATTAGCTGCTTTAAAAACTGCAAATGTTCTTGACTTTGCTACACATCAAACTGCGCTAGAATCACTGTGTTGTGATCGCTACTCAGAAAAATGCTTATCTAGAACTTGCCAGGACTGCTTGATGAAGACTTTACCATACAAAGAGTTTGATAATATTATGGACATTGCAGTTAAACAATGGAAACATGTCAAAGAATTGATTAGAGACATCAAAACTAAACAGGATCGATATGTTACAAAGTACAAGAAAGACATGATCACCTTAAAACCTCGTGAAATAGTTATGCAGTTAGAAGAGAGTGATCTTCCGAAACTATTCCAACATGAACAGAACATCGTCCATCAATACAAAACTATTAAATATTTGAAGGAGTCGCTTACTGATAAGGATGCACTAATTCACATGGACTTTTCAGAGAACTACACTACTAAATGCAACCAAGAAATTCAGTCATATCATTTTGGCGGCTCCAGAACTCAAATTTCTTTACATACAGTAGTGGTTTACACAAAGGATAAAGTTACATCTCATTGCTCTGTGTCGTTAAATCTATCACACAACGCTGGAGCTATTTGGGCACATTTACAGCCTGTCCTTATAGGATTGCCGTCCTCTGTAGAAAACCTACATTTCTTGAGTGACGGTCCTGTAACCCAATATAGAAATAAAACAATGTTTTATATTCTGGGTTGCAGAATCCAGAATTTCTATCCACAGGTTATGAAATACACGTGGAATTACCATGAGGCGGGACATGGGAAAGGGGCACCAGATGGCATCGGAGCTACATGCAAACGCACTGCAGACCAACTCATAGCTCAGAGAGGCGACATTACAAACTTGTACGACTTTGTAGCTGTGCTTCGACAAAGGTGTCCAAATATACAGATTTCTGTTATCGAAGATGTTGACATAGAAAAAGTTAACAAGATGATCAAGGAACACGAGGAAGAGCAGAAAGCATTTAAAGGAACTCTGTTAGTGCATCAAGTCTCGGGTCATATTTATAACCCTAACAAACTTGTCTTGAAGTCACTAAGTTGCTTTTGTGACAATGTTGATTGTATTGATTATTACTTGGGGACTATAACTTACCAAACCAATACACAGCGGCTTCAAGTTTCAGATATTTACACGGATTCTGAAGATGATATGCCGTTAGCAAGTGTTAGCCACATTGCGCAAGAAAAGTCTAAAACAAGCTATGGCAGTGGAGACTATGTTCTAGTTAAGCTAATCATGGGGAGAAAAGAATACCGATACGCCGCAATTTGCTCAAAATATGATAATGATGATGGAGAGCTGACAGTTACATTCCTTAAAGTTTGCAATGAAGATGGTACGGAATTTAAAATAAATGATAATGATATCGCCGACGTGCCTTACGAAGATGTCATAAAAAAACTGCCACTTCCTAATCTAATCGTCAAGAGAGGAACAGTATTATACAAATTTACAGAACCCGTTAATGTTTATGAGAAGTGAAACACATAGTGATAAAAAATAAATACGAAGTATTTACATAGTTAAAGTTCAAATATTTGTGATCTCATACTAATTAATGAAAGTCTGATTATTGTGTTCAAATTAATATTTAGTTACTCAGAACTTTAAAAAGCTGATTATTAATAATTGTTAATTACTTTAAGTACCTATTGAACTCAAAGTACAAAATGAGTGCTTAGAAATATTGATACTTTATTTTTGTTTTTTATTACCTAATTAATAAGAAAAATGTTGTGTTTCAAAGTACATAGAATGTGTGAACTTAAGAGGAGAAGGAGGATAATTTGTTATTGCAGTTGATATTTCAATAAAAATTTGGTTTGATTATAATAACAGTGTTTGTCATCAGTCCCTATACTGTCCCATCAGTCCCTAGATCACTGATTTTGAAAAAACGTATTTTTCTCGAAAAATAACAAGTAAAGTGACTGGCCCTATTAGATGCACCAAAATAGATGTTATATACACAGCATAGAATATAAATTGTGCATATTTTTAACTAAAAACACCACTTTCAAAATTAGGTCAAAATTTAACCAAATTTTAAATATTCACCCAGCTGTATATAAATATGTGCAAATGATTTTAGACTCAATTAATAGCCAAAAATACGCAGTAGGACTATTACTAGATATGAGCAAGGCATATGATAGAGTCAACCACGAAATTCTACTTAGCAAACTTAACGGGACTGGAATTCGCGGAGAGGCTTATAAATGGTTTGCGTCTTATCTTGAGCAAAGACACCAATATGTCGAAGTTGAAATTGCTGATTACAAGACGAGAAAAATAGAGCAAATTAGGTCTGATCTTATCCCGGTCACTGGCTCTATCCCGCAAGGTAGTGTCCTCGGATGTATCTTATTTATTATCTATATAAACGATCTGCCAGCAATACTAAACGAAAAATGCATCTTATTTGCGGATGATATTTCTTTTTTATTCACTTGCTCTGAAGTCGAAGAGCTAGAGATTAAACTGAATGAGACCCTAGACACGATAACAGTGTGGCTCGAAGACCACAACCTCGCGCTAAATTTCTCCAAAACTAATTTAATACAATTCGGCCCATACCAAAGAAAACCGCTAGAACTCAATTATAAATACCAGAATACTCAAATAAAAACGGTTGAGACAGCTAAGTTATTAGGAATTGATCTAGACCACCACTTAAACTGGAAAATGCATATTGAAAATTTATCAAAAAAATTATCTTCTTTCATCTATGCACTTATTCACTTAAAAAAAGTTACAGATTTCAAAGCTGCTCTTTCAGCATACTATGCATATGCTCATTCTAGACTCTCTTATGGTATTGTTTTATGGGGAAACTCCACTAATGTAAAAGATGTGTTCACGCTACAGAAGAAATGTATTAGAATCTTAGCAAATATAGATCAAAGGGATTCTTGTAAGCCTTATTTTAAAAAATATAGTATACTAACACTCACATCTATATATATACTGGAATCATGTAAATTTGTTAAGAAACAATCGAACTTATACTCCCCAATTAAGATAATTAGAAGAAATGATAGATACCAAAATCAACTGAAAACTACCTTCTCAAAATTAAAGATGTATACAGCAGGGCCCCACGCTATGTCTATCAAGATTTATAATTCAGTTCCAAATGTAATCAAAAATTCAGAGACGTACGGAATGTTCATCACATCCTTAAAGAGATTCCTTATTGAAAAGAGCTACTACACAATTACAGACTTTTTTAATGATAATGGTAAATAAAATATACAATCTTTAACAATAAATTGGTGCCTGCCTAAATTGTAACTTTAATTTCATAATAATTTAATCTGATAACGTTTAATAATGTACGATGTTTATTTTGTATTAATTTTGAATTCCTTTTTTTTTGTATTAAATTTTTACAATACAATTCTAATTTTATGCATGTTAATTTATAGAATACTTAAGTAATTTTAAGCCTCTTAGGTTGCTGCGCCCTTACAGGGTGTCACATTTGTATCTTGTCAACTCATTACCACCTAATCCCACAATGTGACTTGCAATAAATATATTTGAATTTGAATTTGAATTTGTATATACTTCATATATATATTTTAATTTGCAACAGTATAATAGCGTTTCAGTGAGGTAGTGTTTTTAAAACCTATGTTATTTTTAAAGCCTTAGGTTTCTATTGGAGAATCAATTTTCAAATTAGTTGCCTATTTCGTTGAACCTATTCATTCAAACAAATATATAAATAAATTACATATACTCACGGCTATAAATCCCTTAAAGGGGTAGCCGCAGCTAATTAGAATTTCCTCAGCCACTTTTGGAAGTTTAGTGGGAAAAAGATGGTAAAATAAAAGTACACCTAAAACCTACCTACCTACCTAAAGGTACACGTACACCTACGGGAAGAAACGGAGTAGTGCTATTCTAATCATAATTATAAAATATTATAAATCTTTCCTGTTTATAAATAAATATACTTGTATTTTTCTTGTACCGTATTTTCCTGGAACTAAGGCAGTAGCGTTACACGTACAGCTCAGGAAAATTGATTTTATGATGTTATTAAGATTGACTTAAATATAATTTCCTCTGCTGCTCTACGTTTTTATTCAAGTTAGATAAAAATAACTTTTCACCTTTCAAAGCGCTCTCTGAAGCATATAATCATGTTATAATATTTCTTTGAATCAGGGTGATGTTACATTGTTATATCCTAAGTCTGTAATCTTTTAAGTAAGAAGTGGCAAAAAGTGCTTATTTTGTTTTCTTTGCTTTGAAACTTGTATACACCTTGATCTAGACTAAATATCCACAGTTCCACATTGAAAGAGTTGCATGTGGATCCCGAGCCGAAGGTTGCCTACCAATACCCTAGACAAACCACGGCAAATCTCACAATGGTATTTTCTAATTGAATCTCCCAGAATTGGAACCCGAGGTAGCCAGCTCGTGAGCTACTGTAACAATCTATTAAGCTTAAGTTATACATATCTGAAGAGCAAGCATGAGCGCTACTTTATCGACTCGATAACGGTTAGAATGAGATGGCAGTATACGATACTAAGTAAGTGCGTAAGAGATGGCTGCTTTATCCCTCGCGATAACTAGTTTAAACACGGCTCGTGCTGCTGTAGTGTAGATTTCGAATACCAATAACCCACTTCTTCCCCTGGGTGTCGAATTGGCGAGCCAGAAGTGTTTTGGGGCTTTTTAATGATTGTTGAACAATGTAAATGAAAATTACAAAAATAGCAAAATAATTTTCATTTTGGAGCTCTACCTACTCCCTTTTTGAGATTAATTGTCGTGAACATATGTATATATTGAAACATATATTTGCTGTGCAGTGTCGGCTTAGAATAACACTACCCCTTTTCTTCCGGTGGGTGTACGTAAGAGGCAACTAACGGTATTGGAGCTTTTTAAGGGATATTTGGGCGATGCGGTTGGAGACCCATCACCAACGCCCTTTATTTTACCATCTTTTCAACTTCCTTAAGTGGCTGAGGAATTTCTAATTCGTTAGCTCTGGCTACCCCTTCTAGGGATTTATAGCCGTGAGTATATGTATATAATTTTTAATTCTGGAGCTCTACCTACTACCTTTTTGAGATTAATTGTCGTGAACATATGTATATATTGAAACATATGAATGTAAATGAAAGTACCTTCAATGGGGTAGTCAAAGTCAATTAATCGCCACTTTATACGATCCTAGCAAAACTCTCGGGTTTTATTTTATTTCTTTCTTATTTTTAGTTATTTCCATACATAATCTTTTTATTTTTCAACTATTTATATGTGCCTCTTTGATATTCTATGTTGAAAAGCTCACTTTGCTGCCGAGCCACGAACAGCAGGCAGTAAAATAAAACTTTAAGCTAATGGCGTATTTAGACTTTCAAATGTGGGAAAGAATAGAATTTTGTCGTTACTATCTCCTTGGGAATATTCAAATATAGGAAAATGGACTTTTACTATCTTAATGCAGTTTCTAGCCTAGAAAAATAAAGCTTCGTTTCATTTGAATACAAAGGAAAATAAAATTATTGTAGCTATCTTAATTCTGATTTTACAGTATTTATAGCATTTCGAATTCATTTATATATTTTAATACTGACCCACGGCTGTATCCATGGCTGCTAATAGTTAAAATGTCCTCATCTTAGCCACTTCGCTAGTAGAAATGGAGTAGTGCTATTATTAAGTTACAGAAATATATAAGAAGCTTTGTGATGTAGCTACGTCCATGCTATATACTGTTCCATTAACTACAAACTTAAGGGTATTGAGTATTTTCAAGTGATATTTGATTTCCCAAACTTTTCCCAACTCAACTTCCAAAATTAGCTAAGTAATATCTGACTCTAAGGCTCTGGTTACCCTTTTTATATCCGTGATTATCAATATAGCCTATTAAAATACCTAAAACCTTCAGATATTTGCATGCAATCATGCAAATGACTAAAGAATGCTTGATTGGTCTCGGTCTTAGTTCTATACAAGTTCGTGTAAACAAAAGCCGTATGCATTGAGTGCGTCAAAGCCTTTGTCATGCCAAGAAGCCTTCGGGTTCGATTGTGAACAACAAACAAGGGTTCGTGATAAAATTATCAAAGTCTGCTTGTTGCTAACTTGATTGGAAAGTTTGGTGACCAACGGAGTTTCATTTACTTGACCGATGGATTAGTCTGAATTTAGTTTAGATTTACAAAGTATTTTCTCGTTCCGTTGCTCGAAGAGTTATCTTAAAGAGTTTTTGTTGCGACTTCCGGTCTCTACTAGGACGGTACGGGTGACCCCAAATGAAATTGCGTGTTCACTTTACTGATATTTATTTCTCTAATAAAATACATGTCCTGTACCGAGTAGAGTTCTTCACTGACTGCTAAACTTAACCATCAAAAGTGCTGATCCTCACCTCATCCTCAGTTCTCATATATATGTCCCCACCAAGGGGTCCGAGCCCACCTTATATAGGGCGATTTCGCCATAGTCCACCACGCTGGCCAATTGCGGGTTGGCATACTAACGACTACTACCGTAATAGTAGCCGGGACCGACGGCTTTACGTGCCCTCCGAAGCACGGAATCATCTTAATTTTCAGATAATCAGGTGATTCAAGCCTGCAATAGCCTTTCAAACTGGATAAAATCTTACAAATTAAATTTGTAAGGTTACCACCCCCGGGGATCGAACCCGAGACCTCTCGGTATTGAAACCAAGCGCTTTACCGCGAGACCACGGAGGCAGTCGAAAGTGCTGATACTCAATATGATATATTGGTATATGCTTACACGAGTGGAGGTGCAAATAGAATAAAATAGAATAACTCTTTATTGCACATCAAACACAAATTTACAAAAATAATAATATGATCAAACAGTTTACAGTGAGGTACAATTGACGGTCTTATCGCTAAAAGCGATCTCTTCCAGACAACCTTCGTAAGGTGAGATCGATAAATTAATAATTAATATACCTACAGTTTATTATTCGCTGTGTAATGCCAGTTTAAAATTCCTTTCCCACGGGTGCCGTAAGAGGCAACTAATGATTTTAAAGTGATTTGTTAGACGATTTGGCTGGCGATCTTTTCAGACTACCAAAAGGGGCTGAGGAGTTTCGAATACTAATGTTGAGAATTGAATATAGTCGACTTGTTTTTTGGCGATAAGGTTTGAAACCTATTTGTCAGCAATCCTTTAATTGTCCATATCACCGCCTATGGCTACCCGTTTGGTATTCCTGTAAGTGCGACCACTTGGTTAATTTCAAAATCAGAAAACGTTTTAAATTTGATAGAATCTGGAAGTGATAAGAATTTGGAGTAAGCGCTAATAAAAGGCATTGCTTGTAATAGGTCACTATTTTTTTATAAAATATCTTCTTTTTTATCTCTAGAAAGCTACCGTTAAATATATAAAAGTCACCCCTAATAGGAAAACTTTGTCGTATCGACTGCCAAAGAGTGCATTTATTATTCAGACCTCAATAACTTGCGACATGATTACCCGTCTCTCTCTTATGTTAGAGAAATGAAAGAGAAAGAAGGTCAAAAAAGACAACTTTGCTGAGATTAACTTTGAAGCAACAGAGACGTATCAAAGGTGGGTGGATAGATAAAAAAAACATAATTATTCATTATTATTTTTTATAAAAGGAACATTTAAAATTTATCATTTACACAATGCAGTAATTGGGGTAGGCAGAGACTATCAATCGGCACTTAGTATGATCCTGGAAAATCTCTATTGCTTCGTTTACATCCATCAAACTTTAGATACATGCTTTTTAATTCTTCATACTTCAGACCATATGGAACTATTTATGTATGTACAATACATTAATGGCAAATTACTTACACACAATTATAAGGCATCCATCAAGTGATGTATTATTTATTTTCAATTTTAGAATGTTCACGTTTTTTTGTTTATTCATTTATTTAAAAGACTCTCGAGACTCCCAAGACTCAAACATTCACGCCGTATGTTCTCGAAAGGAGGGCAGAGGTAGAATAGAATAGAAAACTCTTTATTGTACATCACAGATAAAGACATTTTACACAGATTATTTATTAAATAAAAGTACATTTACTTACTTAAAACGTACGTACGTACTTAAAACAATCTCTTGCAGACAACCTTTGGATGGTGAGATCAGTACGTTAATAAAAACAATAGGTAGATGTACAAGACATAATGTAATTACTAATACTTCTGAGCATCCATTGATGTTCAGATTACTCCTTTTTGCTAGTGTAGTCACCTTTTGTGAGGCAGGCCTATCGCTGTTTTTGTACGACGATGTTTTACTTCGCCGTTAACAACCATGATAAATTTATCACACATATGACTTCACAAAAGACAAATTGGTAATCAATTGATTCATGCATGCTAGGGTGTGCAATCTTGCAGCATAATCTCGATCTCGGTATTTGCAAGATTACGGACGTCTAATCTTGCAAGATCTCGGTATTTTGCGAGATCTCGCAAACATAAAAAGTTTTGTTTTATGATGAGATATATTTTACTAAGAATGAATAAAGTTAATTTGAAGAGCGAATAAATTAAACGAAACATATTTTTTTTGAAGATAGCTTGTAAAAAACATAAAATGTTTAAAGTTTTGTCTGCTAACTGGCTTCCGATGCTGCGGGCTCTCAAAGTAATTTCTAATTCTTCATCTAAAAAAGACTTGTGCTTGCAACTGTTGATAGAGGCATGTTATTATTATCGTTGACAATAGAAACTATATCTTAAAGCTGGCTGGCTGGTGCTGCTGCCTGCTATACGCATAATCGTTCAATCAGCTTTTTAAACCTTTTTCTACTAAAGTTTTTGGTGGCTGGATTAAATCTTAGATATAAAATTTGTGTTAAGTCAACCTCCGAGGAAAGAAACCAAGACCTCAGAATGTAATGTAATGTTTAGCGCAAGACCACGGAAGCGGTTAGGCATATGTCAATAAAAAATGTATACTTAAAAATAAATAAAATAAAATAAAAATCCTTTATTTACAAGAAACAAGAGTATATGCGGTGGTAGGTTTTTTTTTACAAATGTTCTTCCTGTTCTGCCTTGCGGCGTGTAAATATTAAATATTGATGACAATAGGTAACCGATAATTAATTAGAATACATTCAAATATTACACTTTGTTATGAAGTCTTTAACAGAATATATACAGTTGTCAATCAAGTAATTAAATAAGACAGTTTTAAATTTATTAAATGTTAACTTTTTCATGTCGTCACTAATTGTATTAAACAATTTGATACACATGTCATAACTATTTCGCTGACAAATAGCCAGACATTTTGCAGCAGAATGCTCGTATTGCACATTATGATTACCCCGTTGCGGTCTGTTTTTTGGCGGTCTCAAGTTAAATAGATTCGGATTCTTGTAAGTGAATATTAAGAGCTCAAAAATGTATAGCGATGGAAAGGGTAATATTTTTAATTTTTTGAAAAGCGGCACACAGCTATCCAAAAAATCAGAACCGCATAATATACGGATACACTTTTTCTGAATCTTGAAAACTCTATCTGAGTTTACTGAGTTACCCCAAAGTATGATGCCATACCTTAAAACTGAGGACACATATCCGTGATAGCAGCTAAGGGCGGCAATCTCTGATACAACATTTGTAGATTTGTTCTAACTCCTTAATACGGCCCTGTTGGAACTGATGCAATATTTACGAGCTAATAGTACTTTCCGCTAAATAGTCACTATCGCTTGGAAAGCTGTTCCGCTCTTTGAAACTTCAGAACATTTGTCAGATACCTTTAACCTTTATGATACGGGAAGAGGACACCTTTTTGTGACTTTTTTATAGTTTTAATGGTTCCTCGCACTTATAACAATGTGTTTACTGGGTTCAAATCCCGCTAAGAGCAGCATGTGAAGATATAAAATTGATTCTTTGCCTTGAATATCAATTATTCTCAAGACTCAAGTGTTCACGGCGTATATCCCCGAAAGGGTTGGCAGAGGTTCTAATATTTCTGAACATCATGAGATTGCTTGGACTGTGTACAGACATGATAGGGGACGTGCCTATCGCCTTCAATCACATTAGTCAATAATAAAAATGGATATCAATTATATAGCAACCGTGATAGCCCAGTGGGTAGAACACTCGGTTATCGTGCAAACGACTAGTGTTCAAATCCTGGGTCGGGCCTACACCAATTTTTCTTTTCTAAAGACATGTGTGTGGTTAATTTATCATGGTTGTTAACGGTGAGGGAAAACATCGTGAGGAAACCCACATGGCTGAGTTGTACTTAGTCATGTGACAGTGTATTCGTACAAAACGGCGATAGGCCTGCCCCCTATCACGTGAGTACAATGTCCATGCAAAACGTGGGTACTCTGATCACCAGGTGACAAAGTCACGTGATGTTCAGAAGTATTAGTACCTCTGCCAACCCCTTCGCGGATATTCGGCGTGAACGTTTATGTTATGTTTATGTTATGTTATCAATTATATGTGTTTTATGTGTATATATTAATTATAGCTGTGTAGTGTCGGCTTAGAATAGCACTACCCCATTTTTTCCTGTACTGATGATAAAGATATACTGGCCAGTACACCCGCTGTGTACCAATTTATAATTTGTATCTATGCTTAACTCGAAAAACATTTATACTCCGCGATGTAGGAATATGAGTGAGACGCTACTATGTGCGTTTGAGTCCGCAGTAGTGCGCTCTAACATGACTCCCACAGTACTCCCCTCCTAGTCGATACGACGATATCAAAGCTAGGAGGTACCTATTACCAATTAACAAATTCAGTGTGAGCAGTGAGGCCGGTGATTGCATGCCTGTAGATGCTCTGCTGAATGAGTGGTGTGGTGAGGTAAGCGAGGAATAGAAGTTGCGGGTAGATCGAGAAATGTAGTAGAAGGAAACGTGTGTTCAAATCACGTCGGTGGGAACAGCAGAGATATACTGGCCAGTACACCCTGCTGTGTACCAACTTATAATTTGTATCTATGCTTAACTCGAAAAACATTTACACTCCGCGATGTAGGAATATGAGTGAGACGCTACTATGTGCGTTTGAGTCCGCAGTAGTGCGCTCTAACATGACTCCCACACACGTAAGAGGCGACTAACGGTATTGTAGCTATTAAGGGTTTTTGGGCGATGCGGTTGGAGACCCATCACCAACAACCTTTATCTTACCATCTTTTCCCCACTCAACTTTCCAAAAGTGGTTGAGGAATGTCTAATTCCTTAGCTCTGGCTACCCCTTGTAGGGATTTATAGCCGTGAGTATATGTATGTATGTATATTAATTATATTGTTATTATATTGTAAGTTATGTCTCATAAACCTCATTGTACCTTACTAAGGGCTAACTAGATCTGAATAATTATTTAAAAATAAGTTACTTTAAGTTGTCTAATTTAGAAAAAAAAACTTACTTAACCTAACCTTGATTATTTCTATATCAATAAATACATAAATATTTAAAAAACACATACTAATTCGTAGAATACAGCTAGTATACCATAAAATAATAAACCCAATAAGATTTACCATATCGCAATACTAATGATAATATTGTTATCACAATCAAACTTCTAAGATAATCTCCATTCATTTAGAACGTGGAAACCGAAATGGGTTTACTTAATTAATTATTATTTAATTTTATTCAATAAGTGTAGTCTTAAAATGTATTTATTACTGTTTTTGTCTTTTGTGTGTGTAGTGAAAAGTCAGGAGTCAGTTTTTGAGTTGAATGTTCTACATTACAATGATTTTCACGCCAGGTACTTGGGTTTTCTTAACTCATTGATGTATATTTTTATTAATACATACATACATATACTCACGCAATTATTTCCCATCGGGGTAGGCAGAAATCATTGCTCAAATTGCATCCAAAATAATTCTTTGTGATCGAACTCCTCTGGAACAGCTCGAACGATTTCATCCAAAGGGCGATGGGAAAAAACGTCCCCACCATCCAACACATTTTAAACAAGTGTCATTGGAAACATCTATTAGAATAGAGAACTTTTTACTATGGCGACATATTTCAAATGCTTGGGGTTTAGATTTTATAATATATTCTTCTTTTTTACTTACACATTTACTTAGTGTGCATTAAAAAGGACTAGAATATGGCGATATAAATATTATTTTAATATCTTTGCTATAAGGTAACATTATTTTTTAGAAACCAAACAAATAATTTTTTTTCTTATATTTAATTGCGTGGAGATTTAGTAGCTCTAAGAATAAAAAAGTATTACGCTAAACGCTAATAGTGTCGCAAAATGAAGGTGTCGGAAACCGGTTCGAGCTAGTCGGGACGTGCGCAGAGGAGGTGATTTTGAGAACGTTTTGGCACAATTATGGATACAGGACGTCATTGTACATAGAATCGTCATTTGTTTACGTGAAATATGCCTTTTTGTTTGTAGAAAAATAATATTTTTGTTTAAAAATAAATACATTTGTGCCGAAAAGTTATTTTTTATTATAAAAAACCCAAATGTTTTTGCAATTAACACAGGTACTTTAGACTTTTTTGGGTCCCAATGAACAAATTGACACATATCCCATGACTGTTGTAGGGTGGGGACGGGGTTCATACAGAATCCCCCATGGTCCTTCGGAACAGTGATCAAGTGGACATTGCTAAATGTCGTAAGAGGTATCGTGATCAACCTACCATTGAGGAATAATCACCGATAAACTATTTTCCCATAGAAGTCAATAGAAAAAAGTTAATGGTTTCTTATTTAGAGCGCAGCTTCTTAAGACCAACTGCACAGATAGTTAAATGGCCAAGATACTCGCTCAGCCCAATGCATTTCAATCGTAATTCGCATTGAAATCTTAGTTTTATTTTAGCCCCTGATTAACTCAAAATCTAGACTGACTGTGCCAAACACTTAAATAGAAGCTCTTTAAATCAAAACTAAACCTTTCCTCTTTACATATACCATAAAATACACATTCACAATGTATTCACACATACATACATATGTATACTCACGGATATAAATCCCGAGAACGAAGGGGTAGCCAGAGCATTAGGAGAAATTCCTCTGCCACTTTTATGGATGGATGTGGATTGTGAATACAAGGTTGGAGGTGATGGGTCTCTAATGCCCAAAAATCACTTAAAACGTCCCAATATCCATTGTCACCTCCTACGAACACCCATGAAAGAAATTGGGTACAGCTATTCTAAGCCGTCATTTCATAGCTACACTTTGACATAATTACATACATACATACATATACTCACGGCTATATTTCCCTAGAAAGGGTAGCCAGAGCTAAGGAATTATAAATTCCTCAGCCACTTTTGGAAGTTGAGTGGGAAAAAGATGGTAAAAATAAAGGTTTTTGGTGATGGGTCTCCAACCGCATCGCCCAACAATCTAAAAAATTCCAATTCCCTTAGTCGCATCTTACGACGCCCGTGGGTAGAAATGGGTAGCGACATTCTAAGCCGGCACTACACGGCTAATTTTGACATAATTAACAGAATATACTCTGTACGATCCTGACAAACCTCTCAAGCTTCATTTACATTCATCAATCTTTTCACCCACACTCTTCACATTCAGACACCTACTTACATACATATACTCACGGCTATAAACCCCTAGAAGGGGTAGCCAGAGCTAACGAATAAGAAATTCCTCAGCCACTTTTGGAAGTTGCGTGGGGAAAAGATGGTAAATTAAAGGTTGTTGGTGATGGGTCTCCAACCGCATCGCCCAAAAATCCCTTTAAAGCCCCAATACCCTTAGTCGCCTCTTACGTACACCCACCGGAAGAAATGGGATAGTGCTATTCTAAGCTGACACTACACAGCTACTTCCTCACATCAAAATGGATTTCCAGATTCGTAGAAACCAACCCATGGGGTGGAACCTGTAACCCATCAGCAGCCCCCTGTATCGGAGGTTTCGCCAGACTTACCACGATGGTCCGAGAAAGATTGGCAGCAGAACCACAATCCTTACTACTTAATGGAGGAGACAGTTTTCAAGGGACCATTTGGTACAACCTACTAAGGTGGAATGTAACTGTCGATTTCATGAATATGCTGCCTCATGATGCTCATGTAAGAATTTTAGTTAATTACACTAAAAAAACACTTACGAACTCACTCAAATTCAAACCTTCAAGTCGTATATTTCCGAAACAGTTTGCACAGAGAAGAAATTATCACCATTGTTGTATGGTGTTAAGAATACCCACGTTTTACTTGGACAGTGTACTCATGATGTGAAAGGGGCAGGCCTATCGCCGTTTTGTACAAATACACTATTACACACCAAAGTAGAACTTAGCCATGTGGGTTTCCTTACGATGTTTCACCTCACCGTTAAAAACCATTATAAATTAACCATAGCTGTGTAGGCTTAGAATAACACTATCCCATTTCTTCCGGTGGGTGTACGTAAGAGGCGACTAACAGTATTGGGGTTTTTAAGGGATTTTTGGGCGATGCGGTTGGAGATCCATCACCAACCACCTTTATTCCACCATCTTTTCCCCACGCAACTTCCAAAAGTGGCTGAGGAATTTCCGATTGCCTAGCTTTGGCTACCCCTTCAAGGGATTCATAGCCGTGAGTATATGTATATATGTATGTAAATTAACCATACATATGACTTTAGAAATAACAAATTGGTGTAGGCCCGTCTCGGACTTAATCCCTCATCGCCTGCGCGATGAGCAATGCACTGAGCCATCATGGAAGTTGTTAGAAGTTTTTTCTAAACATTTTTTAAAGACTTTTCAACATTCCAGGTACTAGGCAACCATGAGTTTGACAACGGTATAGAAGGCATAGTTCCATATCTCAAGGAACTAAATTCTCCTATGGTGACCTCAAATATCATTGATGACGAAGAGCCTACTATTCAAGGTTTATATTCTCCTAGTATTGTTGTACAGAGAAACGGAAGACAAATTGGAATAATTGGAGTCATTATTTCGACTACTAAGGTACTAATTATAATTGGATATTTATATACTTTTACAACAAATGTTAAATTTAAATTTTCTTGTCGTAAGCTTCCATGCCCTTCTTTTATTACTTCCCTTTCCGTACAGTTACTAGTATATAAATGATCAAAGTTGTAATTTACAGATTTTAGTTTAATGGCATTTCGTATGCAAAAGGACTGTTGACATTCAATTTTTGAACAACTTTGACTTCGAATATTTTGGCTCATTTTTCACAACCCATATGTCCCCACTCGAGCCTACCTACCTTTCTTTATTACAGTGTTTTAGCCATAGTCCACCACGCTGGCCAAGTGTGGGTTGGTAGACTCTAATATCCTGCCAATTTCGGTAAAATCAACAAAGTGAATAAGTAACTTTACCCAGGGAAACAAACCCAGAACCTCTAGATTGCGAGAATACGCTATACCATACATATATATACTCACGGCCATCAAACCTAAAAAGGGGTTGCCAGAGCTTCAGAGCTAGAAAACTCCTCAGCTAAATTCAGAAGTTGGTAGGAGACAAGATGGTAGAAACCACACCAGAAAACCACTTAAAAACCCCATACCGTTAGTCGCCTCTTAAGATACCCGTGGGTAGAAATAGAAAGGGGTTGTGACATTCTTAGCCGGAACTACACGTCAAAATACTAATTATAATTGAATATTAGACAACAAATGTAAAAATATCTAGTCAAATGTTCACTCTTGCAACTTCCCTTTTCAAACGGTGTCTAGTATTTATGATCAAATGTGTAATTGGACTATGACTTTCAATTCGAACAACGTCGACTGAGTTATTTTGTATATTTTTCCACAGCCCATAGCTTTTCCATATGTACCTACCTACCCTACCTACCTTCCCTGAATACGGTGTTCTATCCACAGTTCACTACCAGCGAAGTGGGGATTGACAGACTAACATTCAGCCTGATATATCCTGCCAATCCTTTATTTTTACCATCTTTTCTCCACTATCATTTCCAACAGTGGCTGAGGAATTTCTAATTCTAACCCCTTCTAGGGATTTTCAGCCGTGAGTATGTATGTATGTATGTTATTTATATAATATAATATATATTAATTAAGATTATTTATTAGTAATCATCCCCACATGAGGCTTTCATGAACAAAAACATTCACGGCTATAAATTCCAAAAAGAGGTTTCAGAACTAGAAACTCCTCAGCCACATTTGGAAATGATAGTGGGGAAAAGATGATAAAAATAAAGGATTGGCAGGATATAGCAGGCTGAATGTTAGTCTGTCAATCCCCACTTCGCTGGTAGTGAACTTTGGATAGAACACCGTATTCAGGGAAGGTTGGCAGGGGACAAAATGGTAGAAATGAAGTATCGTTGGTGATGGATCTTCAACCGCATCGTCCAAAATCACATAAAAAGCCTTAATACGCTTAGCCGCCTCTTACGATCACTCATGGCAGGAAATGGGTTAATGCTATTCTAAGCCGATACTACACAGCAACTTAGGTAGGTTAAAGCTCCATGATAGATGCAGGCTCTACTTAATACGCGTTTTGCTCAGTTGAGCTTGCAATGCTATTGTGGGAAGTCGATTAGTGTTATCAATGTATTCAGCGGCAACGCTTCTCAGCCTTTAAGCTTAAAAGCGATTAGCAGCAAGTGTTGAAGCTAGCGTGTAAGTCATTATCAATAGTATTGCAATGAACTTGATTTGGTTGAAATATTTTTTTGCGCTTTAGGGCTGAGTTTGGGTCACAATGTTCGATAGGAATGTAGATACAAATATAATTTTTCGGAATATAATTTTGTACATACACACACACATTGATTGTCACAGCAACATATTCCTAAAAAAATTGTCCAAGTAACAGAATTAGAAAATCTTCAACTATTTAGAGTTGTAAAATAAACCATCGTCCGATCATACATACATAGATACATATACTCACGGCGGTAAATCCCTAGAAGGGGTAGCCAGAGCTAAGAAATTCCTCAGCCACTTTTGGAAATGTGAGTGGGGAAAAGATGGTAAAACTAAAGGTTGTTGGTGATGGGTCTCCAACCGCATCGCCCAAAAATCCCTTAAAAGCCCCAATACCGTTAGTCGCCTCTTACGTTCACCCATCGGTAGAAACGGGGAAGTGATATTCTAAGCCGACACTACACGGCGCTCCGATTATACTATCACTTAAAAAACACCCTTAATTTAAATCTTTTTGTTCATGAAAACCTCATGTGGGGATTATTACTAATAAATAAAGAATAAATAAAGGAAAGAATTATTTTTTTTTCGAAATTTTTCTTTCCTTTATTTATTTTTTATTTATTAGTAAAACACCCCTACCCTGAGTCGCCTCTTGACATTCATGGGGAAAATGGTTTAGTGATTTACTTAGCCTATTTTACCTTTTCGTAGCATACAGGCACTCATTGACAATCCCCTACATTACATGAGAAATGTTGTAAGGTATTTTTTATCCTCATAGGTACACTTTAAATATATATCTCTGAAAGAACCATATCCTGATGGTTCTTGACCATTATGCAATATTTTATCAAGACAATCAAAATAGTGTAGTGTAGTGCCGGCTTAGAATGTCACTACCCCTTTCTACCCATGGTCGTAAGAGGCGACTAAGGGTATGGGGCTTTTAAATGATTTTTTGGGCGATCAGATTGGAGACCCATCACCAATGATCCTTTATTTCTACCATCTTCTCCCCTATCACCTTCCAAATGTGGCTAAAAAGTTTCCACCTCTGAAGCTCTGGCTAACCCTTTTTGGGATTTATGGCCGTGAGAATATGTATGTATGTATGTACAATCGAAATGTAAAGTGAAGGTTAAATGAAGACTTATTTGCTACGCTTCAATTAATATGACATAAACATAGATATTAATACATCTATGGGCACAAACTTATTTTTAGATCAAAGTAAGTCGAAGGGTGAATTAAAATTAAACATGAATATGGGACATGCTATGTTTACAAATCATTACTGTTTTCCTAAAACATATTTGTAATTTTTGCGACACGTAGAACGGTACCAAACCGTGGAATATTAATATCTTATATTTTCTCGTGGTTATTACATACATATGTGGCGACCGCTAGACGGCGAACTCACTCGCATACTAGCAGCGTCATAAAAAATCGTACATCGCGGTATCGAAATGTTTCTCTAGGTAAACATAAATACAAATTCTAAGTTGGTACACAGCAGGGGTGTACTGGCCAGTATATCTTTGCTGTTCCCACATATACATGTAATTACGGCATTCCCAAAAAAGGGTAGCCAGAGTTTCAGAGCTAGAAACTCCTCAGCAACATTTGGAAGTTGGTAGGGAGAAGATGGTAGAAATAAAGTATCGTTGGTGATAGGTCTCTAACTGCATCGCCAAAGAACACTTTAAAAAGCCCCATACCCTTAGTCGCCTCTTACGTAACCCGTGGGTAGAAAGGTGTGGTGACATTATAAGCCGACACTACACGGCCATAAATGAAATACTGGAATATTCAATTCAATTACGGTACGTTTGAGTTGAAAATCCATCAACTTTTACCCTCCGCATTTCTAAAAATGGCCGAGGCGTAGTTTGTTCTAAAGTTTCGGGTTCACCATTTTGTTATTTTAACCGTAAATATATATAATTACGTTTTAACTGATCTTGTAATGTCATTTGTATGTGATGCACATTTGCCAAGGCAGTATACGGCACACGGATATACCTTTCTGTACCCGTTGATAAGTTCCCTACAACAAACACATACATGGTATTTTAGCTAATGTTACATAAACACTATCGTTCATACACAACACACAAACACATAATATCGCAATTATTTATATACATACATACATATACTCTCGCCATTAGTTCCCATTGCGATAGGCAGAGACTGTCGATCGCCACTTTGTACGATCCTGGCAAACCTCTCTAGCTTCGTCTGCATCCATCTATCTTCTCATACATGCTCTTTTATTCTTCTAATTATAGATGTTAAAGATAATAATCATTACATTACAGACGTTAGCATCGACTGGTAAACTAGAATTCACGAATGAAATAGAAGCTGTGAGGAGGGAGGCAGAGAAACTAAACAGCGAAGGCGTTGATATTATCATTGTATTATCTCACTGCGGATTGGATGTAGATCGGTAAGAACTACCTACATACTCATGTACATACACAATATACTCACGGTGATAAATCCCAAAACGGGGTAGCCAGAGCTTCAGAGCTGAATACTACTCAGACACATTTGGAAGTTGATAGGGGACAAGACGGTAGAAAGAAGGTATTGTTGGTGATAAGTCACCTACGGCATCGCCCAAAAACCATTTAAAAAGCCCCATACCCTTAGTCGCCTCTGACAACACCCCCGTGGGTAAAAAGAGTTAGTGATATTCTAAGCGCATTATAATGATATTGGAAACCCATCACCAAGGATACTTTATTTCTACCATCTTGTCCCCTACCAACTTCAAAATGTAGCTGAGGAGCTTCTAGCTCTAAAGCTCTGGCTACCCCTTTTTGGGATTTATGGCCGTGAGTACATATATGTAAGTTAAATCCTGAGTCAGGCCTACACAAATGTTTGTTTCCTTAAGTTTTATATATTGTTAATTTTATAAAAGTATTTGAGGGTGAGGTAAAAACCGAAGGAAACCCGCATGTTGTAAATCATTTGACAGCGTCTTCATACAAAATGACGAAAGGCCTGCCAAGCTAAATTTGGGTACCTACTCTGAAGTTCTACTCTTGACATCCAGAATGATAAATAGGCATGTGTATATCTTCTAACCCTTATTAAAATTCATTTCTATTTCGCTCACACGAAACGAATATTCGGATTTCGTAATTTTTGATAAGTGAGTATACATGTTTTTTGCGAACCGGGGGTAGATCGATAACATCACATTTGTGTTCTCTCAGTTGTATTTTCGGTTTTTATTTGTAATACGCATAAAAACGAATAGAAAAAGCCTTTCACGTGTTAGTTGTAGCGTGATTCATATACACAAGTGTTATCCTAGGAATATATCGAGTGATAGTGATAATATTAGTGATTGAAAATTGTGACGGTTTAACGGACAAAAACATACATCATATGTTAGAAAAAACGCATCCAGTAACCAGTTCATTGGCGGAGTAAACCAGCTAAGTATCTTATGTACTTAATTCACATTTGATTACCTGCCAATTCAATAAAATTACATAGTTGTCAATCAAAAACATCACAACTCTATCGAGGTCATTGATCGCAACTACTAAGTTCTTAGTTCGAGAGACTTTCTATCTGCAAACTTAATAATAAAACACGGGTTCCATTACCGTATTAATTTTCTTTTTTTCTTTTTGTTGGTGTTTTTGTTGCGTTTATTTGTTATGTTGTAACTTTGTAATATTAAGATACAGAAAAAGTTTATCGCGTTTATCACTTAGCACATTCGTTAAGCAGTAATCTAGTTATAGTCGTCATAGTCGTTATATATAGTCTAGTTATAATTATATCATTTATTGTGTCGCTTAGGTATTTGCCTGTATAAGTAAGTGTATTATTGAATAGCTATTTCGGAGCTTGTGTGAATAATTGAAACATTTATTATTTAGCTATCTAAGTTATTAGTTCGCTATAGATTTTTTTACGGTATTTATATTTTAGTTTCATAAACAAAGACTTATATCGTAGAATGGAATCAATAACAACTCGTAGGATGGCTGCTGAACAAAAGTATGAAAAACTCAAAAGAGAATTTAGTGATGCGGAGGATTTAAAAAATAGGCTTTTAGAAGAACGTGACGAAAACTGTATCACTATTCGTAATTTAAAATCAAAAAATAGTACTCTCGTTGAGAAAGTGGAGTTACTTCGGCAATCCTATGATATGTGTCAATCAGAGCTGGAAAAACAACAGCTAATAATTAAATCTCATGAAGATCAGTGCGCTAAACATGAAATAGCCGTAGAGCGAATTTATATCCTTAATGAGCAGTTGGCAGAGGCACACGCTCAATTATCAGAGTTTCATAGACTTAAAGATATAAATGAAGACTCTCACGCACTTTCTTTATGCGCAGAACTTGAAGTGGAGTCAATATCTTCTTTGAATTCTATCGCGAATCAAAAATCATTAAGTCATAGGCAAATAAAGAAATATAAATTAGTTAATAAACGCATATATAGCTCAACGAAAAATCTGATAAATATTAAAAATAGTATTAGAAACATTAATAAAACCTACAAAAAAATAAATTTAATTCAAAAAATCGATAGTTTAAATAGCCAACTAAAAAATATGATTGCTAGTCAGGAAGAGGTAAAAAAAAGGTATATGAATATAAGTAACCTAATAGAAAAAGAGACGGATTGTCATAAATTGTCTGGAAAATCTTGTAACTTTATGTCTCCGCCGTTACAATCAGACAAAGAACAATCCATCCCTACCACTACCACCCCGGTTCGCAAAACTATAATATTTTCCGATGGTATGGGGTTACGTTTCGGAGAAATATTAAATGATCACATACATCAGACAGTAACAAACTATTGTTATACTGGTGCTCCCTTTAATTATATTATTGATAAAGTTACTTTGGGTGAATATGACGAGTATACTACAATTGTTATATTATTCGGTAGTAGTATAGGATTAAATAAAAAAATATTGAAGAAAGGCATTAGCCAGCTTTTAGAGATACAAAAGAAATATAAATGTAAGTTTATATTTTGTACCTTACCATATATATATAATTATATGAGTAAGCATAATAATGATATTCATATGTTTTGTACCTTACCATATATATATAATTATATGAGTAAGCATAATAATGATATTCATATGTTGAATAATTTTATATTTAATATGACCAGCCGTCAAAGCGACGTTTTCTTTACTCTGGACGTGAATAAGTTCATACCTTATTCAAGACAACGATCGGGTACTATATACATACCCTTAAATAAAAAACGTACCATTGCTAAATTATTAGCATATCATATATCGAACCCTCCCTTATTTAATATAAGGGAAAACTTACTTACAATATGTGATGGTGGAAACCATAATTTAAACTTTTAAGTGAGACAATAGAAGAGCCTCCTGTCATCCTTAAGCCGTCACCTTCAATTAATATTAACATTGTAAACAAGGAAGGAGGTTCTTCTGGCAAAATATTTAAAAACCGTGCTTTACAAGGAGACCCACAATTTAAATTAGTATTTCAAAATACTCAGGGGTTTTCTTGTAAAGAATTAGAAATTGAATTGTTTTTAGAAAGATATCAAATTGATTGTTTCTGTGTCTCAGAACACTGGCTTAAGAATTGCGAGCTCATATTTGGTTTTCAAAATTACAACTTAGCTAGTAGCTACTGCCGCAATTCTAAAGCCTGTGGTGGCTCCGCTATATTTATAAAAAATAGTATTAAATGTAAAAATCGTGAGGATATTGTAAAACTGAGCGTTGAGCAAGTCGTGGAGATATCCTGCATAGAGTTACTAAACTACTTTATAGTAAGCGTATATCGAGCCCCCTATAGTCAAAATTATGAAAGATTTGAAAGTGTAATGGAAGATGTATTAACTAAAATTTTCAAGAGTAAAAAACAATTAATTATTTGTGGAGACTTCAATATAGATCTCTTAAAAGATAGTACTCAGAAAACACGGTTGATGAGTTTATTCCAATCGTTTAATTTAGAAAATTTATTCTTGGAACCTACTAGAACCAAAACATGTTTAGATAATGTATTTACAAATGCTGAATTCATAAGTAAATCTGTAATAAATAAACTAAAATCTGATCACAGTGGTCTTTTTGTAAACTTTCCACATAAGGCACCAGACCGAAAAATTATAGTTAAAAAAAGGAGTGTCACTGCTTTCAAAGTTGAAAAATATATAAACTTAATCAGTTATAAGCTGCCCACTTCTTCAATAAATAAAAATCCAAATAATAGTTATAATACTTTCTTTAAAGTACTGATAGACGAATTTAATAAAATATTTACTATTAAAGATGTAACTATATGTAATAAATTTAAATTTAGTGAGTGGGCAACACCAGGCATATATAAATCTAGAGAAATACTATTTGATTTATACGATCAAAAAGCGTTCTCACATAATGATGAATTTATAGAATATGTAAAAAAATACTCAAAAATGTTTAATAAAGTTTGTAAGGAGGCTAAAGCAAGATACTTGAGCCAACGTATTAAAACATCTGATAATAAAGTAAAAACCGTTTGGAACATTATCAACACTCAAACTGGCAAAAGCAAATCATGTGATCAGGACTTTTGTATTCGGTCTGATCGAGGTTTGACTACTTCAAATGATGTAATTGCTTGTATTTTTGAAAAATATTTTGCTGATATACCTTTTAAGACCACTGAACACTTAAATTCATCTGCTACGTTAGCTCAAGAGCTGTTGCAACAAAACGTTGCAATTTGTAAATCTATATTTAATTTTAAAGTTGTCAGTCCCGAAGATATCATTAAAGTGTTTAAATCACTGAAATTGAAAAATTCTGAGGATATCTGGGGTATGTCAGTAAAAGTATGCCATAATTTTATTGTAATAATAGCTCCTTATTTAGCGAAAATATTTAATGAATGTATAAGTAATGGTATCTTCCCAGATCTCATGAAACATAGTAAAATTGTACCTTTACTAAAATCTGGAGGTGATAAAAATAATCCTGAAGGTTATAGGCCTATATCTATACTACCAGTTATGAGTAAAATATTTGAAAAACTTATGCTTAATCAACTGCTCTTGCATTTTAGTTCCAACAATTTGTTTCACCCTAAACAATTTGGTTTCACGAAAGGCCGCTCTACCACTGACGCAGGCGTTGCCCTAATTAAACATATTTTTGGTTCGTGGGAACTTAAGAATGATGCAATCGGTTTGTTCTGCGATCTTACAAAAGCTTTTGATTGTGCAGATCATAATATTTTATTCATAAAATTGGGACATTATGGCATCGAAGGTGACGCACTTAAATTAATAAAGTCCTACTTCTCAGATCGAATACAAAAAGTGCAAATCGATAAAATAAAATCATCTGGAACTCATGTAAAAATGGGTGTTCCACAGGGATCTATATTAGGCCCATTTTTGTTTCTAGTATATATTAATGATTTGCCGTTCATGGTCGAGAAAAGGTCTGAAATAGTATTATTTGCTGATGATACTTCTTTAATTTTTGACGTTAAAAGGAATTCGGAAAATATTGACGATGTAAATAATGCAGTTTCCCAAATTCAAACATGGTTTGCTTCAAATAATCTTGTACTAAATGCCAAAAAAACCAAATGTATTAAATTTGCATTACCAAATGTTAAAAGTGTTGATAATGAAATTACATTAAATAATGAAAAATTACCATTTACGGATAGCGCAGTTTTCTTAGGGATACATCTGGACTCAAAGCTCCAATGGGGACCCCACATTAGCGCGCTAGCTGGCAGGCTAAGCAGTGCTGCCTATGCCGTTAGAAAGATAAGACATTTAACTGATGTACAGACCGCTCGTTTAGTTTACTATAGTTATTTTCATAGCATCATGTCTTATGGCATTTTACTCTGGGGCAGAGCTGCTGATGTTGGGTCAATATTCATTTTACAGAAAAGAGCAATAAGAGCTATTTATAATTTAGGTTCACGAGATTCCCTTAGAGAATTGTTTAAAACCATAAATATAATGACACTGCCATGTCAATATATTTATGAAAACATCATGTATGTGAGAAAAAATTTGAAAGCATTTTCCAAAAACTGTGACAGACATACTAGAAGTCTTAGAGATAATAATAAAATTTCAATTCAAAAGTACAGATTGTCAAAAATAAATACATCTTTTATGGGGTTATGTGTAAAATTTTATAATAAAATACCTGATGACATTTTGAATCTAACAGAAAAGAAATTCAAAGTAATTATAAAACGCAGTCTTCATTTAAAAGCTTATTACAGTTTAAATGATTATATGATAGATGAAACTGCTTGGTGTCACCAGGGCTCTATTCAGGATATCTCCAGACATACACCAATATTGTAATTTGACTAAGAAAAGATGTGTGTTGCTGAGTTTCTAACGGGTTCTTCTCGCAACAATACACCTTCCGAATCCGAAGTAGAGTCAGTAGAGTAAGATTTAACTTATACGTAAGTTTGTGACGTTCAAAAAATAGAGAACAATTCTTTTTATTTTGAAATAAATATTTTTTATCTTTATCTTTTTTATCTTTATGTGAATTCGACAAATCCAACGATACCTCCGTAATAAATAAAGAATAAATAAAGGAAAGAAAAATTTCAACACAGGCGGGATTTGAACCCGCGACCTCGGACTTAGTAATTAGTAAAAAATTCGGAGGTACGAAACGCAAACACTACTAAAACGTGTAAAAGAAATAAAGGATAGAAAAATTTCGCGCTGGCAGCCATTGAGACGGTAGCTCAACTTGCAAGAGCGACGGGGGCGTATACCCGAGGTCGCGGGTTCGAATCCCGCCTGTGTCGAAATTTTTCTTTCCTTTATTTATTATTTATTTATTAGTAATCATTCCCACATGAGGTTTTCATGAACAAAAATATTTAAAAAAAAAGATACCTCCGTAGTTTTTGTTGGTTTCATCGACTAGGAAGCGCCAATATTAATATGGTTCATATTCAATAAATTAACATATATTTACACATTTAACTATATATACAGGTAAAAATAAAATAAAATTATAATATATGAAAAACCTAACCTACATTAAATTATATAAAAAATACTCTCGAAATCGCTGCCGCCTGGTGGCAGGGTTCCGAGAAGGCTGGCTGCATTACCCCTTTGAATCGCTAAGCTGATTCTTTGAGCGAAGAATGCGCCAGCCCTCGGATCTCCGCATTTCTCGATCAGGCGCGTCGAAATTTCTTTGAAAAAACGACGCGCTTCTGGGCCCCACGGACCGAGAGTCTCTACAGCAAAAGCTGAGAAGTAATGCTCCTCAGCTAAATTGCTATATTTGCGCCTCTTCAGACCCTCAGCTTCAGCTGCCGCAGTGCCAGCTTTAGATGCAGACCCCGACAAATGAGACGGCGCTAGCGTGTCGACGCAGGTAGCGTCCCACACCAGCGTCCTCCCATTCTTCCATGGAATCAATGACATTCCGTCTGGTCTCTTACCATCGTCCCGCAGCAAACCTGATGGCTCCAGGATTGCTGGTATGTTAACAGTGGTAAGGGCCCGTCTGATAATATCATTGATTGCAGCATGGCGAGGTATGCGACCAGCACTACGACGACTTGATAATCCATGGTGCCCCAACTGATCGACAAATACTCCACAGCGGCAGCGATATGGTTCTATACATTTTAAAATTCTAAAAATCCAAATATTCGTTTCGTGCAAGCGAGACAGAAATACATGTTTTTATGGGTAGGAGAGATACGTATGCTTATTATTGTTCTCGGTGTGAAGAGTAGAGCTTTTGAGTTCAAGATGACAAAAATGATGGCGTGATGTTTAGAAGTATTAATACCTCTGCCTCCCCTTCGAGGATTTACGGCGGGAAAGTTCATTTGGGTTTTATTTTATTTTTAGAGAAATAGCAGCGAGCGGTGGTCCATATATAGATTTGATAGTTGGAGCTCATAGCCATAGTTTACTATACAATGATCAACCTCCAGAATTATCAGGATTCGATCCTGTGGGACCATATCCAGTAGTTATCGATCAGGAGAATAACAGAAAGGTAAATTTTACTATATTTATGACTAACTTTCGAAAACGGTGTAACTAGAGCTTCGGAACCGCTTGACACCCATTTTTAAGATATTACACAGAGCGCATACAGCCAAACGATGTTTGTGAAACATACATACACTCACGGCTAGAAAATTTCTTAGCCCCTTTTGGAAATGAAGTGGGGGAAAGATTGTAAAATAAATGTTTTTGAGATGGGTCTCCAACCACATCGCCCAAAAATCACTTAAAAAGTTCTGATACCCTTAGTTGCGGGTCTAGGGTTTGCGTGCACAATGGAAATTAGTGGTGCGGGATTAAGCAATAAAGAAGGCAAGCACGAGCGCTATTTTATCGACACGATAACGGTTAGAATGAGATGGCAGTATACGATACTAAGTAAGTGCGTAAGAGATGGCTGCTTAATCCCACGCGATAACTAGTTTAAACACGGCTCGTGTTTGCCCTGCTGGTTAGTTTGACGTTTTCTTTGTGATATGGGATAGAGGGCTATCGATTCTATTATATAAATGGATAACTACATGGGCGTAGCCACGATGGGGCAGATTGGGGTCTTTGCCACTCGCTGGCTCAGAACTGGTACGGTACCTTATCAATCCAAAAGAATATATCAAATAATATACTTTCAATATCAAATATTTATTTGCAGGTGTTAATAGTACAGGCAGCGGCTCACACTCAATATTTGGGTGAAATAAAACTATTTTTTGATAACAATGGAAATCTGCTCAATTGGTCTGGAAACCCACATTATATTGGCCCTGATGTACCTCAAGGTATTTTAATCCATTTATAAAAACATATAATTAAACATACATACATATACTCACGGCTAAAAATCCCTTAACGAAGTGGCCAGAGCTTTGGAATGAGGAATTCCTCAGCCACTTTTGGAAGTTGATTGGGGGAAAGATGGTAATAATAAATGTTTTTGGTGACGGGTCTCCAACCACATCCCTTAGTCGCCTCTTACGATCACCCACGGGTAGAAATGGGGTATTGTTATTCTAAGCCGATACTATACGGCATATAATTAAATAAAGAATGAATGTGTCCTGTACTGTAAGCCGGCAGGCTTAGAATGTCACGTCTCTTTTTGACCCGCAGGTGTCGTAAGAAGCGACTAAGGGTATGGGGCTATTTCAAGTGGTTTTTGGGCGATGCGGTTGAAAACCCATCACCAATGATACTTTATTTCTACAATCTTGTCCCCATCAACTGCCAAATGAGGCTGAGGAGTTTCTAGCTCAGAAGCTCTAGCCACCCCTTTTTAGGAGTTATGGCGGTGAGTATATGCATGTATGTAATAAATTTATTTACATAGGACATACTACACAGATTAAGTCAGAAAAATTTAATAATATATGTACACATATGAATTACACCCAAGACAAAGAAACACACATTTATATTAGGTCAATTAAGAACCAAGAGGAACAAGCCTGTCATGGATAAGGTGATTTGGAAATAGTTCACCTCGTTGCTCTAGGGTAGTTTGGCAGACATAACCACTTACTACCGTGTTTGTAGCCGGGTCAGGCCTTAAAGTAGTGAGCACTTTGTTATATACATACATGCATACATAAACTCACGGCTATAAATCCCAAGAAGGGGTAGCCAGACCTAAAGAATTAGAAATTCCTCAGCCACTTTTGGAAAGTTGAGTGGGGAATAAGATGGTAAAACAAAGGTTTTTGGTGATGGTTCTCCAACCGCATCGCCCAAAAATGCCTTAAAAGCCCCAATACCGTTAGTCGCCTCTTACGTACACCCACCGGAAGAAATGGGGTAGTGCTACTCTAAGCCGGCACTACACGGCCAAATATAAATTTTGTGCACTGTTATATTTTATAGTAAAAAAAGCCATAATTTATTTTTTTTTGCGTGTGAATAGTTACCACGGGTAGATTTTCTACATCGATATAATTTGGGCGGTCATACATATCTAACACATACGAGATTTCTATAATATTTACAGTAGAGATGAGGTCACTCAGAAAAAAATGTAATGTTAGATTATGTGACCGAGTGAGAAATAGTGTTATTCGTGAAAAGTGTGGTGTGAAAGATGATATTGTCAGAAAGATAGAAAAAGGAATGTTGAGATGGTTTGGGCACATAGAGAGGATGTAGATAGAAAAATGGTAAAAGGGATCTATAGAGCTAGTGTGGATGGTAATGTTAGTAGAGGACGACCACGGAGAACACACTTGGACCAAATTGAGAGTGTGCTCAAAAAGGCTGGCGTCCGAAGTATGAAGAATAAAAGAGCATGTATGAAAAGATTGATGGATGTAAACGAAGCTAGAGAGGTTTGTCAGGATCGTTCGAAGTGGCGATCAATAGTCTCTGCCTACCCCAATGGGAACTAATGGCGTAAGTATATGTATGTATATTTATGTGTATGTTTTTATCAAATTAAATATGTATTTTTTTTATATTTCAGCTGCCGATGTTCTAGAAAAGATCAACACCTATCTCCCAATAATAGATGAGTACGGCAGTGTGGAAGTCGGGTCCTCAATGGTGCATCTGTCTTCGTCCTGCGCATGTGTGGAATGCAATTTCGGCAGTTTCATTTGTGAAGCGTTTTTGGATTATGTACGTAGCTAAATTTATACAAACTTTTAATCCGCGATAATTTTTATATCAGAAAGAGTTTAGGATTTTTGATGAAAATTCTTGCTATTTCTACATACATACTCACGCCGGCCGTTAGTTCTCTATTTAGTTAGTTAGCTATACCTAATAACTCAAAAACTGATATTATGATTTATTCTACAACAAACATTTACCAGCGGTCATTGGTAAAACATACCATTTACCAAACTGTGATGGTAAAAGCCCGTTTTTAGGGTTCCGTAGCCAAATGGCAAAAACGGGACCCTTATAGATTCGTCATGTCTGTCTGTCTGTCCGTCCGTCCGTCCGTCCGTATGTCACAGCCAGTTTATTCCGAAACTATAAGAACTACATTATTGAAAATTGGTGCGTAGATGTATTCTGTAAACCGCATTAAGATTTTAAAATAAAATCTGAAAAAAATCTATCAAAAGGTATTTGAAAATGATGTTGAGGTTTCTTATATCATTTTTTTCAAAACTGAATTGCGCGAGAGACTTTTCCAAAGTGGTAAAATGTGTGTCCCCCCCCCGTAACTTTTAAAATATGGGCATGATAAAACTGAAATAAAATATATGATGTGTATTACTATACAAACTACTAACGAAAATTGGTTTGAATAAGATCTAGCCAGTAGTTCTATTTTTAAACGTCATCATCCTACCTGCTGCTAGTGCTGCTACGGAACCCTTCATTAGCGAGTCCATCTCGCTCTTGGCTGCTTTTTTGTTTTTACACAATCATAGTATTTTCTTGGATTTTCACGATTGCACATTATAATTAAAACAAGTATTGATTTACACGCGATTAAAATATCCGAAAATCAATAGTTGTTTTAATTATACACAATTATGTCCAACAGCATACTTGATTAAAATCATTTCTTAATAATTTTGTCAGGTATTGGACAAAGCAGAGAGCCCCAACTGGAACTATGCCCATTTCTGTGTAGTCAACCAAGGAGGGATTAGAACGGATATTCCTCCCGGAGGTAGGTTGTTTGTGTACTAGAATTTACAGTACATACATATAGTCATGGATATAGAATAGAATAGAATAACTCTTTATTGTACATCAAACACAAATTTACAAAAGAAATTATCATACAGTTTACAGTGAGGCACAATCGGCGGTCTTATCGCTAAAAGCGATCTCTTCCAGACAACCTTTGGAAGGTGAGATCGGTAAACTAGTTAAATGGGTAGATGCACAAAACAAGCTTATTTTAAAACTAACTTATTTAATTGAAATAATAACATAAATACATAGATTAAAAAACGTTAGATAGGTCATCTACGAGGAAACCGGCGCTTACGAGTGGCACCGATTGCGGCAGATGAACGCACACCACTCGAAATATATCCAAACAACACCAAGAAATACATTTGAAATGTAGGCGAGATAGCACATCTTAAAGCAAGCGCTAAAAAGAGATAAACATATTTTCTCTGTACCGTCGTGAAATATGACACTAAGACGACCGTTTGGCAAAGAATAATTAAGACCTATACGCACGATTTATTATAAATTATAATTAAAACGTTGTAAATTTATAATACTTACGAATGATAAGTAATCTCATCATTTTAGTAGTTTTTCTACTATAGTTTGTGCAAAATCTCATCACACACGACGGCATTCTCGATTATTTTGATAAACAAACACGCCAAAACAGGTGAACGATTGCGACGGCAGCTAGTGCGCGACTGAAGTCAGATGAGCCATTTAGCCTGTTTTTTAAGTGCCACTTATGAGCGCGCATGACTTATCTACGGTTTTTTATTAGTACATCTATGCATAAATATTAATAAATAAATCCCAATAAGTAGTATCCTCACAGTTAGAAACTCTTCAGCCAAATCAAACGGGAATCAATCTTTTTAAAATTCCAAAAAGCGTCTAATTAACGTTTTAAATTTTGATAGCTCAGTGGGTAGATAGATAAAGACAGGGATTTTAAATTGAGCTCTTAATTACACACTTCGATAATATTATCATTTCAGTGTTTGTTTTTTTGTATTCTGCAAACAAAAACTGTTAACAATCCATGAACAGCCCTTCCAAAGAAAAGCTTTTACATCAATAAAAATAATATGACATTTTGCTACGATCTTCCAGTTAGTTTATTGCAGATTTCAATACTTTTACAATTAGTTACTGTTAAGTGCCGGCTTAGAATGTCACTCCCCTTTTCTACACCCGCGTGTCGTAAGAGGCGAGTAAGGGTATGGGGCTTTTTAAAGTGGTTTCTGGGCGATGCTGGAGATCCATCATCAACAATAGTTTATTTCTACAATCTTCTCCCCTATCAACTTCTAAATATGGCTGAGGAGTTTTTAGCTCTGAAGCTCTGAATACCCCTTTTGGGATTTATGCCCGTGAGTATGTAAGTTTAATACTTTAATTTCCTCCCAGTAATAAAATTCGAGTCCATCCTCTCCTCAACCCCGTTCGAGAACAACGTGGAGGTGTTCGAGCTGCGCGGCGACCATATCCTAGAAATGCTGGAGTACTCCGTCTCCAATGACCCTTACCCTGGTGCTGGGATGCTGCAGGTGGCTGGTAAGATAGTTTTTTTTTCGGAAAAAAAGTTCGTGTACTCTGTCTTTGATGATCCGTACTGGGCTGCTGCAGGTGACTGGTGAGACGCCAGGACACCTATTATTAAAAAAAACCTTTTTTTTTCGAAATAATGCTGGAGTATTCTTTCTCCAATGACCCGTACCCTGGGGCTGAGATGCTGTAGGTGGCTGGAGAGATGGCTTTTAAACTATATTTAAAAAATATATATACGAAAAATAATGTACAAATATGTTTCCTTTATAAACAACTACTATTTCACATTAGAAATGTACATACCATACTATTACCATTTTACATTAGGAAATTTGACACAAAATATAAAAAAATATATAAAATGTTGCTGTTAAAAGAACACACAGATTTTCTCGCAGTAGAAACCTACCTAAACTTACGGCTATAAATCCCTCATCAGGAGTTATCCGAGCATGAAATATATATTAAAAAGGAAGATAATAACTATTCGTTACCACCCACAAAAATTAAGATTTTACGATAATATTTTAAGATATACATAAATTCCGCCAATTTGTATTGTAGGCCATTGTGGATTTGGAATAATGTCATTGTCATTAAGGTTGTCACGCATTGTTTCACCAAACAATAAAATTTGCAAACTCATCAATGATTTTAAAACAACAAAGGACGGTTTTGAAAATGAACGTTTTGCTTTCAATATACGTATTAAAAAAAACTAAAATACTAACTATAAGTTGAAGGAAATGTGTGGTTAATTTATCATGATTGTTAACGGTGAGGGAAAACATCGAACAACCCACATGGATGAGTTGTATTTAGTCACGTGACAGTGTATTCGTACAGAACGGCGATAGGCCTGCAGGGGGCATCATATGAGTACAATGTCCAAGCAAAACGTAGTGACAATGTCATGTGATGTTCAGAAGTATTAGTACATATATAATAAAATAGAATAACTCTTTATTGCACATCAAACACAAATTTACAAAAAAATATATGATTAAACAGTTTACAGTGAGGTATAATTGGCGGTCTTATCGCTAAAAGCGATCTCTTCCAGACAACCTTTGGAAGGTGAGATCGGTAAATTAATTACATATGCCAACCAACAACAATACCAATCACTCCTTCGGAGTGAAAGTTTGAGTTGAGCTTAATAGAATCAACCAATTTTAATCACATCAAAATAAACCTCATGTAATCATCATCTCAAAATTTCTTTCAGGAATCCGACCAATATACGACGGGTCGCGACCAATAGGCAATAGGGTTGTCAACGTCACAGTTCGCTGCCTGCAATGCGATATTCCTCGCTACGAGCCTTTAGACCTCAACCAATATTACAAAATTGTATCGCAAACCTTCTTAGGCGAAGGCGGGGATGGTTTCGCTGTAAGTTTCACGATTACACTTTGAATCATTTTACAGGAATTAACCCAACTTACGATGGTGCACAACCCTATGGGAGCAGAGTACTGAATGTGACAGTGAGGTGTATTGAATGTGATGTGCCTAAATATGTGCCACTAATGGCAAACAAATGGTACAAAGTGGTATCAACAGATTTTCTTGCCGGTGGCGGAGGTGGTTTCAGTGTAAGTAATGTAACTTATTTGTATAAAAATCACAGCTAGGAGAATATATCTAGTTTCTAAAATCAAAACTTTCAGACACTGGTGGTGATGGTGATGGATGGATTACTCTTAAAAATAATATAAAAATAAAAAATATATTGCTGTGTAGTGTCGGCTTAGAATAACACCACCCCATTTCTGCCGGTGGGTGTACGTAAGAGGCGACTAACGGTATTGGGGCTATTAAGGGATTTTTGGGCGATGCGGTTGGAGACCCATCACCAACAACCTTTATTTTACCATCTTTTCCCCACGCAACTTCCAAAAGTGGCTGAGGAATTTCTAATTCCTTAGCTCTGGCTACCCCTTCTAGGGATTTATAGCCGTGAGTATATGTATGTATGTATGTATGTATGTATGTATGTATATTCCTAATAACGGTAACAAAAAAAGGGGTGCACAATTTATCCTATTACTCACACATGCATTAGCTAGAAATAGGATAGGTTATATTTCATACGTGATTCCGGAAACCCTTTCTCCGAAAATTTATACATCGACAACCCTATACTGAAGCTTTCATAATGCGGTAACTTGTATCTACGAAATTCAAACTTCGGTATTGTATTTCATACGGTACGGTACATATAATTTAATTTAATTTATTTAATTGATACGTACACAAACAGCATTATAACAAAACATTACCTTTTTTACAAAAATTTAGATTCGGCTCTGTTACGATGCCAAAAAAAGTTCACACAACGCATAATAACGGTGCATGTATATAGCAGTAATAACAAGTACGAAAACCGTGAAAGCTCAGTGGGTAGAACATCGCTTATCAGGCGACAATGAGGGTTCAAATCCTGGGTTGGGCCTACAGCAATATGTCTTTTCTAAAGACATTTGTGTGGTTAATTTATCATGGTTGTTTACGGTGAGGCAAAACATTATAAGTAGACCTACTTGGCTGAGTTTTACTTAGCCATGTGACAGTGTATTCGTACAAAACGGCGATAGGCCCCCTATTACATTACATTACCAACGATTTTAGCCAATTACGCAATTTAGTATTTCCCTATTTAGGTTAAGCCCTTCTTTGAGGACACTGGGGACCCATGAGGGCTGTTACCAATGAACTTTTCGAAAATGACTAAAAATAAGACAACAAATTAGAAACATTATACTTTAATCCATCGGACGATTCAATTAATTATTAAAAGACTAATACCAAAAAGGGTCGAGTAATTAATTCACCGGGAAAATAAATCCAATACTCCGAACCGTAATTATTTACATGCTCAACTGAATTTCACGATACGCTGAGCCGATCATCTATCACGAAAATTCACGAAATATATTAAATATGCATACATTTTCAGCAGTGGTAGCAGGCTTTTGAGCTATCCATTTCATCATTTTAAATATCTTTATCTCATTAACACACATATACATGCATATACTAACGGCTATAAATCCCTAGAAGGGGTAGCCAGAGCTGAGAAATTAAAAATTCCTCAGCCACTTTTGGAAAGTTGAGTGGGGAAAAGATGGTGAGATAAAGGTTGTCGGTGATTAAATACAATTAAATAATTTAAATCTTTTTGTTCATTAAAACCTCATGGGGGATTATTACTAATAAATAAAGAATAAATAAATGAAAGAAAAATCCCGCCTGTGTCGAAATTTTTCTTTCATTTATTTATTCTTTATTAATTACAATTAAATAACCAAATGCATACATTTACTCCCGCCATTTTTTCCCATTGGAGTAGGCAGAGACTATCGATCGCCATTTTGTACGATCCGTGAAAACCTCTCTAGCTTCGTTTACATCAATCCATTTAAATTAACAAATTTCGTTAAAAATTAAATACCTACATATATTTTTCTCGTAAAAATCTCTCTCTTGTATAAGACTTCAGATTTTTATTAACATTCGCTAACCAAAATATAATTTGAACCTTACACTTGTTAACGAATATTGAATGTTGAGAGTAGGTTAGGAACAACTATAACCTTTACTTATTTAATTTGGCTTATTAATTTATTTATTTTTTATTTATTTATTTATTACGGATTGCCAACAGTGAAAATAGTAAACAGTCTTAAAAAGTACTAGAATTGAAATGACACATATCAACTAAATACACCAATTATAGGCTAACCACATCATTCGATTTAAAAATTGAAATAAATTAATTATATTACTAACATTACAGATATAACATTCTAAAAAATGATTATTATAAAATTAAAATAAATTGATTAAAACTAAATTAAAATTAAATTAAAACTAAATTAAAACTAAATTAAAAAAAAAACAGTTAACTATGCCAATTATAGAAATTACAACAATATATATATTTAAATGATCAGACATTTCTTCTGTAATAAGAATAATTTAATAAAGAACTAAGATAATAGGAAATAGACTACAATCATAAGAACAAAATTAAAATTCAATTTAGTAATACAATTGGTAAACTAATTAAATACAAACTGACCCCATCTTATGTATTCACAACTTTAACTTTTTGCTTGAAAACGGCCAAAGAGTCACCAAATATATCAATTTCACCGTGTTTTGCCTGCATTTCGTTATAACTTTTACACATTCTCGTAATGGGTGAATTAAGACCAATATTAGTACGGCATCTTCTTACATTAAATATATTCCTAATTGTGTTTCGAGGATAGTTGAAGGGAACAGTTAAATTAATATGTTTAATTACTTCAGTACTGTCAATGTAACTATTTACTAACTTATATAAAAAAGAAGAGTCTAACATTTTCCGACGATTAAATAATGACTCCATCTTAAAAAACTCTAATCTTTGAGTATAAGGCTGTCTGTATGATATTCCGGGTGATCTGAATGCTAAATGGCGAGTAAAAGCCCGTTGAATGGATTCAATGCGTTGGGAAGATACTGCATAATAGGGGTTCCATATGACGCTTGCGAATTCCAGATTGCTGCGGACCAAGGCGTTATATAGACAGATTTTTGTTTTCGTATGTTTGAATTCCTTCGTATTGCGCTTCAGAAATCCCAACATCATTGCTGATTTTTTAACAATTGCATCTATGTGAGGAGCAAACGTAAGATGTCTATCCAAAATAACACCCAAATCGCGCACTTCGTTTACTTCTGCTAATTGAACTCCATTTATGGAGTAACGCATCGGAAGGGGTTTCTTTCTTCTAGTAAATTTCATGTCGTAACACTTATTTAAGTTAAGTAGCATATGATTCCGATCGCACCACTCTGACAAACGATTTAAGTCCTCTTGCAGATGCTTACAGTTTTCATTACTTGCTCTAGCGTAGATCTTCAAATCATCTGCAAACAAAGATAATCTGCTCCGCTGTATTACCTCTGCAATGTCATTGATAAATAATGAGAAAAGAATAGGAGACAGGTGTGATCCTTGAGGCACTTCCGATGTGGCGTATATAGTGTCTGATTTGTAGCCACATGTCGCAACAAACTGTGATCGTTTTTCCAAATATGATGCAAACCATCCTAATAAAGAACCACAAATACCCATGCGCTCCAGTTTTAAAAAAAGCAATTTATGACATACTTTATCAAATGCGGCTTTAAAGTCGGTATAAATAACATGCATTTCCTCACCGCTATCCAACTCATGGCACACGTCGGTCACAAAAGAGACGAGGTTTGTTTGAACTGAACGACCTCTGCGGAAACCGTGTTGATTTGGCGTTATGACGTTTTGGAAATGGGATGACATAATGTGTTCCACATTCTGTTCAAATATTTTTGCAAAACAAGATTGTATAGATACTGGCCGATAGTTCTCTACATTGTTAGCATCTCCCTTTTTATGAATTGGTGTTATTCTACTTTTCTTCCATTCCTCTGGAAACACGCTCTCTGATAGTGATCTGTTAAAAATGAAGTGTAAAGGAAGAGTAAGCGATACTCTACATCGTTTGATGAACACAGGAGGAATACCATCAGGGCCGCTCCCTTTGTACATATCCAGTTTTTTTATGCATTTTGATATGCTCTCTTCTGATATATATACATGGCTAAGACAATCAGTATTAATATTTTCAGTATCATTAGATCCGCGGGCAATAGTGCTGGTTATGGAGTTGGAGGAATATAAACTCGCGAAGTGACTGGCAAATAGATTTGTTATTTCTCCACCAGTGGTAGCTGTATTATTTCCGAGGTGCATTTGACTTGGTAATGTGGATGAATTACCGCGAGTTTCTTTGATATATCGCCAAAAAGCGCGCGGATTGTTTTTTATATTACACTCGATTGAATGTTTGTACTGCACAAAGCATTTATCAATTAGTTTGTGACAACGCGTACGTAGCAACTTATACTCAATTTCGTCACGGGGATTCCTATACTTGAAATATCTGTTACGTAATTTTTCTTTATCTTTCAGTTATTTTGTAAGTGTATTTGTAAACCAAGGCGGGTAGTGATGTTTTCCATTTTGACACTTTGGAACATAAACATCTATTAACTGGGACAGTTTACCATAAAACGCCCCAACCATGTCATCTATATTTTTTCCATTCAACAATTTGACCCAATCTGTTTTTTCCAGTTCACTGTTAATACAAGTGTAATCAACCTTATGAAAATTATATTTTAGTCGTTTATTTTCTTGAATGTAGGAAATTTTAGGCGAAAACACTGATATAGAGAGACCAGGGTGATAAGAATCAAGTTTTAGTAGGGCATCCATAGATTTAAAGACTTTTAAAGTTGTGAAATCACATAAAACCAGGTCAAGAATTGTGTTATGGTCATTCTTTACATTATTAAATTGATACAGATTATGAATGGACAAGAAGTCAATAAAACAATATCCTAGAGAACTTTGGTAGTTCGATGGGATCGTACCCGGTGAATCACAATCTTCTGTCCACGTGATAGAGCTCTGGTTGAAATCCCCCAAGATCATTACATTTTCTACGCGATCGATTGCAGAACCGGTGTTTTTTACGTAATTATTGAGAATATCAATTTTAACTGGGGGTGGTAGATAAACAGCACACAGTGCCATTTTTTTAATACAATTATTGATATTTACCTCGATAGTTATCCACAAATCCTCACATTCACTTTCCCAGTGCTGCATTCGAGTTGATTTTATGTTATTCCTTACTGCTATCAATACTCCCCCTCCTTCTTTTTTTATACTAGCGGAAGTCGCGCGATCGCGCCGGTACACTGTATATCTTGAATCTATAAGCTTTCCATCTGATATGGTAGAGTTCAACCAGGTTTCCGTCAAAACTATAACACTGTAGTCATTTAAAAGAACATTTTTGTATAAATCATTTGTTTTCGTTCTAAGTCCCCTAACGTTTTGGTAATATATTTGTAATTTATCGAATTTTAAACAATTATTTAATAAAAAATGAAGCATTGTATAATGAAATCAAAATAAATCTAAAATAATTAATTAAAACTTAAAAACAAACATAAAACAAAATAATAATTTATACCATCAACTTTAGACTCTCCATGTTACGTATATGTAGGGCCGAGCAGTCTTCATTTTTTCTGGTGTATACTCTGCCATCTCGAACCCAAACAAATTTGTATTTTTGTTCCTTTGCATTCTTCCGTGTAGCGGCGTGAAGGTTTTTGTTCGACGGCGTCAAGTGTTCGGAAACAAATACTGGACTACAGCTTCCGGTGCAACCCAAGTGATGTGAGTTTAACATTTCGTGTTGCTTTTTATTTCTGTTGAATTTTGATACCGCTGCCAATAGCTCGTCACGTTGGCGAACCGAACGAACTTTAACAATCACAGAACGCGGCCTAATACTGTCTTTTTTCAGTTTAGCCACTCTGGTGATTTGATTTATGTCATTGTTTGTCAATGTACAGCCTACTGTATTGACTAATTGTACAAATAATTTGGATAGATTTTCGGTTCGGTTTTCCGGTATCCCATTAATTTCTAAGTTACATTCTCTTAATCGCCATAAAGTGGTTTTTGGGCGATGCGGTTGGAGACCCGTCACCAAAAACATTTATTATTACCACCTTTTCCCCAATCAACTTCCAAAAGTAGCTAAGGAATTTCTCATTCCAAAGCTCTGGCTACCCCGTTAAGGGATTTATAGCCGTGAGTATATGCATGTATGTATGTATTAATCGCCATCTTCTTTCCTTCCCAGATGATTCCAGCCAACAGACGTAACGTGGAAGTAGTAGGCGTAGACTACGCAGTTCTACAAGATTACATCAAGAAGCAATCCCCTGTTTTTAGTGAAGTGGATGGCAGAATACAGATATCTAATGCTTGCGTTTGAATAACTATAGTTAGTTTAAAATAAAAATTGTTTTAATTTACTAATCAATTTAGGAAATAAAGAGGTCGACACCAGCGGGACTCGAACCCACGACCTCCGGGTATACGCCCCCGTCGCTCTGCCAACTGAGCTATGGTATCGAGTGACCACGTGATCGAGTATCAAGTCGCACTCTCAGAACGAAAGAGGCTCAAGTCGAAAATAGCGATATTGATTTACAATCATAGAGAGACATAAAAAAGTATGTTCTAAAACAAAGGCACTTATTGTTATAGCGACGGAAAATTCGCTATCCTGCTTTTTAACAATAAATGCCTTTGTTTTACTATTCATCGGATAGAACATACTTTTTTATGTCTCTCTATGATTGTAACTCAATATCGCTATTTTTGAGAAGCGCTCTTTCTTTCTGAGAGTGCGAAGTGATGGATGTCGTAAGTTCGAGTCCCAATGTTGTCGAGAAAAAAAATTGCTCAATGGATTAGTAATAATCCCAACATGAGGTTTTCATGCAAAGACAAAACCAAACTTTGTTTTAATTAAACGTATTAATAAAATTAATAAGATTTCGATGCAGAAGCAAGTCAGTTCTTTGATCATCATATACTTGATATTTTAATTTTATTTGACCTTTATTGCTTTGCTCATTGATAATTTATTGCTCTTTCGCTTTTAGCGATTAGACCACCATCAATTTGTACTGTAAAACTGAACTTTGGACATTTTATTTTGTGATATACCACAAAGATTTCTTCTTATTCTATTCCATTTACAAACAGCGTTCAAAGACCCATTCAAAGTTTCAGAACTGCACATGCACCAGAAATTCAAAGAGAGGTTTGCCAGGATCGTATAAAGCGGCGATCGATAGTTTCTGCCTACCCCAATTGGAAATAATGGCGTGATTATATGTATGCACGAGTGAAATTGGTTGTATAGCGTCGGCTTAGAACAGCACTGACCCATTCTTTCTGACGAGTGTCGTACGAGGCGACTTCTCAAATAACCTCAAACAACCTTTACTATTTACTCTTTTCCCCACTCAACTCCTAAAATTAAAAAAAAAAACTCTTATTCTTTAGCTCTGGCTACCTATTTTCTTATATACGGTATTATTAATATTAAGACTGCCTTTGTGTACTTAGTCCTAATGATCTGGAGGGCAATTCTCGCAAGTTCGATATCATTACTATCATAGAAATTATATCAAGTGTTCAATGTCGTGTGCAAAATATCACAAAGTGAAATATACATACATACATATACTCACGCCATTAATTCCCTCTGGGGTAGGCAGAGACTATCGATCGCCACCTCGTACGATCCTGGCAAACCTCTCTTGCTTCGTCTACATCCATCAATCTTTTCATACATGCTCTTTTATTCTTCATACTTCGGACGCCTGCCTTTTTGAGCACACTTTCAATTTGGTCCAAGTGTGTCTTTCGTGGCCGTCCTATACTAACATTACCTTCCACATTAGCTCTATAGATACCTTTTACCAATTTCCTATCATCCATCCTCTCGATGTGCCCAAACCATCTCAACATTCCTTTTTCTATCTTACTTACAATATTATCTTTTACCCCACACGTTTCACTAATCACATCGTTCCTCAAATAGAAATATATTTCTATTGATAGATTGAAACTGTATTCTCGCACACGGTAGTAGTTCTTCCTTAGACATTAAAGAACGAAGACCCAAATCAATGATCCAAGCGAATGAATTGAATGAAAGGTCAGTTTAACTGTCATCTTATATATGAAAAGGTCTTCATATCTGTCAATATTTACATATGTTTTGGTTTGTTTAAATTTTCCTTTAAGTGCACTTTGCCGGTAACTAGCAAAGTCTGAATTCCCAAATGGACCATCCGAGAACCGAATTTAGTTTTGAAAATTATTATATATTAAATTATATTTTTTATATTTTAATAATATAATTAACGTTGATCCAAGTAGACATTATTTACAACTTCTAAGACTATTTGATCTATGATCCATTGAATATATTTACCTACATATTAATTTTCTATCTATATTCAAACAAAATTTGAAAACAAAATGGCTACCGTTCGCACGACATCTTCAAATATCATCATATCGTCTGATCGTGACCACTCGATATCATCCTTTGATATACAGGGTGGCTCATTCAAATCGGTCAGTATGGGAAAGTCTGAAACTATAAGACATACGAAGATTTGTTCTTAGGAACCATGTCACCGATTTTGATAAAAAGAAAAACTGCATTCATACATTTGAAAAAAAACTGTACCGAGCTCGGGAATCGAACCCGGTTGTTTTGAAAAAATAAACTTACGCTTTTTCTATTTTGATATCGATTGTATAGGTCTTAAGCTGTAAATGTCTCCATAAAACATGATGTCCAAATTAAATAAAATGCATTGTTTTGACATACTTTAATTTCTCAAAAAATAATACCGAAGTACTGATTTTCAGTTTCAACATTTGACACCCGAGTTTTCTTTTTTTTTCTTTCTTTTTATTGCTATTCGGTCAGTCACACCCAGACGTTCCATTTTCAAATGAGGTTTAACACGTATGTGTATCTACAATATCTACATACTTACTTTAAGTGGGCTTTTCAATTGATTGTTAGTGTTTAATAACTGTAGATAACAAAACTTCCTTAAATGTTTAATGGAATGCAAACAACATGATACGGTGCCTGTATGTAATAACTTATTATTAATAAGTTGAGAGGTACAAACAGTCAGAGAGACAATTTTACTGAACTTGTTGAATCTTGTAACGGTAGTCACTTCGAACACCTACTTTGAGAAACTAAAATATGTCAAAACAATGCAGTCTATTCATTTTAGACATCATGTTTTATTGAGACATTTACAGCTTAAGACCTACACAATCGGTATCGAAATAGAAAAAGTGTAAGTTTATTTTTTCAAAACAACCGGGTTCGATTCCCGAGTTGGGTACAGTTTTTTTCCAAATGTATGAATGCAGTTTTTATTTTTATCAAAATCGGTGACATGGTTCCTAAGAACAAATCTTCGTATGTCTTATAGTTTGAGACTTTCCCATACTGACCGATTTGAATGAGCCACCCTGTATATCATCATATCGACTGGTTTTCAATAGAAAAATATCGATCGGATGGAGTGAGAATAGCTCAAGTCAAATATCGATCGCAAAATATCACAAAAGTGATAAATATCGAAAGTGATATAACTTCTATCGTGTGAGAATTGCCCTCCTGTACCTATATAAAAAACATTGTATTTGTATGCAATAAAGTGTTTAATAATAATAATATGTATGGTATAGTGATGTGCAATATAGAATTTTCTATTCTATTCTATGTATATTCCGATTAAAATGGCCGAACAACTAAACCATTTTCTGGTAAATTAAATTATCGGTACTACTGACTAGTGAATAGTGATCAATAATCCTCGTTTAACAAGCGTCTGAAATCTGAAGTATGTCTGCGGCTGACAAAGACCTGGTTTACTAACCGCCGACTGACCAATTACTGGAGCATTTTCCTACTTATTTTATGTTCTTATTGCTTTATTATGTGGTGTTGCTAAAAATACATACATACAATATTCTCACGGCTACAAATCCTAAATAATGGTAGCCAGAACTTCAAAACTAGACACTCTTCAGCCACATTTGGTAGAAATAAAGTATCGATGGTGATGGGCCTCCAATCGCATCGCTCAAATCTAATTTAAAAAGCTCGATACCCTTAGTAGCACAACACCCCAGCATAGGGATAGCCACCACTCCCCTTATCGCCTGGGGAGGAGCCCAACGACCGGGAGGGACGATCCCCTCCATGAAGAAGCCGGGTCATGGGAGCAATCCCGAATCCCATCCCGCGCGTGCCGAGCCTCAACATAGAGCCGCGTGGATGATCCACTGAGCCAATGGTAGAAAAGGGTAGTGACATTCTAAGCCGGCACTAAAACAGAATGGAAAAGAAAAGGTTGAATATGTATAAAAAATAATACTTAAATGTCCAATAAAATTCTAGTTCTTTAGCCCTGGCTACCCCTTTTTGGGATAGGCCCAAGATATACTATAGGGATAGATATACTAGTAGACCAAATTATCGGTACAATTGTATCATCATCATCATCATCAGCCCACACTCGTCCACTGCTGGACATAGGCATCTCCCATGGCGCGCCACCTCTTCCTATCCTCGGCCAGCCTCATCCAACCACTCCCGGCCACCTGCTTTAGGTCGTCGGTCCAGCGGGCTGGAGGGCGCCCCACACTGCGTCTGCTCTATACAATTGTATAGACAATAGTAATCAATAATCCTCGTTTAACAAGCGTCTGAAAACTGAAGTATGTCTGCGGCTGACAAAGACCTGGTTTACTAACCGCCGCCGCCGCCGACTGATCTATTACTGGAACGGTTTCCTACTTCTTTTATGTTCTTATTACTTCATTATAAACATATAACATAAATATAAACGTTCAAGCCGAATATCCCCGAAGGGGTTGGCAGAGGTACTAATACTTCTGAACATCAAGTGACTTTTTCACCTGGTGTTCAGAGTACCCACGTTTTGCATGGACAGTGTACTCACGTGATAGGGGGCAGGCCATCGCCGTTTTTTACGAATACACTGTCACATGACTAAGTACAACTCAGCCATGTGGGTTTCCTCACGATGTTTTCCCTCACCTTTAACAACCATTATAAATTAACCACACATGTGTCTTTAGAAAAGACAAGTTGATGTAGGCCCGACCCGGGATTGGGACACTAGTCGTTTGCACGATAACCGTTGTTCTACCCATTGAGCTATTACTTCATTATGTGGTTTATATTAAAGTTTGGATTTGACTGAATGCTATACTCACAGCCATAAATCCCAATAACTTAACATACTTTAAAAAGCTCATACCCTTAGTCGCCTCATAGGCAGAAAAGGGTACGCCACTCTCATTCTAAGCCACGGCACTAACACGGCAATATAAAATAGGATAGAATACATACATACATACATATACTCATGGCTATAAATCCCTAGAAGGGGTAGCCAGAGCTAAGGAATTAAAAATTCCTCAGAAACTTTTGGAAGTTGAGTGGGAAAAGATGGTAAAGTAAAGGTTGTTGGTGATGGGTCTCCAACCGCATCGCCCGAAAATCCCTTAAAAGCCCCAATACCGTTAGTCACCTCTTACGTACACCCATCGGTAGAAACGGGGTAGTGCTATTCTAAGCCGACACATCACGGCTTATATGAAAATGTGTCCAATAAAATTCTGGTTCTAAAGCCCTGGCTACCCCTTTTCGGGATAGCCGTCAGTATTATGTCTAATCCGATTAAAATGGCCTAACAACTAAATTTTCTAGTGATCTAAATTATCGGTACAATTCACTAGTGAATAGTAATCAATAATCCTCGTTTAAAAAAAATAATAATAAATAAATAAAAATCATTTATTTCAGGCTAGTAGCCCATATTTAGCCATTACATACAACACAAAATTAAAACTACAAAATACAAATAAATTAAAATTATAAAAACATGTCAATTAAAAGTTATGTCCCAAAGAATAAAATCAAAATAATAAAAATCAATAAAAAAGAAAATTCATCAAAAAAAAAAAAAAAAGTAATAATCAATAAAATAAATAGAATTCAAAATAAAATAAAATTAAATTAAAATTAATTAAAATTTATAATTACTTTACAAACTATAGTACGAGGGGTGATGCGCTGGCATGTAACTGCATCCACCTCCTCATCATCGGCGAGTCCCAGCGCTCGGACAATGCTCTCAGGATTCCATTAGTGCTAGCCTGCAGGCGCCTCAATAACGAGGCGCTCCGTTTCCTCACTATAGCGTAGAAGTCATCAATGTGAACTTCCGCAAACATGGCGGAAGCGCTACAGTAACGCGGCAGTTTTAATAGAATCCTGAGCGCATCGTTGTACTGCACGCGTAGTGCGCTGTACGTCCGCTGCGTGAAGTTCGTCCACAGGCTACATGTGTAAAAGCTCTGACAGTAAGCTCTAAAGAGAGTCAGCTTGACTGGTATCGAGCAGCGTGCGAACCTACGGGCTAACATGTTACAGCGGACGGCCAGCGCCCTACGCTCCCTGTCTATATCCTCACCGTCACTCATGTCGTCGGTAACCCAGTGGCCCAGATACTTGAACTTGTGCACTTTATTAAGAACACTGCCGCAAAGAGTGATAGGTACGGGAGAGTAGCATTTAGTACCGGCTTTAAAGATCATCCATTCACTCTTTTTTGCATTGTATCTGAGCCCATGGGCCGCCGCGTACGACTCACAAATTTGCAGTAGTTTCCTCAGTGCAGCCACTGATGGACTCAGCAGCACCATGTCATCAGCATAGCTTATATTATTGATGCATACTCCATCTATGGAACACCCAATATTAGCGCTGCTGAGCTCAACAATGAGCTGGTTAACGTATAGGTTGAAGAGACGAGGCGAACTCAACCCCCCCTGCCTCACCCCGCACTCCAGCCCATACGCGTCTGAGTATTCTCCTGCCCATCTCACACTGTTTTGTTGGTGGCCATACCAGTACCGATACACTGCCGTAATCTCGCGGGGTAGGTCCGTCTCAGATTTTAACTTCTGCCACAGTTTGTCATAAGACACTAAATCAAATGCCTTGGATAAGTCCAGGTAGCATGCGTAGACAGGCGTTTTTCTAGCTGTATAGTATTGGACAGTCTGCTTGAGACAGAGGATGGCACTTTCAGTTGAGAGTCCTGGCCTAAAGCCGAACTGTGCATCATGAAGATGGAGGTGTTTATCCATCTGTTTGTCAAGCAAGCTGTCCAGCACCTTGGCTACAACTGTGGCTAGCGAAATGGGTCTATAATTTGACAAATCCGAGGCATCACCAGTCTTATTTTTTATAATCGGAACCACCACTGTGTACATAAGGTCGTCAGGTAAGTAACTGTGACTCACACATAGATTAAACAACATTGAGAGGACCCTAGGTAAGTGCGCACCGGCATACTTGAGGTGTTCGATGCTGAGGTTATCATGACCTGGGGACTTCCCTCTTACCATCTTGTTTATAACAGCTTCTACATCCTTGGCTGAAAAGCGAACACTAACATCCTTGGACTGACCCCCCGCATCAAACACCCCCGCATCCCGGGGCACCAGTCCGAGCGGAGACTCCACCTTAAAATGCCGCTGAAACGCGGCCGCTATGTCTTGAGGCGTATGCGCGCCGCCCACGCTCACAGGTTGGCCCGACCTTGGATTTACTTTATTTGTATTATTCCAAAATTTTGAAAAAAGTTTCCTCTCATGAAATTTAGCTAAAATATCCATTTTAATCTGGGTTTCATTGTTTTGACAGAATTTTAATTTGGACTTGAAAAGTTTTCTAGTCTCTCGCATTCTATTATATATGTCCCCCCCTTTAGGTTTGCCATAGGAAATCCATGTCCGAAACCAAAGCCGGGCCTCCCTGTGCGCGGGACCGACGTGTCGGTTCCATCCTGGTACGTAGTTACGACCTCTACGTCTAGGTTCCCTATAGCTGAGTTTAGCGGCGTCAGTTAATATTTTTACAATATCGGAGTACATTTTGTTCAAAACTATCTTATGACTAGGAATATCACACATATTGTCAGCACATTTACTAAATTCTAATGAAAAATCTAACTGTTTTAATTCAGAATTACAATAATCATAATATTTAACTTTCTGATATTCATCTCTTTCCCCCCACTTTATCTGGTTACATTCTGTATTGATTTTAATATATTTAGGCAAAACAAAGTTCAAGTTACAGTGCATGACTAATGGGTAGTGATCAGAATAATATGTGTCGTAAAGAACTTGAATCTTGGTGACGGCGGAGCGCGCCGCTTTCGTAGCTACACAGTGATCGAGCCACCTGCAGGTCCCGTGCGCGTCACTCACGAAAGTAAAAGTGTCACTAGATAACGTTTTTTTAACAAGCGTCTGAAAACTGAAGTATGTCTGCGGCTGACAAATACCCTGCTTTACTAACCGTCGGTTGACCTATTATTGGAACGTTTTCCTACTTCTTTTATGTTCTTATTACTTTATTACATACATACATATACTCACGGCTATAAATCCCTAGAAGGGGTAGCCAGAGCTAAGGAATTAGAAACTCTTCAGCCACTTTTGGAAAATGAGTGGGGAAAAGATGGTTAAATAAAAGTTGTTGGTGATGGGTCTCCAACCGCATCGCCCAAAAATCCCTTAAAAGCCCCAATACCGTTAGTCGCCTCTTACGTACACCCACCGGAAGAAATGGGGTAGTGCTATTCTAAGCCGACACTACACAGCACATACATATACTCACGGCCATAAATCCTAACAAAAGTAGCTAGAGCTTTAGAGCTATAAATACCTCAGCCACATTAGAAGTGTAGTGCCGGCTTAGAATGTCACTTCCCATTCATAAGAGGAGACTAAGGGTAAGGGGCTTTTTTAAGTGTTTTTTGGGCGATGCGCTGGGAGACCCATCACCAACGATACTTTATTTATACCATCTTGTCCCTTATCAACTTCCAAATGTGGCTGAGAGTTTCTAGCTCTGAATCTCTGGCTACTCCTCTTTGAGATTTATTGCCGTGAGTATATTTTAAAGTAAACTTCCAGTAAATAAAGTGTTTTATTTTTTTCTTTTTAAATAAAGTACATACATACATAAACGTTCACGCCGTTTATCCCCGAAGGGGTTGGCAGAGGTACCAATACTTCTGAACTCCCATGGCAAGCGCCATCTAGTTTCCAGAGAAGGTACCCACGTTTTGCTTAGACAGTGTACTCACGTGATAGGGGGCAGGCCTATCGCCGTTTTGTACGAATACACTGTCACATGACTAAGTACAACTCAGCCATTTGGGTCTCCTCACGATGTTTTCCCTCACCATTAACAACCATGATAAATTAACCACACAGAAAAGACAAATTGGTGTAGGCCCGTCCCAGGATTGGAACTCACGCCCTTCTGTTTTCGGGCGGGTGTTCTACCCACTGGACTATCATGTCGCTAAATAAAGTATTGCTAAAAATTTATTTAAATTTAATTAGAATAACGATACATTAAATGTGCACATAGTTATTTTTTAACAACTGATAATTGAGATACAATATGGAGGTACAGAACAAAAAAACAATAACATCAGTAACTAAACTGTATTCGCAAATAAATGCCTGTAACTTTAAAGTAATTAAACATTTCTCAACAAAGTTCGTTAGTTAACAGTTGTAACAAAATAAAACTGTTGCCATTTGTTTGTAACATATACCCCGTAGAGTTCGTGGTACAGTAAAAGGTATAGCCACTAACGTAACACTATGTAGTGTGGGCTTAGAATAGCACTACCCCATTTCTTCCCATAGGTGATCGTAATTTGCTGCTGTGTAGTGTCGGCTTAGAATAGCACTACCCCATTTCTTCCGGTGGGTGTACGTAAGAGGCGACTAACGGTTTTTGGGCTTTTGAGGGATTTTTGGGCGATGAGGTTGGAGACCCATCACCAACAACCTTTATTTCACCATCTTTTCCCCACACAACTTCCAAAAGTGGCTGAGGAATTTCTGATTTCTTAGCTCTGGCTACCCCTTCTAGGGATTTATAGCCGTGAGTATATGTATGTATGTATGTGATCGTAAGAGACGACTAAGGATATCTGGGCGTCTTAAGTGATTATTGGGCAATGCGGTTCGAGACCCATCACCAACAACATTTATTTAACCATCTTTTCCCCCTTAACTTCTAAAAGTGGCAACGGAATTTCTTATTCTGAAGCTCTGGTTACCCCGGTAAGGATTTACGGCCGTGAGTATATTTATCTATGTACGTACTCTTAAAATAGTTTTTATTTCGGAGCTCTAGTGTATTTTTATGTTAAGAAATAAAGAAAGAATACAACAAAAATATATGGAAAAATATAAGGAAAATGTCATAATTTATAACATCGAGGTATAATATTAATGATTCGAGCGCAATCTCATTACTAATAACCTATCACGTTAATATGGAACCTAACAACCCGGAAAAAGATATAATAGAGGTTATTTTGCTAAATTTCTGTATTCTCAGCATAATGTCAGTAATGAAAACGGACTAACTCAACATAGATACAGACATATACATACATTACTCACGGCTATAAATCCCTTAACGGGGTAGCCAGAGCTTTGGAATGAAAAAATCCTCAGCCACTTTTGGAAGTTTATTGGGAAAAGATGGTAATAATAAATGTTTTTGGTGACGGGTCTCCAACCACATCGCCCAAAAATCACTTATAAAGCCCCTATACCCTTAGTCGCCTCTTACGATCACCCACGGGTAGAAATGGGGTAGTCTTATTCTAAGCCGACACTACACGGCACTAATATACAGTTGTTATACGCCATTATGTCTCATTGGGATGGGCAGAGACAGTTATTTGATCGCCACTTTTTACGATCCTGCTAAACATCTCTAGCTTCTTTTACATCCATCAATCTTTTCATACATGCCTTTATATTCCACATGCTTCGGACGCCTGCATTTTTGAGCACACTCTATTTGGTCCAAGTGTGTCCTCAATTTGTCTCGACCTTCGAGAAAATTTATATTGCACATCGAAGGATTTTTTTATCATATCCTTTATTATCATATCATTTAAGTCATATCCTCACGCTGCTTGTTCCCTTTTGATTAGGCATAGAATATCATTTGTAGCTTTGCAATAGGGCAGTGGCTGTATATGAAAAATATTTCTATCCATGCGTAATGCAAAGCAGCCCAGCAGTCTTATAGTCATTTGTATTGTAAACGGGTATTTTGCGCAAGTCAACGTCTACTATGGGCTTGTTTTACGTGATAATGGAATGGCACTTCTCTTACTCGAGCTCCCTGAGGATGTTCAGGACCCCCCTAATGTCCTTAAACACCTCAGTTTGCTCGCTGGCGTCGCCCAGGTGTGTTACCCTGTAATCCGCTACACCTGTACACTCGAGGAGCACGTGCGTAGCTGTTTCTTCCTTCCATGCATGCTCTGCACAGAGGGCTATCTGTATCCCCCAAAGTAAACAAGTGCTTGTTAAAACGGTCCTGTCTCGTGAGGGTTTCTGTGATCCAATAATCATGTAAATCACTGAAATTGTAATGCAACTAAAATTAAAACTTAGATTACTTTTCAGTACTTAAATTACATTGTAAATATATTAAATTACAGTATCTTAAATTATTTTTAGTGTAGAATAATTTTCAGCCACAGATAATTGACTTGTTGAAATAGACTTGAATCCTTTTAGTACATAAAAAACGGGTAAAGCAAAACTGTGCGCAAACAAGTTTGCTATGGCAAAGTAACATATTTCAGCCCGGAAGCGGAAATAGCCACGGAAACATAATTAAGTCGGACGGCCATGTTGTTTCCGGTTCAATGGAGACACATCCCTGTTCTGTCTAATTACTGCACCGCTTTTAGTGAGATTTTAGAAAACCACATTAGCTGTGCCGCTGGCTGGTTAGTCAACCGGATCTCGATTAGTGTGGGTTTGAGATGTGATGAGGTTAAGTGTTATTTCTAATGCATAACCACATATAGAAATGTATAGTGCTGGCTTAGAATGTCACTACTCCTTTCTTAGAATGTTTTTTATTTTTTGTTCATGAAAACCTCATGTGTGGATTATTTCTAATAAATAAAGGATAAACAAAGGAAGGAAAAGTTTCGAAACCCGCGGGGATGGAACCCATGACCTCCGGGTATACAACCCCGTCGCTCATTAGAGTAAATTGAGCTAAAGAGTCGATGGCTTCTAGTGCGAAATTTACTTTATTTTATTACTCCTTTCTACCCACGGGTGTCGTAAAAGGCGACTAAGGGTATGGGGCATTTTTAAGTGATTTTTGGCGATGTGGTTGGAGACCCATCACAAATGATACTTTATATCTGACATTTTGTCCCCTATCAACTTCCAAATGTCGCTGAGGAGTTTCTAGCTGTAAAGCTCTAGTAACCCCTTTTTGTGATTTATGGCCGTGAGTATATATATATATATATATATAGAGCTGTGTAATGTCGGTATTTATATATGAAGATATCGTTTTATGGGTCAGCGAGCTTTCCTATGCTATAAAGTTACAAGAAGTTACTACAAAGGGTCTTCTGTTGAACAGTGTTTCTTTGTTTAGCGACATGTTTTGTATTATCTGTGGCAATATACAATGGTTATTCAATGCGTTGCACAGTGATTCGCGTAGAACAAGCTAGATGGACAAAATTATTTTTCGACTCGAATGGCTCTATATGTGCTTAATCATACGAATTCTGTACTTTTTTTACATTTCATGACTTAAGGTAAATGGGAGGTGGGTAGTGTAAATAAAAATACAAAAAAAATAAAATATATATATATATATATTAAATCAAATGCAAAAATCAAGATTTCTTTCACATCTAACATTGTTCTAAACTTAAAACTAATATGAAAAACAAATTTTTACAAGTTAGTTACTTAAAAAATAATATTCCATATATGTTACAATCATTCCCTATCACTATCATCATCTGAAGAATCCGACTCTATGTAATCATTTTCATTACGAGGGATATTTACATAAGGTCGCGAAATGGGCACTGAAGGCGGGATAACTAATTTTAAAACTTCCGAATTTAACTTTTCAGGTTTTTTCCTGGGCATATCTCTGAAGGCGTTAATTAAAGGGTCGGATATAGTTAAAAGCATGTGTAATAGGTCTGTATTCGTGGCAATGCGAGACATCTTCCACGTATTGTGCTAGCGAAATCGGCGCAGGTCTTTATTACGCGCTTCTAGGGCTTCTTTGGAGAATTGTCCAATTGGAAGAAGTGCTGTCTTTATTACCTGTATACTATGCACAAGAATCTTATGCACGGTAACGGGCATGAAATACCACGAATACAGACTTAGATACAGCTCACGCGTTTCACGACAAGCTTCTTCAAATTTATCTAAATTTATATCATAGCCTGAGGCAAGGGTTCTTAAGATAATATCAAATTTTCTTATGAGCTCAACATTCAAACCTGTAATCTCTGCACTCTTATCTGCATTAGCAAAAAATCTACGCGCTGTGTTTCCATCGTTTGTGTTTCCGTATCCTGGCTTTGGTTTGTCCACTATCAACCCTTCTTTCTTAAATAACAACTTGATTTTGTCTTAGCGCTGTTTCACACTTTGTTTTTTATCTGCACTTCGGGCCTGCCATTTTTTGGTGTCAAGGCGATAACTAATGTGTAACAAGCACTCAAAGGTACGAATCCAAGCATGCAACGTGGACAAACCAAAGCCAAAATCGTGTTCTACGCTAAAACTGTCCGTTAAGGGCTCGTTCATCATTTTTGGTGTTGCTTTGCATATATAACAAGTTTGAGAAGAGCGTGTTTCTGTCAACGCGTTACAAATCTTACCATCTACCATACTAAAGATAAAATTATGTTCAATAGAAATTTGAGTATCACCAACTGAACATAGTGTTGGAAGTAGGAGCGAAACTTCTTCCAACACTTTATTAGTTTCAGCTACAGTGAAATTGGTGGTTTCTTTGGAAAATATAAATTTTATAGGACGGCAGTTCATTGTCGAAGAAGGGTGGGGATTTTGCCAAACAATTATATCACCATGATATAAACGTAATGGCACGAAACAAAATACGAACAAGAACTCATCTGTGGCCTCATGGTCTTCAAATTTCTGTTTGTAGGTACTGTGGCCGGGACTACCGTCACAGCCCCACTTACTGATTAAAGTGAATGACGAATTTTGTGGAAGCACACTTCTTATAACTTCTTCCTGTGTTTTTACTAATCTCTCAGCAGTTTTGTCTAAAATCGATTGTAGCTTAATTTCTGCGCGTGTTTCCGTTACAGAAATGTGCTCCGAAGGGGGATAACAGGATAAAAAACACTTACGTATACTATAGTATGATGGTAACACTTTATGTCCCGCCTTCATTTCCCACTTCCTCGTAGCTTTGTACGTGTGACTTGTACACTTAGCGTCCATATAATAGGCACACGCTTCAATATTGGTGAGAAGTCTTCCATTAGGGCAGGATACATTTTGCTCAACACTTGTTCCATCACTCGCTCGTTTTACAGCTTGGGCAACGTTCCGCTTGCCTTCCGATCTACTAGCTACTTCTGCAGCAATTGCCAACTCTTTTGCACTCCATTCAGAAACGATGCCGTCCACACGTCGTTTTTTTGTTTTATATGATGACTCCTCAAAGCTCTTTTGAGGTCTTCCCGGTCGCTGAGCACCCTCAGTAGAAGTGGTGGCAACTGGAGGGTTAACAGACACCTTGAAATGAAAGTCTGTGCCTTCCAGCCATGTTTTATGCATAGAGAGAAACCTTTCCCTAATGTGACTAGCACTATTCCATTTCTAGGCTATTTTCGTGCTACTAGCAGCGATGCTCTTGGTGATTTCACGCAAGGATACTTCGGTTATATTTGAGAGATCAAATTTAACCGAAAGAAAATCAAAAATACGTGAATTTCTGTTTTCCTTATCGTATTTGATCCACTCTTCGAAAAATTCAATTTTCGAAACACTAAGCACTTGTTCTGTAAAAAAAATAAAAAAAATGTTAGAGCAAAAAAGGAGCATGGAAAGTGATGTTTAATATTAAGTTTAGGCTTAGATCTACGACTTATATAAAATCCAACCCGGAGACATGTGGAGACAAAAAGTTGCAGTCTATGAAACATTTAAATAAAAATATTTTTACTGTGTTTTTCCTACTATCCTTTAGACCGTAAAATTTTATTGGATTTAGATACCAAGGAGTAAGATTTCTATAAAAATATAATGTTCTTACCTGTACTAATAGGATCCATAGCACAAAACACTGATTCGTTTACTACACAAGTCATGAGGTGTTGTCGAATGTGTGGCAAAATTGCAACTGAGACGATTACAAATTAGTAATAATCGTCATTACTTACCCTTTAACACCTCATTAGCAAGCCATAACGGGACTTTGCACAATCAATTCTTGGAAATGAGATAATAGGGTTGTTCTTGACAACATACAACGATCAATTCCGGGAAATTGGACAATGACTTTTGTCCACCTAGCTTGTTCTACGCGAATCACTGTGCGTTGGTGTGGCTAGCACGGGTAGTAATGGGATAGTGCTATTCTAAGCCGACTACGCAGCTAAACAAATTTACATGAAAAAATGTATTCCTCAATCTTTGTACTTCCTTTTGACTTTCACTAAAGTAATGCTTAACATGTTATTTCTACAACTTACAAAATCGATTTTATTCTTACAAATTAAATTTGAGTTTTTACCCCCGGCAATGAAACCCGAGACCTGTGGATTTGAATCTTTTTTAATAGGGGTCGATAACATTCTCAGAATAGTTTATTATCTGATATATTCCCTACGTTTTTAATTACGTGAGTTCCAATCCTGGGTCGGGCCTACACCAATTTGTCTTTTCTAAAGTCATATGTGTGGTTAATTTATCATGGTTGTTAAGGGTGAGGGAAAACATCGTGAGGAAACCCACATGGCTGAGTTGCACTTAGTCATCTGACAGTGTATTCGTACAAAACAGCGATAGGCCTGCCCCCTATCACGTGAGTACACTGTCCATGCAAAACGTGGGTACTCTGAACACCAGGTGACAAAGTCACGTGATGTTCAGAAGTATAAGTACCTCTGCCAACCCCTTCGGGGATAAACGGCGTGCACGTTTATGTTTATGTTATGTTTATATGTTATGTTATGTTTTAATTAGTATGAATTAATGTTTCTATAGACTGTAAAAAAAACAAACATAATCTTGTGTTAATACTAACAAAACATCTAAAACCTTATTCTAGTATACAAGGTATTACCCCGAGGATACAAACAATATTTGAAAGCCTCACGCCGCCGCCGCCCTGCCTACATTCTCACGCTAAAACCAACACGGGGTTACTTCACACGAACAACTTTGGTGTATGTTTGTGCCGCCATATTTGTTAAATTAAAAGTTAGTTGAGTTATGTGTTTGTGTTTTCGGAAAATGAATTGTAGCGATAGGAGTTTGTGCTTGTTACAAACCTTTAGTTTCAGTGTCGGGACTAGACAAGATTAATATATGTTTTAATTCCGATGAAGTGCAGTAAAACCACGTTCGGTAAAAGATTCTTATCCTATCTACAAACACGACTGTACAACTCATTCTTGAAGATCTGCGACATAAGTCACTGTACTTTAAGAGAAGTCAAAGTTAAAGTGAGCAGCTGGCTGTCAAGCTTGTCATACGACGCAGTAGAGCAATTAGTAAGAGTGACTGTCTAACACAATAAGCACGAAATACACACACACACACACAAGCACCTTAACACACACCCACACATACGCACACACAAAATACATACATACATATACTCACGGCTGTAAATCCCTAAAAGGGGTAGCCAAAGCTAAGAAGAAGTTAAGAAATTAGAAATTCCTCAGCCACTTTTGGGAATGTGAGTGGGGACCAACCCATAGATAACCCCCTATAGATTCCGCTTACAGGGCACTCGATATCGGCAACACGTCCGACTGATTGAGTTGAAGTATAAAATTTGTTGTCCGCACTGTTTCAGTTGCGACCAGAACTAGGAACTGAGTGTTTGTGCACCAAAAATATTTATACATACTGTTTTATTTATTACTTTTGCTTTGAAATGCATACATGTTTTATAAAGTGGTGTGGGAAATCAACCACAAAATACAACTACCAAAAAGACGGTATTACATTCCATTACTAAGCATCAAATCATAATTAAATTGCAATTCAAGAGATCAATTTAAACTGGTCAACACCATAGTTCCGTCACATTCACTCTTTACGTTGATCGTGATTACGTCTTTTTCTAGCATAACGTCAAGGATGTCCAGAGATACTTTTAAACGGAATGGTTTCGGAACGGAAACTACGAAGTCAATCCGGTCCGGAGGTTGCGGGTTCGATCCCGATTTCAGAGCAATATTTATGTGATGAGCTTCAATGATTGTTTTTTAGTCTTAGGTATTATTCATATGTGTACTATATAATATTAAATATATCGTTAAGTTAGTATCCCATAATATAAGTCTTACTTAGTTTGGGACTAACTTAATCTGTGTATAATATGTCCGTATACAGATTATTTCTTAAATATAAGTACAAGTATATATTTATTTATTTGTTTTATTTAATCTTTTTGCAAAACCTAACATCAAAATTAAAAGGACGCAGACGAAGTCGCGGGTACCAGCAAGTATCTAAATATTTCAAATCTTGTTCTGATAGAATTTCTTTTATGTTTGAGTTTTTCTAAATTACCCGAGATGAAAGCCAAATAGATTGAAGCTACTTATTGTTTCAACGACACCGGTTTTGTTTACCGGCCCATGTATATGTATTTCCATTTCTTTCTTTCTTTTCAATAAAAATATGAATGTTAAAATCTATTATTCTTTCCTTACGAATTAATTTATCAATATCATTTCTCAAATGTGTCCCATCACTATTAAAGAGTTCAAGTATAGAGCGACCTTGAAAGAGCCAATCACAGGCATTGTGCATTGTTCCCCGCTACACGTGCTTTCCTCCAAGAGTTGCCGATTTGGATTCATACAAATATATACTGTATGCGGAGTCTATTGGGGGTGGTCTGTGGGACCAACCACATCGCTCAAAAATCCCTTAAAAGCCCCAATACCGTTAGTCGCCTCTTACGTACACCCATCGGAGGAAATGGGGTAGTCCTATTCTAAGCCGACACTACACAGCTAAACAACAAATTTCAAACTACACAATAACTTTATTTTTTTCACATTTTCTTAAAAACTGTTTGAATTATTAACTTCAGATTTTTTAACTATATATTTTGGTCTATGCATGTTACCAAATTATCAAATAAATAGGTCACTTTTATGTTTGTATGTAATTTAATTTTGAAGACCTATAAATGAATGTCACATAGCGTAACATTACTCGGTACCCACGATACAGGCTTGCCTAGTGTGGGGCCACAGGTAGTCATACCATATAAAACGAAATGTGTTTATGTAATATCTTCACTGTACTGAAAACTGTGTACTTGGGAAGTAACGATTATTATTATTTATTAAGTCAGTAAAATGTGTCCTCTTGCCGTCCTCTACGAATATTACCATCTACGTCGGGTTTATATACATCTAATAAATAAAGGAAAGAAAAATTTCGACACAGGCGGGAATCCCCCCGTCGCTCTGCCAATTGAGCTACCGAGTCAATGGCTGCCAGCGCGAAATTCCCGCCTGTGTCGAAATTTTTGTTTCTTTTATTTATTCTGTCAAGCCCCCTATCACGTGAGTACACTGTCCATGCAAAACGTGGGTACTCTGAACACCAGGTGACAAAGTCACGTGATGTTCAGAAGTATTAGTACCTCTGCCAACCCCTTCGGGGATATTCGGCGTGAACGTTTATGTTATGTTATGTTTATTTATTCTTTATTTATTAGTACTAATCCCCACAAGAGGTTCCCATGAACAAAATCATTCAAATTATGTGATAGTTAGGCATTCTCAACATTTGCATTCTATCTGAAAAGGTAGACAAGTGGCCTTCCGAATTTGTAAAAAATTCGGAGGTAGGGAACGCAAACACTACTTAAAAGTGTAAAAGAAACAAAGGATAGAAGAATTTCGCACTGGCAGCCATTGACACGGTAGCTCAATTGGCAGAGTGACGGGGGCGTATACCCGAGGTCGCGGGTTCGATTCCCGTCTGTGTCGAAATTTTTCTTTCCTTTATTTATTCTTTATTTACATAACATAACATAAACATAACATAAACGTTCACGCCGTTTATCCCCGAAGGGGTTGGCAGAGGTACCAATACTCTTGAACTCACATGGCAAGCGCCATCTAGTTTCCAGAGAAGGTACCCACGTTTTGCTTAGACAGTGTACTCATGTGATAGGGGGCAGGCCTATCGCCGTTTTGAACGAATACACTGTCACATGACTAAGTACAACTCAGCCATGTGGGTTTCCTCACGATGTTTTCCCTCACCGTTAGCAACCATGATAAATTAACCACACATGATAGTCCAGTGGGTAGAACACCCGCCCGAAAACAGAAGGGCGTGAGTTCCAATCCTGGGACGGGCCTACACCAATTTGTCTTTTCTAAAGTCATATGTGTGGTTAATTTATCTTTATTTATTAGTAATAATCCCCAAATGAGGTTTTCATGAACAAAAACATTCAAATTTATATACATCTTTCACTAATTGATAATAATTTGCCGTCGGCTTAGAATAACACTACCCCATTTCTACCCGTGGGTGATCGTAAGAGGCAACTAAGGGTATAGGGGCTTTTTAAGTGATTTTTGGGCGATGTGGTTGGAGACCCGTCCCCAAAAACATTTATTATTACCATCTTTTCCCCAATCTACTTCCAAAAGTGGCTGAGGAATTTCTCATTCCAAAGCTCTGGCTAGCCCGTTAAGGGATTTTTAGCCGTGAGTATATGGAAAATGAATGAATTCACTAATTGACTTTCATCCATCCCCTCTATGTGAAATAATATACTGTAAATTTGATAAAACCCCATATAATCTTCAGGGTATTGAAAGCAATGGAGTCTCGAGTTCGATACTGTAAAGTCTTAACTGACACAGGGGTATCGATAATTAAAATATGATGAATTAAAATCCCTAAAAGGAGTGGAGGGGGGCAGAAATTTGAAATCGACAGTAACTTGGTCACTTTAGAAAGTTAAGCAAGATACTAAAAAAAGATCAAGGATGACTTTTAAATATGAGCCAAGCTTTTTAGGTTATATTGTCCGAAGTCCTTATGGAAGTCCGAAAATCCTTTACCCATACTACCAGATCACACAACAATCACTTAAAAGTCCATCATTAAACTCGCGTGAATAAACGGTTTCAGGCTATATCTAAGCCACTGCACAGCTCATATTGCATACATGAAACGGGAAAAGATTGTACCAGTTAAAATGTAGGCCTAATTAAATATAAACTATGATAGAGGATTACAAATAAATAAAAACATAACATAAACGTTCACGCCGTTTATTCCCGAAGGGGTTGGCAGAGGTACCAATACTCCTGAACTCACATGGCAGCGCCATCTAGTGTCCAGAGAAGGTACCCACGTTTTGTGTAGACAGTGTACTCACGTGATAGGGGGCAGGCCTATCGCCGTTTTGTACGAATACACTGTCACATGACTAAGTACAACTCAGCCATGTGGGTTTCCTCACGATGTTTTCCCTCACCGTTAACAACCATGAAAAATTAATTACACATATGTCTTTAGAAAAGACAAATTGGTGTAGGCCCGACCCGGGATTTGAACACTAGTCGCTTGCACATTAACCGGTGTTCTACCCATTGAGCTATCACGTCGTCCCGGGAAAAAATTGTGCCAGTTAAAATGTAAGCCTTATCTATATTCTATATTTTCTATCTATACTATAATAAGACTGTAACGAGGTCAAAACTGTACATTGAAGAAAAAAAAAAAAACCGGTGGAATATGTTTTATTTTCGATACTGAAGCCAAATTTGCTATTTTTGAAAAAAATTACTGTCTGTCTGTCTGTCTGTCTGTATGTCCGTTCATCACGTTAATTCTGCCGAACCGATCTTAATCAAATTTGGGATGAATATAGGTTACACACCTGGCCAACATATATGATATAATATATCCCGGATTTCGCAAGAGTTCCCACATGATCATAAAAAAAATATCTTTTATGTGGTTCCCCATATTTACACGATAAATTTTTTCATCGACCGACATTATCGGACTCTTTATTAATAGTCTTTTTGGAAAAAATAAGGGTTTCATCCATTTTCATCAAAATAATTGTCCATTTAATTGTTTGTCAATAGTAGACTACTAGATATATAGGATATCACAAATTTGAGACTTACACATATGACTGCGTGGCGTAGCGGTATACCGTTTGGTGAATACTGAGTACGAAAGACCCAGGTTCGAATCCCGGTTGGTCAAAGTCTTTTTGCGTATTTTTTTGTTTACAGAGGTACACACACAATAAGTTTTAATATTCTCATAGATATATTATGTTTTACTTGCGCATAAATTAATATTCTGTCTCTTATCCTCCGAATGCATAGTTTCTAAATAATAGTAAATATCTCAATGTTAATTCAGTAACGCCATCTGTTGACCGATATTTGCAATCCCTCACACATCACCAACAGTCAGTGTAGGGGCAGCACCGGGTCACCAAACTGCTATCCACACTTACTCAAGATATTTTCATTTTTGAACATAGAAACTTGGTTACAAAATGGTTTGTTTCATGTTTCTTATGAACAATTAAGGAGGTTATTGGAACTCATCCCCTAAGATATTGAAATATATTATACAGATTTTTGATCTATAAATACAATGTATCTAGAAATTTGAATCTTGATGCGATTGACTGATATAACAACTAAAAAAAGTAATGTATGAAATTCATCCATCAATCAATCATGAGAATATACTAACGGCTATAAATACCAAAAAAGGGTAGCCCCAGCTCCAGAGATAGTAATTCTTTATCCACTTTTGGAAGTTGAATGGGGTCCGTCCAACCGTCCAACTGCATCGCCCAAGTCTCAATGTTCTTTATATCTATTACAACGCCCACGGGAGTATAAATACAAAAAAACAGAAGTTAGATAGTGTTTTGGTATTTTGGATGTAAACTGGATGCAAAAAATGTCGTCCACGCGGACGTAGTCGCGGGCAAAAAGCTAGTTAAATATAAACTGTGATAGAGGATATTAGGTATTTATATTTTTATCGCCAAATTACAGGTCACTATTTATATTGAATTGTAAATGATACTTAACGGCACATCATAAAACTTCAAACTAAATAAAATACGCAAACAATCACGACTATAAATCCAAAAGAACGAGTAGTTAATATACAAAGGATTTTTGGTGAAACCACATCGCCATCAAATCACTTAGATTTTAATTAGAAATTCGCCTCTTATCACACCCGCGTATAGAAATGGTTTATTGCTATTTTAAGCGGACAGTACCCAGCTAAACTAAAACTTTCCAAAAATTGTCATGTTGACATACTCATTATAGTGAATTCTGTTATTTTAGATCTAGATCAAATTATTGGTATCGATGTTCATTGAGTAAATACAAACTGCTACATTAATGTATATATTGTTAATACCGGCGTTTCCAAAACTAATATTTTATTGTCTTTACTTTCTCATAGATACGTAATGGAGCTTTGTAATATAACATAAATAAACATAACATAAACATCCACGCTGAATAACCCCGAAGGGGTTGGCAGAGGTACTAATACTTCTGAACATCAAGTGACATTGTCAACTGGTGTTCAGAGTACCCACGTTTTGCATGGACAGTATACTCACGTGATAGGGAGATAGCCAGAGCTTTGTTATATAAACCCGGAAAATTATAAAATAATTTGTTTCGACAAAGTGCCAAGAGTTCTATACAAACTTAATTTGCTAATAAACATATACAGATTAATCGCTCCATTAGTTACCATTGGGATAGGCAGAGACTATCAATTGCTACTTTGTATAATCCAGGCACCTCAAGCTTGTCTACATTCATCAATTTGTTCTTACATTCACTTTTATTTCTACACTGCAGACGCCTGAAAAATGGGCGTAAGTATAAGTAAGTACTGCGGACGACTGCGTCTTTGAGCACATATTCTTTTTGATATAAATGTGCCATGCAATCTATGGTCATCCACATCCAAATTGGCTCGTTTCAAATATTTTACATTCCTGTCTAATCTACCTAATGAAAAGCAATACTCACTGCTATACAGCCCTAGAAGGGGTAGCACGAGCTCCGGAATGAGATATTTCTTTCACCGCTTTTGGAAGATAAGTTTTAAAGAGAGAAGAAAATTTCAAGTTAAGCATTGCGTAGTTTATTATTTATTTATTTAGTATTAGTATGTTTATTATTAGTTTTTAAGAATGCGATTCTGTTAAAGATGTACGAAAAAGATGAGATTTTTGAAGATCCTTTAGAACCGATTAGATTTCCTTCCCTCGCCTTTGCAAAGACGAACGATACTATTGGTTCGTCAGAAACATATTATCCTCGCATATCTCTTTCCTCTTTTAGACTTATCGCTAAGTATGAAAAGTCTGAAAAGTCTATTTATAATATTTTCCGTCCTTGTTTACGTTTAAAGAAGCGTACCTAACCGAAAGATTCAGATTTAAAAGCTCATTTTATATTCAAATCGAACGTTCAGAGTACACTTAAACAGAACGGTCCCATGTTTTCCACACAAGCTGTTTATGTTACAAGCTCTACCTTTGTATTTGTTCAGGAGTAACCACTGTTGACTGCCAGTGTACCTGAATGTTTGTACACTAGAGTACTAATGTTTGTCCCAAGTTTTCTCAACGGTGAATTGTCGAGATTGGAGTTGGATAGCTTTCTGATGTTTGTTTTAGTGTTTTAAATTGGGTACAAGTGTATTTCAATTAAATTAATCATAATTAGCCATTAACTAAGATCACTAGAGTATGACTAAGTAAGAACAATGATTGCATATGGTATGGGAAAAACATATAAAAACAATGAAATAAACCAACAGCATTTTGTTTTTATTAAATGAACTGTTTGTGCATTAGCAATTTGTGAGATTTTAAGAGAGACCATATCGATAGTTACTCTTGTTATATTCATTTAATAAAAACAATGCTTAAACTGATTGTTATGGAAACTAGTAATATTTTTTTATTTATTTCTGATATCTTATATTAAATTATGTTTTTTGTAACTCTTCAATTAAATTTAGAATTATAGAGCTATTGGTTTTATCTCAGTTATTTGTATGTCCATGTTATTGCACATTGCACCCTAATTTTATTGATATTCCCATCTAAAGGTGGACCGAAAGTTATCGCTTTTAGTGGAAAGAGCGTCTATTGAACTTCATAGTGAAATAATTATTTAAAATATTTTGTTACAATATTTCATATCTTAGTGTGCAACGAAGTTATTCCATTCTATATAACAACTTCCTGTCTCCAAATCCTCTGCTAAACATACCATGCGTTTATAGTTATGCATAGAATATGAAAAGTACGGGTACTTAAAATCTATTTGAATACATAATAAGTTTTTAATCAAACAGTTAACCTCATTGTTTTCAAACCTGCTTTCCAATTTCAAAATGGTTACCGTTTGCTTGTAGAAGATGTTCGCTCGTTCCTAATTTGAAATTCAAAAGGGGTGGGTGCAACAACGTTAGGATAGCATAGCCTGTGGAGAGTGCTGATTAAATTGAAAAATATATTAAGGTCTTGGTTTATTATTCTGCGGTAGCGTTGTGTTACTGAATTAAATTACATGATTTATAGATAGTTGGGAATACTTACGTTTTGCAACTTTAAAAGTGTTATCAAATGAATAAGTGTACTTTTATTATGGTTTAGTAAATGGCTTGTTCTTAAGTGAATACGCTTGTAAAAATGTGGGTACAGTGGATTACTAATAAATTAAGAATCAATAAAGGAAAGAATAATTTCGACACAGGCGGGAATCGAACCCGCGACCTCGGGTATACGCCGCCGTATGAGGTTCACATGAGGTTTTCAGGAACAAAAAGATATAAATTACAGTGGATTATTCTGTATTCTACTATCTAGAACTTACTAATATCTGAAAAAAATATGGTATTATTTTCATTATTTTCTCATTTTTATTGTTGCGTTCCGTTGAATACTGTGCGATCGTATTACACTTCTAATTACTACGTTTTTTTAAAATAGATATCATTGAAGATTTTCTCGTGCACGTGTAACTTTTCACCCTTCCTTTCCACACGGGAGAGAAGTGCAGTCTGACCGGAAAAATTAAACCGGTACGTGTGAAAGCTAAAGTGCATGACTCTTCATTCCTCTACCGAGTATTTGGCCACACGGTGCGCAGACTACCTCGTAACGGGCACGTGTGAAAATACACTAAGTGCCACTAAGGTACCGGATCAGACGCGGCAAAGTATACATATACATATACTCACAGCTAGAAGTCCCGAAGAGGTAGCCGGACGTAAGTTGAGTGAGGAAAGGAAAGCAAAATAAAGGTTACTGATGATGACCTAGCCCAACCACTTAAAAAGCTCCCATACCAATAGTTGCATTTTATGACACACTCCGCGGGGAAAAATGGGTTAAGCGTGACCTTACAAATTGTATAGCATGATTCTTTAGCTTTCACATGGACCGGCGCAGTTTGTCCGGCTAGTCCATACATTCACCCCCTCAATTGTAACCAGTGCCGGGTAAGCAGCAACTGGACCTTGTAAAAAGGGTTTTGGAGTGAACCGGGGATAAACGAACTAGTTGGATATTTCTCGGGTGCTCTGTATCTTTTTTACCCTTGAGCAGTTCCACAATCGGGTAGCCGACAGCAATCTGGAGCTTCTACCTTCCTCTACGGTTATTTCTTCATGGGTAGTACGAAACTGACATACAGAATGTCTAGTTTCGGAATAAAAGTTGCTTGTGCGTCAACTATAGTAACTTTAATCAACGGCGAATGAGTTGCAAGAGATATAATCGTGAGTATTGCCTGTAAGTCACGTTATTTGGTACATGATAGGGCACAAAGAGAACCGTGGCCAAGTGAACGCGTGATGTGATAAAAGTATGTAAGTTCAAGTTTACTTGTGTGATAACTTGAGTTAGACATGTTATATATTCGTAGTTATCTTTATAGTTCTGGACGACGTGATAGCTCAATGGGTAGAACACCGGTTAATGTGCAAGCGACTAGTGTTCAAATCCCGGGTCGGGCCTACACCAATTTGTCTTTTCTAAAGACATATGTGTGGTTAATTTATCATGGTTGTTAACGGTGAGGGAAAACATCGTGAGGAAACCCACATGACTGAATTGTACTTAGTCATGTGACAGTGTATTCGTACAAAACGACGATAGGCCTGCCCCCTATCACGTGAGTACACTGTCCATGCAAAACGTGGGTACTCTGAACACCAGGTGACAAAGTCACGTGATGTTCAGAAGTATTAGTACCTCTGCCAACCCCTTCGGGGATATTCGGCGTGAACGTTTTTGTTATGTTATCTTTATAGTCTATTATGTAACTGTTCAGTGTCGACTTAGAATATCACTAACCCATATTTTCCCGTGGGTGTAGTACCAGGCGACTTAGGGTTTTGGGTTTTTGGGTCTTATTTGTTACCAACAATTCTTCAGTTTACATTTTTCTCTCCACTCAACTTCCAAATGTGGCTGAAGAGTTTCTAGCTCTAAACCTCTGGCTACCTTTTTTTAGGATTTATAGCCGTGAGCATATGTATGTATGTTATAATTTAACTGCATTTTTTTTCATTACATACATACATATACTCACGCCATTAGTTCCCATTGGGGTAGGCAGAGACTATTGATCGCCACTTCGTACGATCCTGACAAACCTCTCTAGCTTCGTTTACATTCATCAATCTTTTCATACAAACGAAAAGATTTTTTTCATTACGTACGCAAAGTACATTAATATGAGGGACAGAATTCATAGCACGGTTAATGTTTCAGTCTCGAGCTGACAGCAGAGGACACATTAGGGAAAGAGCTAAAATAGGCAGGCGTCCGCAGGGTGAAGAATACAAGCAAGAGCATGTATGTAAATGAATGAATGAACGAATTTTTTGATGGAATTTATGGCTCTTTAAAAATCCTACGTACATAACTAGACGTACGAGTACTTACATACGTATGTAATACATACATATACTCACGGCTATAAATCCCTTAACGGGGTAGCCAGAGCTTTGGAATGAGAAATTCCTTAGCCACTTTTGGAAGTTGCGTGGGGAAAAGATGGTGAAATAAAGGTTGTTGGTGATGGGTCTCCAACCGCATCGCCCAAAAATCCCTTAAAAGCCCGAATACCGTTAGTCGCCTCTTACGTACACCCACCGGAAGAAATGGGGTAGTGCTATTCTAAGCCGACACTACATACGTATGACTTTAGGAACACACCCATCAATGCCATCATACATTGCCATTGCACAAAACACATCTGAATAGAGCAAAAAAAACATGTCTTTATACCTAAAAAATATATTATACATGATATATTTAGAGGCACAGGGTTTACAAATCTTAAAGATATATGATACATTTTCAGGCACTGCTTTGCAATCATATTGCTATTTAAATTTTATAACACTTATTTCTCACATTTATTTCTTGTTATCAAACTTTATTTATATTTCGTTATCCATTCTATTTCAATAAAATTATTTAAGCGATATTCAGTTCGCTATCAAACACAATTAAACACAGTTGGTTAAAAATAGGCGCAATTGAAAGGCAAGGATTTTAGTAAAAACAAGAAATTAAATATTGTAAGTTTCACAGAACATTTAAAACGGTGGGTTACTCATTGTAAGAGTTTCGTTGAAAGCAGAATATTTGTCAGTAATTTAGAGGTACAATATTAATACAGAAATATATTTGATTCAAGTCCAATTGACATATATATAGGACCATATTAAATAAGATCAAGTTAGGCCCAACGAAAATACAAATTATACAAATAAATGTACAAAGAAACAATGTTTCCAAGTCATTATATTAATATTGCCCTCAGCGGAATTCAAACCCGCAACATCCAGACCTAAAAACTAGGCCATGGACATTGTCTGTTTTCTAATTAATTGAAAAATGTATTTTTCCAATATTTTAAGATAAGTTTTTTTTTACAAATATATGAATTGTTGTCATAATAAGTTACAAAGTAAACCTTATAAAGACTACCTGAATTACTAACAAAACTTCTAACAGTATTTTTATGAAACTCCGAACAATGACACAATTAAAGAATCCTTTAAAAGAAGTGGAATTAATAAATTACTTTAATTTGCATGATAAACTCTTTTATTTAATATTTTTCTCTTTCTATTAAAAAAATTAAACCCCAAAGGCGCTATTAGACATTATTTTTCAATTCATGCTTAAGCCTTTGTGGAAAAGTCGTATGTATGTATGTTTATTCCTTAGAGAATATGTTGTGACTTTAAAATTATATTGATAATATAATATCTGATAAACATATATTTATCATTAAATTCTCCATATCACAGGTTTTTTTTTGTATACTTGTAGATTAATCATAATTTTTTTATTCATTTTAAAACAATCTAACTGTTTAGTTATTTTGGATTCAGGATCTTAAACAAAATTTATAATCAGAAAATGCAAAACTATTTGTACCAATTGGAGATCTACTACATATTAAAATCAATAGAAAAGATATATTTATAAAGTATTAAAAGAAATAAACCTCACAATATTTACTAAATTGTAGTGCTTGACTTAAAATTAAACAAGTTGTCATGGAAATAGCTATATAATGTATAATAATGAGGTTAACTTGAAGTATTAGATCCATAATTTCAAAATCAAGCTAAGTCAAGCAACACTGTATAAATCAAATTAAAAATTATTTTACATATTATAACACTGTTTTGCATTATATTAATAATGCTTTGTTTATGATAATATTTGCAAAACATACCTATATATTATTGAAACATATATACAGAAATAAAAAATGATTGTTGTGCATTCTCCCACTAAATCATTTTATTAGTTTTGTAAGTGACCTCTTATTCAAATTAGTCTTTATAAATCTCTTTTATAATCAACATAAAATTTACTTATAACAGAACTTACATCTATATATAAAGCCTGCTTTCTAACATGACCCATGCTACCCCTAATGAAACTTTTAAGGGTACTGTAGGTTTTGACAATATTACAATACCTTGAATGTTAAACATTAATCACTACCAGTTTAAAGATTTATTTTGTTAAGTCTGACCATGCCAGTGGTCTTGAGCATATTGGGGTAGTTCCATAGGCAGCTTATTATACCCTGTACTTACAGTCGGAGCAACACTGGTAGATGCTTGAGATTGTCTAAACTTAGTTGAATATTTATAAAAGTCTGACATTTCAAATGGTTTTGTCTCCTCCCGGTACGGAATACACTTTCCTTGTTCAATAACTGTCACATTCTTTGACACCTCCATTGATATTGTCGGAGATAACATTGGAGGGGTCTGTATAGTGCTGTTTGGACTCTGTAGAGATGGATTACGACCATTAGACATCATGATCTCATAGGTCTGTGAATTCCCAATACTTGGAGTTCTCTTTATGCTGGCACTTTTTTTCAGTGGTAAAGGCTCTGGTTTGGTTGGTGAATCTAATGATGTCTCATACCATTGCTTTTCTTTACACCTTAAATCAGTTTGCGACACTGGTGAGAACTTGCTCGAGCTTAAACTTACTGCATCAATATTACTTTGAGAGTACCCTGATATATGACTTAAAGGGCTTAATGCATTTGGGTATGGTCTTCTTTCATCTCTATGCTCATCAGTATTGACTTGTAATTGAACATTAATGGGGTTCCTACTAGTATTTCTCTCGCGTAATGGTAATGTATTTGGTACATGTATTCTTTCTGTAGGATGATTCCTTTCAGACTCTTGGATATCTGTTTGCGACCGATGCTGGTACATTGAACCTGGTCGGTAACCATCACTCGGTTCTGGGACTAGGTTATAATCACTATGAGATGTAAGATGGTAAGTTTGAGTTCTTTGCAAAGTGTTTCTGCGAGAGCCCTCAGCTTTCCTTTTAGGTGGAGCATTCATCTGATGGTGATGTGCTAATGATCCTAAGTGTTGATTCTGAGCTTTCAATTGTTGAGCATACTGGTATAGTAGTGGTGTATTTCTTAAATTAGTATGCGTTTGTAGATTGGGAACGGATGCATGAGTATGAGTGGTTATATCTGGGTGACTTGAACTAAAATGAGTTTCTCTTAGTCTAGAAACACTGTGCGAATCAGGTGCATTATTGTAATAAACTTTGTTGACATGGTCAGTTGAATATTGGTGCCTGTAAACAATATTTGATTGTGTGTCTTGAGGCGGCTCAAGGGCAGTATCATGTCGACCAGACAGAGATGGAAATGTGTGCGATGTGTGGATAGAGAATGTATCTGTTGATCTATCCTGAGGTGGTGAAGGAAAGAAATTTGAAGCACTTGTTTCTGGCCTTCGTATGTGCCTTGTATGTAAACTTTTAGTTGACATTCCTGAAATAGATGGTGTAGACAAACGGTGGGATAAGTTTTTACGGAGATTTTGGTCATTATCTATATATCTGTCACCAACAGGCACGCGTAATCGCCTTGAAGTTATATCAGATCCATCGCGGAAATCTTCCCCTTCGCTTCTCTCTGAGCTCCGTATACTGCCAAGCCTCTCTCTTTGAGGCACCTCTGGGCTTAGGGGTGCCTCGGGCGGCATTATACCAGTCAACTGCACCTCTTGAACACATAATTTATATAATTCTTCGTTCTTTGTTGAAAGCAACTGCTCCAATTCTTTCTTTCTCGCTTGTAACTTGAGAAGCTTGTCTTGTTTATCCGATAAGTCACTACCCATTATGCTAGTTCCCATATTTAAGAAAACAATAAACAAAATGTTTTGAACATTTTAGGGCTGCCCTATATCTCCACACTTTTTACAAATCTTTGTAATTCAGAAAGTCCTTATTGAAAACAGAAATGAAAACTAATATAAAGGAAAATAACGTAATCAAATCAAACCAAATAATAGAAAACTAAAGCAACACAATCAAACAAAACTACAACACCAAAGCGACCATTTTGAAAAAAAAAAATGCTTGCGTTTGGTTTTGGTTCTTTCCTTCAACAACACGGGCAATATAGTATAATGTGGAGTCAGTTTCAAGTTTCAGTACTAACAAAAGTTTAACATTTTAACTATGGCAATATAGATTACTAAGCCACTTCTTAATACATTGCTAAATAAAAAATACTCGTTTTCGGTGGCGGAAAGTTTTAACTAATAGATTATAATTAAAAAACTTAGTATTTTAGAAGGAAAATATTTTTTCGTGTCACACGCAACGGAACGTAACTGTCAGATTATTCATACAAAATCTGTCAGCTTCTCATTACTCACTCACATGACATACTTGCTTTCACATATATCATGCGACACGGGAGCTGGAGGGCAATTCTCGCAAGTTCGATATCATTACTATCATAGAAATTATATCAAGTGTTCAATGTCATGTGAAAAATATCACAAAGTGAAATATATTTCTATTGATAGATTGAAACTGTATTCTCGCACACGGTAGTAATTTTTCCTTAGACATTAAAGAACGAAGACCGAAATCAATGATCCAAGCGAATGAATTGAACGAAACGTCAGTTTAACTGTCATCTTAGATATGAAAAGGTCTTCATATCTGTCAATATTTTTACTCGACATTGGCGAAATAATTGTGGCAAACACGATTAAAGCCACCTTAAAAAAATGAATATTGAATTTGTTAATATTTACATATGTTTTGGTTTGTTTAAATTTTCCTTTAAGTGTACTTTGCCGGTAACTAGCAAAGTCTGAATTCCCAAATGGACCATCCGACAACCGAATTTAGTTTTTGAAATTTTATTATGGAAAAATAATATATTTTTATATTTTAATAATATAATTAACGTTGATCCAAGTAGATATTATTTACAACTTCTTAGACTATTTGATCTATGATCCATTTAATATATTTACCTACATTTTAGTTTTCTATCTATAAGTATTCAAACAAAATTTGTAAACAAAATGGCTACCGTTCGCACGACATCTTCAAATATCATCATATCGTCTGATCGTGACCACACGATATCATCCTTTGATATATATCATCATATCGGCTGGTTTTCAATAGAAAAATATCGATCGGATGGAGTGAGAATAGCTCAAGTCAAATATCGATCGCAAAATATCACAAAAGTGATAAATATCGAAAGTGATATAAAATCTACCGTGTGAGAATTGCCCTCCAGTTCGTTTTTGGTGACAGGATAGATATTTTGTATGAAGTATGTAACACAACTGCGAGCTTCGATATAGTACAGCATTGTAAATCATAAAAAAATGTGATAATTGTTGGGAGAGCCAATGAATGCAGCCGAAACCTAAATTCGCTAAAGTCCCATTAAATAAACATTAATTGAAAAGAAAAAAACGATCTGCACCTTCAGAAATTTTTAAAGCGCTACACCAAATTTTAATGTTCAGTATTTAACTACTACTTACTATTGCTAGTGGGTAACAAAGTATTATAAAGTAGGTAGGTAAAGTATTGTTATTGACAGTGAAAAAGTAGAATTAGTGAAAGAGACAAAATTCCTAGGGATAATAATCGATTCTAAGTTGCAATGGGGACCCCATATACTAACACTTTCTGAAAGGCTGAGATTAGCGTAAGATTAGAGAAATAGCAGACATAGAAACAGCTCGCATTGTTTATTTCTGTTATTTTTATAGTATTATGTCGTACGGTATTTTATTATGGGGTAAAGCGGCTGATGTTCATAAAGTTTTTGTCTTACAAAAGCGAGCTATCCGATCTATTTACATGTTAAGGCCGAGGTATTCGTTGCGCGAAAAAATTAAAGATATTGGCATTTTAACTGTCCCTTGCGAATACATATTTGAGCATTTAATGTATGCCAAAAAGAATATAGGGCAATTTAGTAAAGTTGGTGATGGGCATACTGTTGACATTCGAAATAGCCAGGGACAAGCTTAGCGTACCGAAGTGGAGACTTTTTAAAATAATTAACTCCTTTATGGGACTATCCCTCCAAATGTTCAACAAACTTAAATCTGACATATTGGAATTGCCCGTGGCATCTTTTAAAAAGGCAGTTAAAGCAATGCTTTTAAAGAAATCTTACTACAGTGTTCAAGATTTTTTAAACGACAAGGACCCAACGCGCACATGACCGTATCCGTAAAGCTGTAAATCGTCCTTCGTTATTCCTAGGAATAATTGTCTGGTGAGGATTTTTCTTCTCACGTTATGTGATTGGTTTTTTTGTGATGGACAATTTATTTTAATTATGTCAGACTAGCGTTTGGTTTGGTCGCATAGAAAATCTTTTATAAAGTAAAAACATGTTTATAAACTCAAATTGTACCAACCATATTTTGAAAAAAATATGAATGTATAGAATTTCTTTGTTGCTTCTTCTCTTTACGAACACCTTCCAAAGCAACGGATTAACGATAAATTTAAAAAAATTGACGTTCAAACATTGTTAGTATTTAACTTAATTTTGAAAAATAAACTTTTTGACTTTTTTTTTACTTTTTACTAGGGGTATTGGAAATAAATTATAAATTAACTACCTGTCTGTGGTAGACTTTCATGATTATTGAATTGATATATTATGAATTAAAACTATTTAAAACTAACTAAAAACCTAAGTTTAATAATCATGTATTTTAACTTCGAATGTACTACTTATTTTCTTTCTTATCGATTACATTTCTCTAATATAGTTTCGCGGATCCAATTATTAACATGAAGTTGCAAAAAGTGTTGAATTAAGCGAGTTGACTCATTGTCAATTCCTATTATAGTTTGTGGTAAATTAATTGTCAATTTTATGAATTTATTCTGGGCGTAGTTTTAATTTTCTATATTATATTTGTTGTAAGAAACCAATAAAAATGTCTAGTAAATTATACAGGTATCTGATAAAAACAGCTGACCCACATGTTCCGAAATCTATGAGACCATTGTGGGAGCATGAAGCTGGTAAGTTAAATTTTATACGTTAAAACTTAAAACCCAGTCACAGGAATACGCTATTGAGTTGATTTGATTGATCTCTTTTTGTTCTTACATTATCGGCAAAAAATACTCTTTCTGCTGTTTAGTAATAGTATCTTATGTACTCGTAGTTAAACTCTTCTGATCGAAAGATTCGTCTACGATATATTAAATCCAACTCATCACTGCGTAATGTTGAGAAATAAACACACTTGTAAATAAATACAGACAATATTACACTGACCAAGTTACCAGATTAAGTACAATAATGGCTTCTAGTATGGGATCATATCTCTGCGTTATTATCTTTAATACATTTATAATATGATACAAACATAAATTACCTCAAAAGACTAAGAAACATGCAATTGTATTCATCTTATAGTTAGAATAGAAGCCGCAGCAGAGAAAAGCTATCAAACACCTACCTACACCTATCATTCGACTATGCTATGAACGTCTTATAATATAACATGTAATAAGTGAATCTCTAGTTAATTACATTTGTTTTACCATTTTCAGGACCTAAAACGATTTTCTTTTGGGCTCCAATGTTCAAATGGGTATGTTGGAATTACTGAATGCCTACAATTACATGATCAAAGCAAAGGGACAGTGTTCCTGCACACCGTCAGTACGTAGACAATATCAGCAGACCATAGGAGTGCTGTTATTTAAGTAGCCAAAACACAAGTTGAACATGGGCTATGTGGAACAAAACATTAATAGGGAATATGCATAAAATTTTAAATGGCTTAAAAATTATTTGCACGAATACTTATTATCGCAATATTATAATGAAAAGGTTTTTTTTTAATTTACTTATTATTTAAACCCCTAAAATAATATTTAAAAAGTGCAAAATAAGGGAGCGAAATTCAAACTTCCAAAACGCGCCACCATCGGTTGAACGAAATGTGACGTCATCTGACACGAAATTGTACTCAAAAGCGTCGAAAACACTAAGGTAAACACCCAGTGGACGTGTCATGTGACGTCACATATAGCGCGCGTAAAATGGCGGCGTTTGAACTGCTTACATTTTTTAAAAGTTTATAATTTAAATTTTTAAAATATCTAGAGTATTTTGAAGCCCAGTAATATTTTTTTCTACGTTATAAAATAGTAAACTATTAATTTAAGACAAAAAAGAAAAACATGAATATTCCTTATTATCTTTTATTAATTAATTATTAGTGGAAATAAATATGAAATATGAATAAATTTCTTGTTGCAATTTAAGTTAAGTTAATTTGGTAGCAAATCCACCGTATAGAATCTTTACTATTAGATAAGAGACGGCGGAATAATGATGTTATGTTATACCTTTTCAGAGTCTAGTGCTTGCCAGCCTCGGTGATATAAATCGACCAGCTGATAAACTGTCTATACCACAATGTGGAATCCTTGCCACCACTGGGTTAATCTGGTCTCGGTATTCACTTGTTATCATACCCAAAAACTACAGTTTATTCACAGTGAATTTATTCCTTGCCATAATGAATTGCTACCAGATAGGCCGAGCTGTTACATATGGTATATATGGTTAAAGTAAACTATAAACTTGATGAATTATGAATTGTTATGTCAATTGAAATAAAATAAATTAGAGCTTATAAGACTGTTTTATTTGTTACAAGAAATATATTAGCTGTGTGTGTCGGGTTAGGACCGCTCTATTCCATCACTCCCCGTAGGTGTCATAAAAGGCAACTTGGAGGTTTTCAAAAGTCAAAAAGTTTGGACTTCTACGTGATTGTGGGTGATGTAGCCAGAGACCCATCATCATCTGCCTACAGACATCAACTACTAGATATAGGCCTCCCCCAAAGATCTCCACAACAACCGGTTCTGTGCTGCCGCCCTCATCTCGCGTTTTGACCAAGTCGTGAAGTCGTCGGTCCACCTTGCGGGGGCCTACACACACTGCGTCGTCTGTCCGATATATGGCCACCACTCCAGAACCTTCGAAGCCGAACGACCGTTAGTTCTGCGTGCAATGAACCCTGTACTAGCTAAAATATACTTGGATATTAATTAGATTGAATGACTTGGATTTATCATTGTATTGGATGTACTACCAGAAACAGAGGAAAATGATTTTACAGGGTGTCATCGGTCCATCAAAATGGCACAATTCAAGCTCATATAAAATGTTTAACAAAGAAACGTTTTATGTGACTTCACTTTCCAAGTAGCCTCCAAAAGAGTGTCAAGCCCACTTGGGTTTGTCTACTTGCATAATGTAAACCTACCGCCACTGTTTCACTACTGACTGTCACTGTCATTGTCAGTCAAATTGACTGAGTCAATGAAATGAAATCATCATCTGTCACTGTCAGTCAATATCACAACCAACCAAACCAAACCAACACCAACAACACAGTCGTACCTACAATCCCACTCACTACTCGTATTATGTTAATTTGATTTAAATTAATACAGAAGTTTCCTATCCTTTTAACTAATACCACTCCTTAACAACCCAAAATGTCAAGAATATACAAAGCTCTAGTAACCTCAGCTGAACGGTACGTCCCCCAGTCTATGAGACCATTGTGGGAACATGAAGCGGGTAAGGTGTTTTTCCATATATTTATTAAATATTACAATCAAAACCTTAGTTTTACACCTATATTTTTTTGTGTCTATTGCAGGACCTAAAACTGTATTTTTCTGGGCACCAGCGTTCAAATGGGTGAGTAAAGTTATCTGTTATCAGTCATATGGCAAGGTCAAAGCTGTTCGTATAAGTCGGCCTTGCGCAGGGGCGATTTATAAATAACATAGAGCGGAAACATCGCAATAGAAGTGTATGCTAATTCAACAAATGTGCCTACTACTTTTGACATTCATATAATTATTTTACATTTTTAATATTTTCTGGAACATCGTCATGAATGTTATATGAAATAATGAGCACAACTGCCTTCAATAAAGATTTTTTCAAACGCAATGCAATATCTTATTGCATGTAATTCAGATTATGAGCTTTTTAAGAATAAGCATCTGGTCAACTGCATGCTTTGGCATTCTCTATATTTATATATGAAGCAAAATGGGACTATAAATCTACTGCATTCTGGTTTATTATGTAAAAAAAAAACCATAAATAGAGCAGGACTTTACCATTAGTGAAAACAATATCTAAGCAATTTTAAAATTATTATTTCATGAATTAAGAAATTATTTGACATTTGAATCCAATGGCTGTTATGTTTAAATCATAAAAATCTGCTCATTGTGATAGAAAAAATAAATATGAGAATTTATATAAGCCAAAGAGCCATTAAGAGATGTGTGCTTTTTGTGATAAGAAAAATGGGTTCTTTGCTGTTTAACAATTGAGGGCATCTTACCAGGAGGCCTGTGTCCAACAGTGGCTTTCAAGGGCTGAAAATAAAAGCTTTATTTTGGTTACAAGTCTTTTAATTTCAGTTATAAATATCATTTTATTTAATGTCCCAAAACAAATCCACATAAAGGAAAGAGCTGTATAAGGTTTCAGGATATTCAACAGATAATAATAATTGTTTATGTAAATGATGACTGCTTGAGAATCAAAAACCCATCAACTAACTTCATCCTCAATATCATAAAACATATCTAACTAACTAACCTGCATGGTTATTCTGGTGAACTCATTACTAATACTTTCATTCCAGGGTCTGGTGCTGGCTGGTTTGGGTGACTTGACTCGTCCAGCTGATAAGCTGTCCATGCCACAATGTGCATCCCTCGCCGCCACTGGGATCATCTGGTCTCGCTATTCACTCGTTATCATACCCAAAAACTACAGTTTATTCGCTGTCAATGTGTTTGTCGCTTGTATAAGTTGTTACCAAATCAATAGGGCTTTCCAACACAGTAGGAGTCAGAAGAAAGCTGCGTAATTTTCTTATATTTTAGGCCTGCAACTGACAAGACAGTTCAAGTCCTTGACATATTTGAAAATACTTATTATTTTTCAAATTGTTGGGGTGAAATTCTTTTAACATTTATTCAGACACAAAATACTACTACTGTTTTAAGTTTGTTGTGTGGAAGGCCTTTTAAAGAGAAAATTTATGCAACTTACCGATTTGTAAGTGCTACAATGGTATTTAGATAGGATTTAGTTATTTTGGGAAGTATGCATAGACTTCACTGGGCGATTTTATCGAATAATTCGAATGTGTTTTATAGAATTGTCACTGACAATTCTAGAGTCAAACCAACTTTAGTGAATTCTACTTATAGATTAATGAATCCTACTTTTCTATTAATGTCTCATGATTATTGCAAATACATCTATCTAAACATGTCTAGCAGTTTCAGTGTAATCATTAACTTGATCTATGAGAGATCTATCTATTAGCAGACAGGTTATAAATTCAATTTTAAAAATTTATTTATTTGCCCTGGATCTATTCATGGACATATTTAAGTAAATAATATTTATATAATATTAAAAATATTAACTCTTGTTATTAAAAATTTGTCTACACAAACTTTATTACCATCCATAGATAGATGTCCATACCGAAGGGCCAAAGCTTACTCTGAATATGGTGATTTGTGTAAAGCAACTTAATGAAAAACTGTAATTAGATAATAATAAGTATATTCGAAGCTAAAAAACGTTGCGGCACACAAGATGAGATACGCGGGAAGCGAGACGTTTTGGCGGGAACCGGTGACATTGACAGTTGGTTAGGGTGCATTCCATTTCAACACAACTTTTTTGCTTAAATCAAAACATGGTACTAATTTATACAAAACACCAATATTTGCAATAATCTGAAGACAAACAATATATTTTATTTATTTTGCTATTAATTTATTCTGGGGTAATAAGTTCTGTGATTTTTGAAGCAGACTTTAGTGTAGTTTCTAGACAATTTTAAAGTGTAATTTATTTAACTTGTGACGTTTTAGCCAATTGTAAATATTATAAACGTGGAGCTGTAAAATAATTGTTGACAATGGTTTAAGAAAAAGCAAGATAATATTAAGAACAGTTTATCTTTATTGTTGTGATAGTGAGTAAAATGTAATGAAAAAGCCAGCATTAAATGCTAGGGTTTGCCGAAGCGCAAAACATACTGAGATGAAAAATGTAATTATGAATGTATATAAAATATATATTGTACTATATCCTTATATTATAGTCAACAACTATATGTATGTAATGATATATGATTCAAAACTAAGCCCTAATTTCCTATCTCAATAAATAAGCTTATTGTAAAATGAAGGCAGAGTTTTAAATACATATGTGGGTATAGTTTTATTATATATATAATATCAGCTTATATAATAACTCATTTATTACTATGATTTTTCGTAAGATCTTTGAGTTATTGTGTAAAGTGAGGTTTCGCCGATCATACAGTTTGTCTGTTCTTTCTATATTGGTAGATATTCTCTATTTATTATATTGTTTACTATTATCTATGTTTTTTATTTGCACAAGATTTGTTCAAAGTTATAGTGATATGGAGGCTGTAAATGCTAACTTATTATCTTGAATTCACGATAAGAACTGATCAACTTAGTAAAAGACAGATTCAAAAGGAGGTTAAATGTTTTTATCTGAGGTTTTTAATATGTATTTTAGATCTCAAATAAAAATACTAGAAAGGTGTATTTCTTGTTTTATTGAGATAATCATTATATTTTGAACATGGAAGACTATCAAAAACCATCATATCATCTTATATATCAAATTCGTGTGTCACAGTGTTTGTCACCTAACTCCTCAGAAACGGCTGAACCAATATAAATGAAATTTTGCATAAACATGCGATAGGTCTGAGAATAGATTTATAAGTACTTTGTATACTCCTAAGTGATAAGGGTTGTACACCCCTAACATTTAATTTTATCGACTAGAAATTCCCTACAAATATTTTTTATGGCAAAACAACGTTTGCCGGTTCAGCTAGTAGGTATATCTGTATATAATTAATGCTTTACACAGATGTACAAGATAAGGTAATGAAAATATCTGAAGAGCAAGATACTCTTATATTATATATTACGAGTAGTAAGATAAGAACGAAGAATCTGATGAACCTGAGTTAGTTGCAAATTATCTTCTTTTCATGACGTACTGGCTATTTTGATTGTATTACGAACCAGTGATCTTAATTTCCTTTCGTAGAGATGCCTTTTTTTATTGAATCTCTGCGATGGTAGAGCACGAACAAACAAACAAAAAACATCGCTATCCCTGTATGTCCCCACCGAGAGGCTCGAAATGATTTGGCCACATAGATATATACGTATAGTATATTATATCTATGTTTCGCCATAATTCGCTTCGATGGCTTAGTGCGCGTTGAAGCAGGTACGAGTACGTATAACACTACATGGTACAAAGAGTTTGTTGGAAGGGAAGAAGCGGTGAAATAAGCGTTAGCTTTTAATACTGCACGTTCACTCGCTACCAACCTCGTTCTACCATATTGAATGAGTATTTGTAAATACGTTTTTCAAGCGCACCGTTACGTCAACGCGCGTTTTGTGGTTCGCACGGCACGTCGGTATCACTAGAAACGCACGTCGTTAAACGATGTGGCGTGTAAAGGCCTTAAAAGTACAAGAACATGATTTAATGAAACTATTATACGGATACTATTGCGTTTTTAATTTAATTTAATCCTAACACGATAGTGTCCGTATAATAATTTCATTAAATCATGATTACTCGCGCAAACACAAGACAATTTTATAAGTACAAGGTCATTTTTTTTAAAGATATAGATAATTTTCTTCCATACACTATTTCATGTTTAAGAAAAGTTAATTCTAGATAGACTCAAGAACAAGATCTACTTATAGATCTTGTTCTTATTGAAGCCACAAGCCAAGGAATTGACACACCAGCAAAAATACCACAGTAAAATTATAATCGGTCTACAACAGCTAAATAGATAATGTTCATGATGGTAAATATGAGAAGGTTTGTTTGTGAAAATCTGCAGAAATAGAAACTATTGTAATGCTTGGAATTAGTTATTTATATGCCAAACTGTGTATCTTTATTGCATGCAAAATTTTGTGGTTTAAAATAACTTACAAAGTTAGGTTTGCCTGATCCTGCTTTCTTTTAATTTGGCTCTAGTTTGTTAAGTTTTTACGCCACCTTGGGTATGACACAATTGTGTGATAAGCTAAGTCCCAGTTTACTTACCACACTTCACGTTAACTTGATAGTAAATTGATGAAAGATATCTATAAAGCCAATTTGGAGGGTAATGTTAGTAAAGGAAGACCTCGGAGGACTCATTTGGACCAAATAGATGTGATCAAAAAGGCGGGTTTCCAAAGTATGAAGACTAACAGAGCATATATGAAAATAATGATTTATGTGAACGAATGTTGCCAGGATCGTAAAAAGTGACGATCGATAGTCTCTGCCTACCCCCATGGGAACTAACGGCGTGAGTAAATGTATGTACGTTCAATTATGCTACCGTGTTATGTAATACCCACGTATTCTAGAGCAAAGCTTTTGAAGCATGGTTCCTACGCCTGGCATGAGCAAGTAATTCTTCTAAAAAGTATAATGCTTCATTTAAATGCTTTTATCAACTAAGTAGTTCTAAAAGTTTGATAACAAATTATCTTTATTATTAATAGTTGACTGTCTGTTGTAGTTGCAAACTACTTGACGTAGACAAATAAACTAACGTAGCCTTACTATTTACAGGCATTGGTAGCAGTAAGTGTTGACGACTACAGGCGCCCCCTAGACACGGTTTCGACGACCCAATCAGCAACCCTGGCTGCTACAGGGTTGATTTGGACCCGATACTGTCTCGTTATAAGACCTATTAACTATTCTTTGTCATTGTGCAACTTTATGCTGGGGATGGCAAATGCTTTTCAGTGTTTCAGAGCTTATAGATACCAAAGCTCCATGGCGATAAAGGGCTAATAAAACAGGCCGTTACCTTTAAACCTATAGAGGACTTAAGTAAATAGAGCGGAAACCAAACGTAGTTCATACATACATACATACACATACTCACGGCTATAAATCCCTAGAAGGGGTAGCCAGAGCTAACGAATTAGAAATGCCTCAGCCACTTTTGGAAGTTGCGTGGGGAAAAGATGGTAAAATAAAGGTTGTTGGTGATGGGTCTCCAACCGCATCGCCCAAAAATCCCTTAAAAAGCCCCAATACCGTTAGTCGCCTCTTACGTACACCCACCGGAAGAAAAGGGGTAGTGCTATTCTAACCCGACACTACACAGCAACGTAGTTCAGTTTAAAAATTGCTGAATAAATTCTGATAAAAACGAATTGTCAATCAAAATACGTTGTCCCTACACCCTGATTGGTTGATGAATGCTCTGATGTATGTTGCTTATACATTTGTTTCACTTAAATCAGTGGAAATACACTCCACCACTTACCGGGCTGATTATGTATCTTTCTTTAGCGACCGCGATTGTGTCGCAAGTTGCAATATTGTCACTGTCAAATGTGTCAGATCGCATACAAATTTATGACATTGACAACGACAATCGTGCAACTTGCGACACAATCGTCACTCGCAAAAGATACATAATCAGGGGGCCGGATACTGACATTCTTCGTTTCTTCTCTATTTAGCTAAGTTCTCTATGTTTACACCTTAATATTCCAAATTCCTCACTTATACAATCAGAGATGTCAAACTAATTGTAATTATTATGTAATGAATGACCAAATTGGCCTTATTTCTGTGTTTCCTGCTTCAGTTCTAGTCTGAACTTCTTGCAGGTTGAATTCTAATTTCATTTGTTATAGGTATATTAAATATTTTTACTTTGTATCAAAACGAAAAATTAATACAACATTTTTACGTCAATATTTCAATTGATTCGCATTTTAAAGTATCCAGTAATTGTTTGCATATTATTTGCCGTTTTGTGCCATACCATTGTATATGTGTAACTATAACATATCTATACTGAAATATTAATCAATCATTCCTTTGTATATTCATAGTTTTATTGAGTCACAAAGTGTTATTTAGATACTAAGATATTGGAGAAAAAAATGTGTTTGTCTACCTCATTTTAGTATTTTAAAAAAACTCCACTTATATTTGAATATTTTTAAAATTGTTTTTTCATTTAATTGTTTACAATTACAACCAATTCTTGCCATATTAATGCCATTTTTTTTTATAATATACAAATTGTTTTCTTAAAATAAATATTAAAGTTCGTTTAATTCATATTTCTTATTACCACCATCCTTGAGGTTAATAGGTTAATGAACACACGACACGACACGATGTATATGTCGCAGGAAAATCGTCAAACTCGTTAACTTATAAGTTTCCTAGGAAACTTGTAAGTTGACGGAAATCTGTCAAACAGCAAACGAATTTACATTTTACCTGATAGGTTTTAAGAAACTTGTAAAATAACGAACTCACCTCAGGAAAATTGTAAGTGGGGATCATTTTTGACAAGTTTCCGAGTTTAAAATTCTGTATTTTAGGAACTTTACAAGTTTCCTGAATTCTGCTAGGAAAGTTGTCAATGCAGCGCTGACGGCGCGAAGAGAGGGATGTTAGTGAATGCGGATGGCTGGCGTCGGTCACGTGACGTGACGCGTTCGCGCGTCTTTTCAACTCGACAATCGAAACTAATATTGTCCTTGCTTTACTAATGCTAATCTATTAATTTGCTTTTATTTGCTGTTACTGACATAAAATTAAAAAGTTTTAAGAGTATTTATTAAATATAAATTGTTTGAGTGTATATCGTGATACTTTATTGTTATATAGTACTAGCTGACCCCACAGACTTCGTACTGTCAAAAGTGTAGACTTTCACGTTGTAGTGGTAGTATACAACATGTATCTATATAATGTATTCTGTGTAACCATAACAATAAATAAACAGTTCTATACGATCACTCAAGTGTTTCATTCGTCTCCACGACACACCTCCGTATATGGCGACCTTGCCAGAGAGGCGCCGCCGCGCCTTTTAACCAACCGAACATTACTTAAAAATATGGGAAAATCACAATCGAAAAGTGAAGAGACAATTGTGGTACAAAATTCAATAGGAGGAAACAATGAATCCTATATTGAACAAATAAAATTTCATTTATCGGCTACGAATGTGCTCCTACTATTTATCGTTGTAGTGATTGGTCTGTTCCTGATACGATATATTTATAAATCACTAGCGACCCGCCCCGGCTTCGCACGGGTGCAATGCAAAATATACCTACTACAGAATGTCCTTATACACAGCGTTCACAGCTTTTTTATCATTAGCCAATACAAACATGTTTTGCTTAGACGTTAAAAGATTGACCCTGCGATTTATTAATGGTCATTGCAAAAGACATCTTTACCGGAAATTGTAGGCGTTTAAATTGGAACGGTAAATCTGATGGTATCAGAGGAATTCGGGGAATTAGTACATCTTCTCCGGTACCACATCCGGTGAGTATTGTGCACTCTATTATTAATTTTTTTAGTGATTTTACCAGCAAACGTGTGCCATTGCAGAGCTTAGGAGGATTCAGATTTCTTAATAAAATAACAGGACAACCTACTTTCAATTCCATTTTATGAGGAGGGAGTCCAGAAGGGTTCAAAGAATTAAGAAATGATCGCTGCAAATCATAAAGTGCTATAAGGCGAAGCGCGGGCATCGACGCGCTATTTATAGGCACGCGCCGCCCGGCGCAAACAACTACGACCCTGCATTTTAAATTTGTAATATCTTCAGTAATATTCACTAAAATCACATGCTGTAAAAAGCATATTGATCTATAATAAATGCATAATTTATTTAAGGTACTTAATTGGATAAGGATTAATGCTGTATTGTTTAAAATCACTTCGTAAATAACCATTTTTTAGTAAAGAATAAAAATGGTTATGCTGGGTTATCCCTAAGGGATAGACATATACCATCGCGGACTTTTTTGTTGAACTTTTTAAGGTGAACAATACTGTAGTACATTATTTTGGTCTATCTCGTAGGGTTCAGCCAGCGTTTGCAATATAAGCGCAAAAAAACGTGCTTATTTAAGACATCACATTAGAAACCTTTAAATTTATCAGTGTTTCTCTACTATATTATGCATTTATTATACATACAAACCTTCCTTAAGAGTCACTCTATCTATTAAAAAAAACCGCATCAAAATCCGTTGCGTAGTTTTAAAGATCTAAGCATACATACGGACATACAGCGAAAGCGACTTTGTTTTATACTATGTATTGATATAAGGAGTGTCACACCAGCTGGATCACGAGAGAAATCAACCGAAATGCTGTAAGGTCTTCGTCGAATTCATCATCGCGAATACCACAAGTTCTGCCAGAGCATGTATAAGAACTTAGATGTGCGCTTCCAGTCTACGCCTATCGGGAAATAGCGGACGGACGGTGTCAGTGACGTTAAATATTGCTAAATAAGTGATGGAGTGAGTTCATTTTATTATTTAATTTGATGATTAGTTAGATGATTTACATAAAAATAATTATTAGTTTAGAATTTTTTTAACAACTAGTGGATCGTCCCAGCTTCGCACGGGTAGCGTTGTTTTTTTAAATATCTGAGGTTTCTTTCTTCAGTCACTGCTCAAGCATTGTGGAATTCAGCGTAATGTTTTCAATTTATTAAATTTATAGCACTCCCTTAACAGTGTAGTTTGGTGATTTTGATTGCGCTTTAATGAACGGTTCAGTATTTCCGTTTAATAGCAAATTTTGGAATAAAACGCTATGAAGTATTTATAAATAACAGTCTAAAATATAATTCATTACGTGATGTAGGATGCAACTACTAAATTAGTAAAGATTGGGTTTTGGTCACGGGCGCGATGGCTTATTTTATGTATAATTTCGGTGTTTGTCTACCGATTTCTATGATTCTTTTTTTATTGAATAGGAAATAATGTTACCTTTTTTGAATTAGGGATGAGTGAAACCTCACAAACGTAAGAGTAAACAAATATAATCAGAATGTTCCGAACTGCTAAGCTATCAGGAATTACACGTGTTATTGTGAGTCAACCATAAAAGATAGACATATACTGTTGAGGATTTTTTTTTAGATAATTTTATGAATAATATTTCCGCCACACATTATTTCTATGTAAGTTTAACCATTAAGGCTGCTCACGCGACGGAAGCTTAAAAAATGGAGTAACTTCTCCCGTTTTCCCCAAATTTCCCGAAATCCCCCTTTACTTCTCTGCTGAAAAGTATACAAAAACCTGCGCAGGAGTATAAAGAATAATTGTACCAAGTTTCGTTAAAATCCGTCGAGTAGTTTTTGTTTGCATAAGGAACATACAAACCGACAGACAGACAGACAGACAGACAGACAGACAGACAGACAGACAGACAGACAGACAGACAGACAGACAGACAAAAATTTTACTGATTGCATTTTTGGCATCAGTATCGATCCCTAATCACCACCTGATAGTTATTTTGAAAATATATTTCATGTACAGAATTGACCTCTCTACAGATTTATTATAAGTATAGAAGATATGTGAGCATTTATTTTTACACTATATTTTATTGATAAATATTTAGAATATTTTATATCATTAAGGGTTACATATGGCTAGTACTTTACAAACATTATATTCGAAACTAAAGGATATAAAGACATATTTAATTAAAATTGGACCTTCAAGAAGGCAAGGAAAAATATTAACACTTAAACTAGAAAATGCCAAAACTTTATATGAAGAGTATATTAGTAGTTTAGAAATTATTGACATAGATATTAAGTCGGGAAAAATATGTTCGGAAACTGTTCCCCACATAGAAAAATATAGTACAAATATTAATCAGTTATATTGTGAAATTCTAGATTTGTGTAGTTTAAAAGTGGAAGGAAAAATGGATACTTTCAATTTGAAAACCGCCCTTACCTTATTGCCTTGTATGACCAATGAAGATACAAATATTAAACAACTTATAGACAATATCGAATATTATTCATCAATTTTATCTTCAAATGAGTGTAAACAAAATTTAATTAATTTTGTACTGAAAAGTAGATTATCTCAAGCTGCTAAATTAAAATTACAGTCTAGCTATACCACCGTACAGAGTTTAGTCGCAGATATGCGTTCCGAATTATTGCCAAAAAAGTCTGCAACTGCGATACAACAAAAAATATTAAAATTAAGACAGAATGAGTCATCTATAGGTGATTACGGGAAAGAGTTGAGTGAGTTATTCGTAGACCTGACGATAACGCAAGCCAGCGGAAACGAGGACTGTTACAAAATATTAAAACCGATTAATGAAAAATTCACAATTAAACAGTTTGCCGATGGTTTACGGAATCGTAAAATTAGTACCATAATTACTGCTAGGAATTACAGCCACCTGAAGGACGCCATCCAAGCCGCCCAAGATGAAAAAATAAATATGGTTCCTGGGGAAATTTTAGGTATGTATTCAAATAATACTAACACTTACTATCGCAGTCAAAGGGGAAATAGAGGTAATTTTAGGGTATCTCGGTACAACCACGGTAACAGGTACTCACACAATAAGGTACAAGGACATTCCCACCCGCATCAACTACGTGGAAGATTTCTGCCCAGAGGCAATAGTCAGCAGAGAGGACGACAGCCTATACCGCCGCAAAGAGGTACGTATTATAATAATAGTTCACGTTATCAAGGAAAACGGAATTCTCATAATTTACACGTTTTCACTGAAAATGAGAAACAGTACTCTTTAAATCGTATCCAGGAAAATTCGTCAGACGCGTTTTTTCGTGACTAATAATCATAAAATTTTAACATGCGCTAGTGATTGCTATGTAAATATATTATCACATAGGAATAAAAATTATAGTTATCTTATTGACTCAGGAGCATCATTATCAGCTTTGAAATACAAGTACGCGTTGGAGCACAACATTCCAATCCATAAAGAGAGCATGATCATAAACGGAATCGGGGGAAAAGTACATGCTATAGGATATGTTTATTTAAAGTTACGTTTAGGCAACCGATACGTTAGTCATAAGTTTTATTTATTTAAGACTTTGCCTATTATAGCGAATGGAATTCTGGGACGTGACTTCATGAGTAGATTTAAAGCTAACTTAGGTTTTGGTATCAGTATATTAACGCTATTTATGAATCGGAGTGGGATAACTTTTACGATTAATAGAAATAGTAGTTACAGTTTTGAAATACCAAAAAGATGCGAGTCGATACATTATATTCCTATCGACTTGAAGGAAGATTGCATTGTGTGTGCGGAAGAAATTCAGGAAGGTATTTTTTTAGCGGGTTCTGTAGTAAAACCTAGAAACAGTTTGATGATACCCATAAAAATAATGAATGTAACAGAAAATGATTTTATTTTATCGAAATTAAAACCAACAGTATGCAAGCTTAGCGATTACAATATATGTTCTTTTGATAGGTCTATTAACAGTGCCGATAGAGTTAAGAAATTATTTTCGGAATTGCAATTAAGTCATTTAAGCAAAGATGAACAAACAACTATAAAAAATATGTGCGCGAAGTATGCCGATATATTTTATCTTTCGGGAGATTCTTTGAATACCACTGATGTGTATACGCATAATATTATGTTAAAGCCTAACACGAGTCCTATTTTTACAAAACCATATAGATTACCTTCTACACAAAAGTCGGAAATAAAACGGCAGATAGGGAAAATGTTACAAGAAGGAATAATTGAGCCCAGCAAAAGTGATTGGTCGAGCCCTGTTTTGTTAGTTCCTAAAAAGACTAATTCAAACGGAGAAAAACAGTGGCGTTTAGTAGTAGATTACCGGAAATTAAATAATTGTATATTAGACGATAAATATCCTTTACCGGATATAACAGAGGTATTAGAATCTTTGTCTGGAAGTGTATATTTCACACATTTGGACTTACATCAAAGTTACTATAATGTTAAATTAGAGGAAAATTCTAGAAAATACACTGCTTTTTGCTCAGGACAATTTCAAATGACACGAATGCCGATGGGGCTAAAAACTAGTCCAAATTCATTCTCGAGAATTATGAATATAGCATTATCGGGTTTAAATCATGAAAAATGTCTGGTATATTTGGATGATCTTATTATATTTGGAAGGAATTTGGAAACTCATAATAAAAAATTGCAGGACGTGTTCGAGCGACTGAGAAAAGTAAACCTAAAACTTAATCCGAGTAAATGCGATTTCCTTAAAAAACAAATATTGTACTTAGGCCACGTGATATCTAGTGAAGGCATATTACCCGATCCAAATAAAATTAAAATAGTTAAAAACTACCCCCTACCATCTAATATTGACGAAGTAAAACGATTTGTAGCCTTCGCAAACTATTATAGAAAATTCGTTCCAGATTTTGCTTCTGTTTCTAATCCATTAAATGCACTTTGTAGAAAAAATTTTCCACTTATCTGGAGTGAAAAATGTCAAAAAGCTTTTGAAAAATCAAAACAGTGCATCATTTCGCACCCAGTACTTGATTATCCTGATTTTACAGATAACAATAAATTTATATTACAGACCGATGCATCAAATGATGCTATAGGAGCTATTTTATCGAATAGCAATGGTCGGCCCGTAGCTTTTTCTAGTAGGGTATTGAATAAAGCCGAGAAAAATTACCCAATAATAGAGAAAGAACTTTTAGCTATTGTATGGGCTATAAAATATTTTAGGCCGTATTTATATGGTAAACTATTCACAGTGAAAACCGATCATAGGCCGTTAGTTTATCTTTTTAATATGAAAGACCCGTCAAGTAGGTTAACAAAATTTAGGATAGCCTTAGAAGAGTACGACTTTGAAGTAGAGTATGTGAGGGGTTCGGACAACGCTGCTGCAGACGCATTGTCTCGAATAAGAGTGACCTCGCATGAGTTGAAAGATAATCATGAGTGTGTTAATGTCTTAACGCGAGCTCAAGCGAAGAGGATAGACAGTAGCAAGGTTTCTTTGGGGGATATGGTAAGCACTAGTTCAAGGTCTGATCAGCCGAGAATTGTGAATACACATATAATGCCAAAGGAATCAGTTGAGCTACAATTCATCGATAAAAATACCTTAAATAAATTAAAAAATGAAAAGTTAATAACTAGCGAAAGTAAAACATTTTGTTACATAAGATCTAGAAATATAATTTATATAAAATATGCAAACTCTGCATCACAAATCTCGCGAGCCGAATTTGTGAAAGAGTTAGACTTATTGTGTGCACAGCTAAGTATAAATGAAATATGCATATTAAAAACAAGTGAAAATGGAATATTTATAAAAAAGCTTGTCGAAGAAATAAGTAAAAATAAGAATAGGTCCGGACCACGAATTTGCATTTTAAATAATGTAATTAGAATAGAAGAGAAAGATGACAGGCGAGTCATTTTGAATGATTTTCATCTCTTACCCAGCAGTGGCCATGCGGGAATGAGAAGAATGACCAACAATATTAAGAAATATTATTATTGGCCTGGTCTAGATAGAGACGTTAAAGAGTTCGTTAAGCGTTGTGAAAAGTGCCAACGCCAAAAACATAGTTTACCGGTCAAAGAACCAATGGTTATTACCACGACGTCGAATACAGCATTCGAAAAAATATATTTAGACTTAGTAGGTCCTTTGGGAACGGATAACAACAACTACTCGTATATTTTAACATTACAGTGCGAACTTACAAAGTATACAGAGGCATACCCATTAGTGACAAAACAATCTCAAGAAGTAGCAAAATGTTTTGTAAATAATTTTATTTTACGTTACGGGATACCACGACAAATAGCTTCCGACAAAGGTAAGGAATTCATTTCATCACTATTTCAAGAAGTGTGTCAAATACTAAAAATTCAACAATTGAGTTCCACTGCCTACCATCATCAATCTATAGGTGCGCTAGAGGTAACACATAAAAATTTAAAATCATTTCTCCGCATACAAACAGAGAACCACCCCGAGAGTTGGAGCCAATGGTTACCGTTCTGGTGTTTCGCATACAATACCACTGTCCACTCGGAAACACGTTTTACACCGTATGAACTAGTTTTTGGTAAGTTATGTTCTTTACCCAACAACTTGACTCATTCCGTAGACCCTTTGTATAACTTTGAGAGTTACCCATGTGAATTAAAGTACCGTTTACAAACATCTCAGAAAATAGCGAGAGAAAATTTACTTTCCAGTAAAATAAAGAGGAAAATAGAATATGATAAATATGTTAATCCCATAAGTTACAATGTAGACGACTTAATTTTAATTAAAAATGAAGTAGGAACAAAAATGGACGCATTGTATACCGGTCCATATAAGGTAGTTATGGATATATCGCCAAATGTAAAAATATTAAACAATGGAAAAATTGAAATTGTTCATAAAAATAGAACAAAACCTTATTATGCATAATATTATAACAATGTATAATTTCTTAATATTATTTTTTTTCAACAAGTGTATTAATGTGTAATAGTTACTGATGTAACTAATATGTAACCAAACTTTTTTTTTCTCATTTTTTTAGTGTGTAATCAATGTAATCCTTTCAATATAAGTTTATTTTTAATTTTTTTAAGGGGGAAGGTGTAGTGGTAGTATACAACATGTATCTATATAATGTATTCTGTGTAACCATAACAATAAATAAACAGTTCTATACGATCACTCAAGTGTTTCATTCGTCTCCACGACACACCTCCGTATAACGTCGTCAAACTGAAATATTGAACTAACCTGTTGAGGGTCTCTGTCATGCGATGAGAAAAAAGGTGTATTTCATAGTGTCCTCACAATTTTTTCACTTTATAAATTTTAAGTTTATAAGTATAGTAGTTTCGGCTGAGCATTGATTCTTACTGTTTAACCATTTTTTAAGAAAATTTATTGATCTCTTAATTTTTCTGGGATAAAAAGTGTCCTATTGTGTTAATTGGGATCATTATCTGGCTTCCTGTAAATTTTATTTTAAATACGTTCTGTGAATTAGTCTTCATTTAGCTACAAACACACAAACATCTAAACTTTCACATTTATAATATTAATAGGATAAGGCTTAAACATAAACTTTTCGCGCAGGTGACCTCGCTCGCCGGCCAGCGCAGCGCAGCGTCTTGTCTTGCGCTTCATGCACGCGTGTAAATTTTGTTACGGAGTAATTTAAAAATTGTATTATCTTCTAAGATGTTTATTTAAATGAAGTGATGTCAAGGACAATTTTGTTCTCAATTAAATACTCTCAATCAACAACATATTTATTTGGATAAAGATTAATATTATGTTGATAAAACATTATGGCAATTACGCATTAAATTCGACCAAATTTATTTACCATAAAAATGGTTATAGTAAGTGAAACTTAAAAGTTAGACATATACTGTCGCGGTCATTTTTTTGATCATTTATAGAGAAATAATTATATAATACATTTTTTTGGGTAACTTAAACCGTTTATGCAGCGCACACAACGGAAGCCTTAATGTGAATAATTATCCCCGTTTTTGCAACATTATTCGCTAATAGTTTGCTCTTGTTGGTTGCAGCGTAATAATATTTAGCCTAAAACCTTCCTCAATAAATGGACTATCCAAAACAAAAAGAATTTTTCAATTTGATTGGGTAGTTCCTGAGATCCTAGAGTTCAAACAAACAAACTCTTCAGCTTTATAATATTAAGTATAGATAGTATAGATGAATACCTTCTAGATCTTTTTTTTAAAGAGCGTTTTAATACCGATACATACATACCTATACTTGTGGCAATAAATCCCTAGATAGGGTGGGTAACCTGACCGTCGGAATCAGAAATTTCTTAGCTAGTTTTGGAAGTTAAAGGGGAAAAGATTGTATTGTAATGTAAACATTATTGGCGATAGGTCTCCAACCGCATCGCCTCCAATGACATCCATTGTTATAGGTTACCGCCAGAAATATATTAGTGCTATTCTTAACCGATGCTTGTAAGATTTTAAATTCTAACAAATTTACTGCATTCATAATATTTTATCCCGCGGTTGTCCTAAGAGGAAACCAAAGGCTTTTTAAGTGATTGTAAGGTGAAGTGGCCGCATACCCAGCGCCACCTTCTGATTTTAGTAGTAATTCGCTACTGTAATGTGAGTGTATGAAAAGCAAGTCAGAAGTTTGGTTGATTAACGAATGGAAACTAGTGTAAAAATCCGTCATCGTTATAAATTATTTGTAGTTTTCGTTTATTATTACGTAAGAATAACGGCCAGGAAACCCTTCTTATTCCAGTTCCTCATTTATATTTGAAAATATCAAAACATTGTCATTACTTTAAATTCATGCTTTTTTCTTTACTCAACTCACATCTAAACCAATCATCATAAGTTCTATTAACAATTTCACTAGCAGCCATTAGGAGGCTTACAAATTTCCGAAATTATAAATTTAAAACTAGGAAACTTGTCAAAAATGATCCCCACTTACAATTTTCCTGAGATGAGTTCGTTATTTTACAAGTTTCCTAAAACCTATCAGGTAAGATGTAAATTCGCATGCTGTTTGACGGATTTCCGTCAAATAACAACTTTCCTGGGAAACTTATAAGTTAACGAGTTTGACGATTTTCCTGCGACATATACATATACTCACGGCTATAATTCCCTAGAAGGGGAAGAAGACCTAAGAAGATTATAAATTCCTCAGCCACTTTTGGAAAGTTGAGTGGGGAAAAGAAGAGAAAAAGGAGTTGTTGGTGTTGGGTCTCCAACCGCATCGCCCAATGTTCCCTTAAAAGCCCCAATACCGTTAGTAGCCTCTTACGTACACCCATCGGTAGAAATGGTGTAGCGCTATTCTAAGCTGGCGCTATACAGTCTACTACTACTACTTTTGACTTCTAAACATATAAAAATCCGATTATATATGTCTACATGTTTACTGTTTCATTTCCATATTTTTTCCTTTTTCAGAGTATTTAGTCAACCCGCTTAGGGTCTCCGTCATGCGAAGAGATGTTTTTAATATTATCCTCACAAATTTTCTTACAATTTTCTCTACCTACAAACCTTCTCTGGACTTCCACGAATAATTTAAGACCAAAATTAGCCAAATTAGTAAAGGCATTGTTGAGTTATAACATTACAACGAAAAGAGGCATTGACTTTTATATATACTCGTACCTATAGATTGATCTCATTTTCATTAAAATATTAGTGCTAACTTAAGCGCTAATTATAGCAATATGATTGAGAACCTCATAAATAAATAATATTTTGTTTTACATAGCGCGCCGGTTGGGTAGATATGTGGGAACCAAGGACTGTTAAATATTTTGACTACAGTATGTATTTTTATTAGATTAGCTTTACAAAGGAGCAATGCCTTAATCAGCCTACTTTGGTCCCCAGGATTCTTTCTTCCCCCTTAGGATTCTATATGTTATGTAATTCTTTATACATGAGTATATGTTGATAACATTGGTGGGCTGTAAATTTTTGAAACCAAAATTATATTTTTAAATATTTACTTAAAAGTGCTGAGTACATCGAAAACCATTTACTATTTAGGATCTTATCAGCGTGTAGTAACTGTATGCGCCTTTCACTACCTGGAACAAGTAAAAAATCAATTATTTGTATTGTATTTGCCGTGGAATGTTGGCAAAGAACAGCACTTACCCATTCATACCCGCAGTTTACGTTCGAGGTGACTGAGGGCTTTGAGGATTTTTAAATGATAGCGGATAGATGCTGCTGGAGACCCATTTACCAAAAACTTATATTATTCATATTTTTTTCCCACCCAACATTTTTTTGAAGCTCTGTTGACCAGTATTTCCCTAAGTGTGGGTTTTGGCTTTGTCCTGAGTCCTGACTGTCGCATAGATCTTGCAAAATACGAGCAGCACGTGCAGCGAACGACACATCAATGTCAAATTTTCTTTTCCTTCAGTATATCTATGTATATTCATATCTTTGGAAGATATAAAATCATATAAATCCACTTACACTAACGAAGGTGTTGACGTTGAGAGGAAAGAACGGACCAGCGTCGATGAGAACGGGCTGTTGCAGTTGGCTCATCAGTATGATGGTGCTGCCCTTTAACACCCTCTTCTTGTACCAGTTGCTCATGTATAAGGCAGATGCTGCTTTCTCACTCTTAAATGTGGATGTTAAAAAACATAGTTAAAATTTGGGATTAATCTCAGGTCAGGTTTTGAAAAAGGTCAGAACTGTAATTTGATAGGAGCAAATTGATTTGGTAGAGAAGAAACGCCAATAAAATCAGGTTTTATTATAAATATGTAGATTATATAGTAGATTTAGATTTAATTTATACGTAAGTTTGTGACGTTCAAAAAACAGAGAACTATTTTTTTATTTTGAAATAAATGAATTTTATCTTCATCTTTTACGTATATTACTTCGGTTGAGAATTGCACTAATGCATTTTTGCATCGTAAGAGTCGACTAAGGGTGTTGGGTTTTTTATATGATTGTTACATACATACATACATACACTCACGGCTATAAATCCCTTAACGGGGTAGCCAGAGCTTTGGAATTAGAAATTCCTCAGCCACTTTTGGAAGTTGATTGGGGAAAAGGTAGTAATAATAAATAAATGTTTTTGGTATCGGGTCTGCAACTACATCGCCCAAAAATCACTTAAGAAGCCCCTATACCCTTAGTCGCCTCTTACGATCACCCACGGGTAGAAATGGGTTAGTGTTATTAATACCGTGTTATTAATACGTACACCCAGTACGTAAGAGGCGACTAACGGTATTAGGGCTTTTAAGGGAACATTGGAACACCAACAATCTTTATTATACCATCTTTTCCCCACTCAACTTTCCAAAAGTGGCTGAGGAATTTCTAATTCCTTAGCTCTGGCTACCCCTTCTAGGGAATTGCAGCCGTGAGTATATGTATGTATGTATGTATGTACGTAAATATTGACAGATATGAAGACCTTTTCATACTAAGATGACAGTTAAACTGACCTTTCATTCAATTCATTCTCTTGGATCATTGATTTCGGTCTTCAATTTTTAATGTCTAAGGAAAAATTACTATGGTGTGCGAGAATACAGTTTCAATCGATCAATAGAAATATATTTCACTTTGTGATATTTTGCACACGACATTGAACACTTGTTATAATTTCTATGATAGTAATGATATCGAACTTGCGAGAATTGCCCACCTGTACGCCGTGTTACGCCGAATATTCGGTGGCCGGATATTCGGCGCTTTGGCCGACAGTGCTGCCGAATATTCGGTATTCGGCAAAATCATTATTTGTGGCAACTCTACATATTATACACATATCAAGTTAGCCCCAAACTAAGTGAGACTTGTATTATGGGATACTTAACTGAACGATGTATTTAATATTATATATTACACATATAAATAACACCCAAGAATACGAATCAATAATTTATGCTCATCACATAAATGTTGCTCTCAGCTGGTATCGAACCCGCAACCTCCGGACCGAGAAGCTAGTCGCCTATCCAATCGACCTCGGCTGTCGTCTATGGAATAAAATGACATCTTTCTCGAAATATAACTTACCTCTAATCAATGAAGAAAATAAAAATTCGACACCAGCGGAAATCGAATCCACGACATCCGGGTACCTATACGCCCCGCCCACGTCGTCGCTCTGCCAACTGAGCTATGGTCTCAAGTAAATAACACACCAAACGAAAGCAAAATAATGATAACTTGAATAAAATATTTCGATAATATTCCTTGTCGTTACCTCAACCCAACCAAGACAATAGTCGTCGACAATTCCCTTCAACCAAACGTCAAAAGAAGAGATATCCCGTCCTTATTGTGACACTGTGTTAGCAAAAGAAGAGGCTTGTCGTTACCCACGTCGAGAAAACACGAAACCGTTCGGTCAGTGACGTCACACGTTCTTGAACGTACCTACGCTTATTTTACATGCTTTGCTAGCGACTACGGGTCAAAATCATCGACAAAACCGTCTTTCTCGTGCGCCCCGACGTGTTTCATGACTTATCGTACTAGCACCGCTGGAGTAACAATGCCCGGATGTCGTGGGTTCGCTGGTGTCGAAAATTTGTATTTGCTTATTGATTAGTAATAATCCCCTCATGAGGTTTTCATGCAAAACAAAGCCTAATAACTTACCTCTATTGAGACCTCATTCGCGAACCAGCACACTGCGAACAGCTGCAGCATCAGCCCGCTCGTATACATTAGCGACGCGTATTCGTTGAATGTCTGTCGAAATAGGGTTGGTTTGATTTAATATATTTTAACTTGTAAGAAACTGTTTAAAAAGATTTTAAATGATTAAAGAAAGAAAGAAAGAAAGAAAGAAAAACGTTTATTCACCATTTGTAGGCACAAGAAGAACAAGAAACATAATACAAAATATAATTTACAACTTAATTTTAACAACATTTAAAATAAATTAGTTATAAAATAAAAAATAAAAAAAAACAAAAAAGAGAATCAATAAAAAACATACAAAAATTTGTCATGCACTTCCCGTGCCGACCGAACAGCGAATTTGTGCTGTCTCAGCATTTTCTGTGAGATTACACGATGACGTCTTGAAACATGTAGTGACAATTCGGTATGCAAAGTTTTTAAATTATGAATTCGATAGCAAACACGAAAATAAAAGACTAATTCGAATAATTTTCATTTAAAATGAGTAATTGTAAAGTTGGGATTTTTTAAAGATTGTTTATCTTTTGTACTTAATGACGTCATCAATCGAAAATATCACGTAGCGACATGCAAATAAAGCGAAATGTTTAATAAAAATGTTGCTAATTGCAAAACATTTCACGAATTTGTGATCTCAAATGAAATTATTAGGATATTATACTAAAGAAACGTATGATTTTTGATATTTTATTAATAAGCTGCAAATACAAATGTCTTTGAAATAACTCTGAAGGTCAAATACTGTTACAGTTTTTTGATAAAATAACGGTCATCTTAGGTTTATTTGATTTAATTTTAAGAAAATATTGTTTAAAAACATAATATATCGAAATGGTTTCGTAATCAGCACCACTTTTGTAAAACTTTGCATACCGAACGTAAGAGGCGACTTAGGGTATTGGGGCTTTTAAGGGCGATGAGGTTGGAGACCCATCAAAAATAACATTCCTAATACACTGGCTGAAGATTTTCTGCTTCTGAAGCTCTGGCTACCCCTGTTAGGGATACATAGCCGTGAGTATATTTATGTATGTAAGTCTTAAAACATTAACGAGCGCAGGCTCCATGCCTAAAAAAATCGCATGTTCCTCGAACCAGAGGGCACAAATGGGCCGATGCCGTCAATCAATAGTAAAATCTGTTGATTGTGGGTTTTATCTTGTTTACATACATACATACATATACTCACGGCTATAAATCTCTTGAAGGGGTAGCCAGAGCTAGGGAATGAGACATTCCTCAGCCACCTTTGGAAGTTGCGTGGGGTAAAGATGGTGAAATAAAGGTTGTTGGTGATGGGTCTCCAACCGCATCGCCCAAAAATCCCTTAAAAGCCCCAATACCGTTAGTCGCCTCTTACGTACACCCACCGGAAGAAATGGGGTAGTGCTATTCTAAGCCTACACTACACAGCACTTGTCTTGTTTATACGGCCTAATCTTCGGAAATACTGCACCCACTGTGAAATTTATTTCAAAGTCATAAAGCTATACTATTCAGGAGTGATATAGGATATCATCCACACTAAATTTAATATTGAATGAGTGTAACTGGAGAATTTTGGTAGTGGTAGTGTTATTTAATATCGTGTGAAGCTTAGCGGCGAGCGATCCTCTATTTCCGTCCAATCCCTTTTCCAGTACTAAACTGAATATAAATGAATATATTGAAGTATACGAATGAATGTTTATTATAAGGGTGTGCTATATGTACTATATCATTGTTTTTTATATATTTTTTCTTTTTGTAGTAACATTTATATATTTTATACATACATACATACATATACTCACGGCTGTAAATCTCTAGAAGGGCTAGCCAGAGCTAAGGAATTAGAAATACCTAAGCCACTTTTGGAAATGTGAGTGGGGAAAAGATGGTAAAAATAAAGGTTGTTGGTGATGGGTCTCCAACCGCATCGCCCAAAAATCTTACGTACACCCATCGGTAGAAACGGGGTAGTGATATTCTAAGCCGACACTACACGGCATATTTTATGTACTATATAATTATATCTTTAAATTCTGTTTGTGTTTAAGTATTGGTATGTTACCATAATATCACGCTACTGCAGCTGGTGTGACGCTTGTGATGTCGCTGGTTTAGGCGCTGACTGAAAATCAGTGTTGTGAGGTAAAACTCACAACTTTTGCTGAGTCAGTGCCTTTTTGCTGTTGGAGGGCACAACATCTCATAATTTCATGTTTTTTTTATTTTATAATATTTTTTTTATTGATGTGTTTCTGTTTATTTTTTTTCTTTAGTTGAATGATATATTTTTCCATTTGTGTTTTTAAAATGTTTAGTGTTTACACTGGTTTTCTGTGGCTTTTTCTCTTTGTTTTTGTATTTTTACTTGTAGTGTGTATATTGCAAATTTTTGTGCCTTAAATAGCAAATAAATAAATTGTCTTTCTTTTCTTTCTTATTTCATTATATGATAATTTCTTTAGTCTATATTATTTCGTACATACTCAGAGTTTAAGTGAATGAAAGTGAACTGACCGTGACCTGATAGGCGTTCATACACAAAGATACCGATGTAAGAGTGCAGTATAGGAACATTACTGGAGCCGTCCGGTTGTTATACAACTCTATGATCCTGTGAACAGCAAATTAATGTTAATATGATGATTGGGAATATATTCAGGGTAGAGATCATCCTTTAGCTATGGGTAGAACACCGGTTGTCGTGCAAACGACTAGTGTTCTAATCCCGGGTCGGGCCTACACCAACTTGTCTTTTCTAAAGACACATGTGTGGTTAATTTATCATGGTTGTTAAAGGTGAGGGAAAACATCGTGAGGAAACCCACATGGCTGAGTTGTACTTAGTCATGTGACAGTTTATTCGTATAAAACGGCGATAGGCCTGCCCCCTATCACGTGAGTACACTGTCCATGCAAAACGTGGGTACTATAAACACCAGGTGACAAAGTCACGTGATGTTCAGAAGTATTAGTACCTCTGCCAACCCCTTCGGGGATATTCGGCGTGAACGTTTATATTATGTTTACATAACATAACATTCTGAAGAAGTTTTTAAATTGGAGCATTTCTATTCCCATACCAAAATTGTTGAGAATGATCTCCCTAAAAACCGCTATTGCCTTGCTATCCCTGTTTTTGTTTTACTCTGTATACTCATGCGTTTCAAGTGAAATACATGGCTAAGATACTGACGCTATTGAAGTGTTTTAAGATGCACAATTGATTGAACAAATAGCCATATTTAGTAAAAATAATAGATTGGCTTGACTGCAATCAATACGATTAAGGTTTTGCACAATACCTTAGAATACAATATTTTTAGAGTGAACCGTGTAGTGCCGGCTTAAAATGTCACTACCCCTTTCTACACACGGGTGTCGTAAGAGGTGACTAAGGGTATTGGGGCTTTTTATTGGATTTTTGGGCGATGCGGTTGGGGACCCATCACCAAAAACCTTTATTTTTACCATCTTTTCCCCACTCAACTTCCAAAAGTGGCTGAGGAATTTATAATTCCTTAGCTCTGGTTACCCCCTCTAGAGAAATATAGCCGTGAGTATATGTATGTATGTATGTATGTAATAATTTCGTATTGTAAATTTAGCTGTAAGCCCCCACAAGATAATAAAATAAAATAAATAAATATCCAACTTGTGGCTGAGGAGTTCCAAGCTCTGAAGCTCTGGCTACCCCTTTTTGGGATTTATAGCCGTGAGTATATGTTTCTATGTTTTAGAGCGGACTTTACCTTTTAAGTTCCACATGTTTTCTATGGCACTCCAGAATATTAAGACCGATCTTATCATCATCGAACACCCGTTGGGCGTGGTTATTCAGCAGCTGCAGCTGGGTCTTAAAGAAGATCATCAGAGTGGTGGCGTTGGCGTCGAATGCGATCATCACGATCAGCCCGAACACCGTCACTGTCATTTGGAGTAAGAAGTTTGTGATGTAGCCTGAAAAATGTTAGAAACTAGGCAATCGGGCTAAAAAAGGGTCCTAAGTTTGGGCACATAGAGAGGATGGATGATGGTTAATTGGTAGAAGATATTTTTAGAGCCAATGTAGAAGGTATTGTTAGTAGAGAGTGTACCTAAAAAGGTTTATGAAAGAAGCTAGAGAGGTATGTCAGGATCGTCTAAAGTGGCGATCGATAGTCTCTGCCTAACCCAAGGAGAAATAATGGCGTGGGTATATGTATGTATATCTGTTATCTGATATATATAATCGAAAACCATTTGGGCGTGGTTTATTAGCAGCTTCAGCTGGGTCTTAAAGAAAATCATCAGAGTGGTGGCGTTGGCGTCGAACGCGATCATCACGATCAGCCCGAACACCGTCACTGTCATTTGGAGCAAGAAGTTTGTGATGTAGCCTGACAAATATTAAGAACTAGCCAATAGGGCATAAAAATGGCGTGAGTTTCGGATGGATGATAGTAAATTTTTAAAAGATATTTGCAGAGCCAGTGTGGAATGTAATGTTGCTATTAGGTTTATACGCCTAAATAGTCTAAGTTACTAGGTACATTTCACTACATCTTTCAAGTATCATCTTGCGCCATCAAGTAAAATATAACAAAAGTAGTCGTAACTTTATTATGGCAGTACCGACCTTAATTCAATCATACCCTCTCGATCGCAGAATGTGTCTTTTTACATGCGGGTCCTTATCGATATAACAGAGGTATTTGCACTATAGAATAGGAACCACTTACCTAATAAGAATGTTTTGTTCATGAAAACCTCATGTGGGGATTATTACTAATAAATAAATTAAAGTTTTTTTTTACGGAACGCTGGCTCTCCTTGAATAAGTGTAAAAGAAACAAAGGAAAAGAAAATTTCGCACTAGTAGCTACTTGACACTATAGCTCAATTGACAGAGCGACGGGGGCGTATACCCGGAGGTCGTGGCTTCAATCCCCGCTGGTGTCGAAATTTTATTTTCTTTAATTTATTAGTAACCATTTACCTGTAAATGAGTATAGACTAAATGGTGTCCAAGATCTGTAAATTAAGTTATAAGGCTCCGATTTGGAGAAGACGGCATCTCGGTACTCTTTTGAATGAAACAGCCAGACATTTTGTGCTGTGGCGGTCACCAACGAACTGGTATACGATATCCAAATGGCGATCGTCAATATTCTACTGACCCGAATATTTGAAGTCCAAATAGCTTTATCCTCACTCTCTTTAGAGTTGGAAACATCGCGGTCACAACGAGAAGTATAGTCATATATTTGCATCCAGCGATTTTTAGCTGAGAGAAACGTAAAAATTTTTACCAAATTAATGAAATTAATGAAGGAAATACTCATGTTTTGAGATAGTAAGTTTAAATCGTCATAGCAATGGCTAATGTCGAATAATTGAGCAGCGAAAAAACAGAACATGCTCCCAAATAAAACTAATGCGATGCATCGTTTTAGTAAAGGTTTTGGTAGTATTAATCCGATAAAGCGTATTGAATACAAATTAGGTCCCAAAAATATAAACTCTGGGTCTTCATAACGCGATATTAATTTTAACATGATTCTGATTCATCTGAATATTTTAGACGCTCTTATATAGTTTTGAAGAATTTTTAATGGTCTTAGTTAATCTCACAAATAACTACCCTACTATTGGTTGAACACCAATAACACCTTTTGAATATTAAAATTATCTATTCTCAAAATGAATGAAGTGTTTTGTTGAAAAACTATTTTTTTTGGTATTGAATTTCTTTTACTAAATCAGTAACAATATAAACCAGCTTGTAGTCTATACAAGGTGTATTGCAAAAATGACAATTACAATTATAGACCAATGCTCACCAATACATTAAATATGAATAATTTCCCAGCCTTCATAATTGATATATATGAATATTTAAATATTCTGTACATTGCAAGAAGAAAGTGATACCTTTGAATTGCTTCTTATGCAAAATGATTTAGCCTCACACAAGATATCTATATATTTCAAAAGTGACTCCAATTTAGAGGGTGATAAGGAAGTTTTTGTGGGAGGTGTATTCCAAGTTCAGTTTGGGGAGTCAACTTATACGTGGACTGGTATCACTCTATGAGGATTCCAGTGCATGTGTAAACGGGGAAAATACTGACTGGTATTTTTGGTCGGGATCTCTCGGGGTGACCGATAGGGTTGTGTAGCTTCTCCGTGGCTCTTCAAATTGTTCATGGATGACTGTTTAACAGAGTTGCGTGAAAGTGATTATGGACTAAGAATGGGTGGATTCATCATTAAATGCCTCTTGTATGTTGACGATCAAGCGCTTCTTGAATCATCGGCAGAAGAGTTGCAAGAGATGCAATATTGCTTGTGAGTCTTTTGTAAGAAAGGGAATGAGGGTGAATGTGGATAAAACCAAAACCATGGTTTTTTAAGAGAGAGGAGAATATGACCGAATGCGTGATTGAGATTAATGGTGAGAAAGAGGAACAATTGAAAGACTTTGTATATCTGGGAAATTTGTTTACTAGGGATGGAAAGTGTGATGAAGATATCGAGAGAAGGGTAAAAATGGTAATTCGGTTAATGGATGTCTAGATGTAGTTGGCCATGGCAGCGATATAATATATGAGTTTAAGATCTGCTGTATGTCTGTTTATCTTTTTTGAGCCAACTATTATACTTTAAAAACAAATTGGTTTATAACAAATAAGTATGGAATTATATTCACGAGTGTGTTGAAAATAGTCGTGCGACAAACGTGACAAAAAGTCATTACAGCTATTGTTTTTTTTTTGCCTATAATTCCTCTGGGCTTTAATGACGAATTTTCCCTACTTGTATAATAATATACTTTTAAAGTTGAGCACCTGTAAAAGAAATGATTTTACTCATACAACAATGCAAATGTTAATTACGCTGGTCGATATGGACAATTACAAAAATTTTACTGTAGACACAAGTAAGGGTAATTTTAAAAAGTGTTGTTTTGGGGAAACTCTGCTTATTTTGAATTAGATATCATTTATTTCGTATAGTTTTATTCATATTTAGTTTATATTTGATTAAAAAATCAATTTTACCATTTTAAATCAGCTGCTTATTCGTTTGCAACGTTAGTTGAAATTTACTTATATAGTTTCCTTATATCAAAAACTTTATTTCCAATCAGGTTGTTGATAAGTCTCCAATCATATCGTCCAACAATGACTTAAAAAAAGGAAAGCCTCTATACCCAACACAATTGGTCGATTCTGTCTTTTTTAACGTTGTGAGAATACTATTGCCAACACCATACATACATACTGTAACTCACGACTACTATTCCCAAAGAGGTGTAACCAGAGCTTCAGAATTAGAAAATCCTCAGCCACTTTTTGTAGTTCAGTTTTGAAAAGATTGTATAATCAAGGATAGTTGGTGATTAGTCTCCACCCACATGGCCCAAAAATAAGCCCCAAAACTTTAGCCACACACACACTTTATAGTGTTTTTATAAGACGATACTACACAGCGAATGTAAATATCTTATAACCTTAACCTAACCTTCAAGTGGTAAATACACTAGACTAAGGTCGTGGCTTAGATACTAAACCATTGGGATGAGCCCTTTGATAGCTTGCTTATTGTTGATCAAGCGGCTGACTGTGATACATACGCTCGATTGCATCTCTCCCGACTGATAATAAGATGGGTGCATCGCTATCACTAGATGAGGTTGTCCTTGCCATTCAACAACAAAATAAGAAAGTATAGACGGTTGGGGCTGACAACATTCCTGGGCACTGCTGAAGAAAGTAGGCGGGATCAAGTCTTTGGCAAACTTTGTGTCATGGTATTTTGCTCGCATGACATAAAGCTATCTACGAAAGTAGCTGTTTACAGGGCAATCGTTCTGCCAAATATCTTGTATGCCTCTGGGAAATGGTGTTATTACCGTAAGCATATTCGCACATTGGATGGATTCCATCTAAAATGTCTACGTGACATAATGAACATCGTGTTCGCAACACGAAAGTCCTGGGAAGGGCAAATTTTAGCAAAATTGAGGCCAATCTGATGCATTAACAGCTGCGGTGGGCAGGCCATGTCTCCCGCACGTCAGATGAAAGGGTAACTAACCGCACCTTTTATCCGAACTTATACCTTACCTTAGGTAACAAGATGTGCTTAAGCGTCACATAAAGCGATGTAGCATTGACCCGTCATACTCGGAGGTAACGGCTGGGGACCGCCCCGATTGGAGGCATGCAGTAAATGCTAAGGTGTTTGAGTTTGAAAGGAAAAGACGTGATGAGCTCGATACAAGGAGAGATGAGCTCAGGGCCCGACCACCTGCGGCCATCAATTATAATAACATTGGAGGGGTACTGACTTGCAGCATATGTCATAGATCATTTGTTGCAAAATCGGCTATGTTTCTCGCCGAGCTCGCTCTCAAAAGTCGGATCACAGTCGCTTTGGCCGAAATCGGTCGAGAAGTAGAAGAGTCGAGAGTAATAGTGCTTATGAAGTAATTTTTGGGTGATGCGGTTGGATACACATCACCAACAAGCATTATTTTACAATCTTTTCCTCACTCAAGTTCCTAAAGTAGCTGAATAATTTTTAATTCTCAAGTTCTGGTTATCCTTTTTGATATATAGCCGTGAATATTTATGTGTTTGATGTAAGTAGAAACATGAAATAAAACAAACCAGTTTACGCTTAAACCATTATATTTATATTGGGGTCGGTTTAGAATAGCACTACATATTTTTTACCCGTAGGAGTTCGTCGGAGGCGACTCGGGGTATTGGGGTCTATTAAGTGATTTTTGGGCGATGTGGTTGGAGACCCATCACCAACACTTGTTTTACAATCTTTTCCCCACTCAACTTCCAAAAGAGGCTGAAGAACTTCTTGTACTGATGCTCTGACTACCTTTTCTAGGGATTCATAGCCGTGAGTATGTGTATGTATGTGTTCGCGCCAGATTATTAAGTGCTTGTTTTCTGGCAGTGTACGCGCGGCTTTGGCATATTCTATATATTGAGTCTGTGATTGATAGATTGATGGATGCTAACTTGACTTGTCTTGTCTTAATTTTTGATGGCGATTTTGTATTGTAATAAATTTTGTATAAAGTTTGAGTATTGTGATAATAATAGAAAGGGGCAGTATATATTTGATTCTTTATGTTGTGAATCGGTGGAATTGTGGACAATTTAAAAGTGATCTCGGTTGAAACAAAACTTTGATGTGCATTGGGTGCGGTGCACGTGTTGAATCAGAAATCATCTGATGAAGATATTCGTGGAATACAAAAGAAAGCAAGGAAATATTCACTAAATACGATATCCTTTGGCCAGGGAATCGTATTTTCATCAAAGACTGGATGCATTCAGATCTGAACTAAATAGTGAGAAGTGAAACATCTTCAGCAATTCTGGGAGATCGAAGAGCAACACCCAAGGAACTCAAGTAAGTTTTTATTAAATGGTAGCAAAGCGTTATACACGAACAGTATGTTTGTGAAATCATAAAATAAGACAAAACCAGTTTACGCTTAAACCACTATATTAACAATTCAATCTTCCGCCATGCTTAGCAACTTATCTAACGAAATAGGTAAAAACATTCGTCCACCATCTTTAGAATACATTATAACGTTTCTAATCACGTAACATTGCATGGACGACCCAATTTTATACACCGGTCTTCCTTCCCCATATTTTCCAGGTATCGGAACGTAAGTGATTCCATTTTCTATACATCTCATTTCCAGAAGTTCCGAGAAACTCTTAGCTTGTACGTTTGTGGCGATAATTTCTGATATTCTAGACTGTTCTTTGGATTCCGTTGTGAAACGTGGGGGTGGGGGCGGTTCAACCCCATCTATATCTGCGCTTCGGTTCATCATGTCTAGTGCTTTTCTTAGAGCGTCGCGGATTATTGGTTCTTGGAGGAGTTCTTCGGGCATTGATTTCTGAAATTAAAGTGAATTTTAGTTATTCGTTACACAATAGCTATTCTCTAAGTATAGAGCCAATGTTAATAGAGGACAACCACGGAGAACTCAATTAGATTAAGATCAAATAGAGAATGTGCTTAAAGGCAGGCGTCCGGAGTGTGAAGAATAAAAGGGCATGTATGAAAAGATAGATACATTTAGACGCAACTCGAGAGGTTTGCCAGGATCGTAAAAATTGGCGATCGATAGTCTCTACCTACCCCGATGTGAACTAAAACTGAAAAACTGTCCTGTAGCCGTCACATTCATCATTCTTCTCATTTATGCTCTTTAATCTTGTTATGTGGGATTAAGAAGCATTCTGGGATTACTATTATTAATCTCTTTGTTTAATCTCAGCCTAGACTCTCCGGCGCTCTGATGACGTATCTTTTGCAACCACGATTATGTCGCAAGTTGCAATATTGTCGCTGTCAAAATTATCAAATTGACAAATTTTTGACATTGAAAGCGATAATATCGCAACTTGCGACACGATCAACGGTTGATTAAGATACATAATCAGGCGGCTGAAACTCTTTTTTTGAAAACTTGAAACTATACATGTGGACGTTTAACTAACAATTCTATTTGTTTTCTCTTAAACTAACTAAAATCTTTAGACTTAGTGTTCGGAACAACCGTTGACGCACTTTTAAAGTCAACCTTAATCGATACGTTCACTATAAAACACACACCGATGTCAACAATGTGCACCTTCGATTGATAATCAGATCTAAATACTGGCAGCTCTGCACATACACATAAATGTCCCATTTTCCAATGGATTTGAACATATATTCTCAAGAGTGGACGGAAAAAAGAAACAAAGACTAACATGCAACTTGCGACATAATCGCCGGCCGAAAAAAATGTTTTATCACATGGTTGGAGTTTTTACTTAGTCTAAGGGCCTTTGCAGTAAAAACTATAAACACGCGACAATAAGTCGTGGTGTGTAAAAGCTCCAAGGTAATATAAAGTAATTCTCTATCTCTAGCCTTTGCTAAACAATCCAACCATTTCGGTAGCAAACACCTTCCAGCCAACTCTGATAAAACTGAAACTTAGCCTATTTACATTATGGTGTTTTCAAAATGAATTTAAGATTGACAGCCAGATCTCTCAAATATATATTTACATACTTACTTACTTATACGCACGCCCATTATTCCCATTGGGATAGGCAGACGATCGATCGCCACTTTGCACGATCCTGACTAATCTCTCTTGCTTCTCTCGCATTCAATATTCTTCTCATGATTTTTTTACTCATTTTACTTCGGAAGTTCGCCTTTGCAAGAACATTTTCGCAACTCAGCGCATAACCATGAAAATCAATTCCTCTTTATCTAACTTACTTATTTCAAGTTTTTCCTTAAACTAAGGTAATTTAAAGTAATTCTCACCTTAAACTGCAAATAAGCGTTCAACAGCACGCTATGGGGTGTATCCCTGTTAATAGCGGTGGCCAACGCTGCCAGCCATTTCGGCAGCAAAGATCTGCCAGCTAATTCTGATAACACTCGGTTTGACACCAGACCCAGCCATTGGACGCACCAGCTCCATTCAACTAAGAGATTGAGGGGAAATTTTAAAAGGGTCAAGTACAAGTCGGACTCAAAGATGTTTGCATCATTATCTATACACAGCATAAGTCAATGTTACAGGTAATTGTTATATACAGGATGTTTAGTAGAGTGTTGGACATGACTGAAAGACATAAACTGGCGACAAAATTTCTGGAGTAACACCAATCTTTCGGTAAAAACTAATGTTCCAAGGGTATGGGTCCAAATTAATAACAACTATGAATGAGTAGCAGATGACAAATCCTATCTGGCATAAATTCATGGCCAACCCTCTACCGAACACCCTATTTAGTAATTTGGAGGACATCAAGTTCAAGTAACGCCATCTAGTGTCGTACGCTATGCGGTGTATCCCTGTTAATAGCGGTGGCCAACGCTGCCAGCCATTTCGGTAGCAAAGAACTGCCAGCTAATTCTGATAACGCTCGGTTTGACACCAGACCCAGCCATTGGACGCATCAGCTCCATTCCACTAAGCGATTGAGGGGAAGTTAGTTAATAATTACGATGACACAGAAAGCATTCTACATTCCTGCATATAATAATTTATTTGTATAACATATTCTTCTTCTTATTTTATTTTTTTTAATTTTATTATTTAATAAGTTTTCATACATTACTAACCCATTAACCCTCCATGTAAATATTTTTCCTTTCCTTTAAACTTAAGTTTTCATCTATTTTGTGTAATTAAATTCAATTGTGTATATTTCAATTAACAGTGTAAATATAAAAATAACTGTCAACTGGTTTCCCAAAATACAGGCTTGCCTAGTTTGGGAACCCCTGCTCAAATCTGTATTGTGATTATGCCTTATCAAATAAACATTTTTTATTTTTATTTATTTTTATTTTAATAGGTTAAGTACGAGTCGGCTCAAAGGGTTTAGTATATCAATACGGCGCAAGTCACTGTATAAAGGAAAACGCTTTTGAAGCACTTTTAACTAATCTCGAGATGCTCTAGATCTACCTAATCGCAATTGTTATTGCTCTAATAGCACACACGTCACACATTAACAATTCAGTATGCAATTTTTTTTGTATTTATTAAATATTTTTATTCGATAACAAACACGAAAATAAAAGACTGATTTGAATATTTTTCATTTAAAATGAGTAATTGTAAAGTTATGTTTTTTTAAAGATTGTACAACTTTTGTTCTTAATGACGTCATCGATCGAGACAATCACGTAGCGACAAGCAAATGAACCTGCTTGGTGTCACCAGGGCTCTATTCAGGATATTTCCAGACATACACCAATATTGTAATTTGACTAAGAAAAGATGTGTGTTGCTGAGTTTCTTACGGGTTCTTCTCGCAACAATACACCTTCCGAATCCGAAGTAGAGTCAGTAGAGTAAGATTTAACTTATACGTAAGTTTGTGACGTTCAAAAAATAGAGAACAATTCTTTTTATTTTGAAATAAATATTTTTTATCTTTTTTTTTTTTTTAACCGAAATGTTTAATAAAAATGTTGCTGATTGCAAAACATTTCACGAATTTGTGATCTCAAATGAAATTATTACAACATTATACTAAACAAACCTATTATCTTCGATATTTTATTAATAAACTGCAAAAAGGAATGTCTTTGAAATATCATTGAAGGTCAAATACTGTTAAAGTTTTTTGATGAAATAACAGCCATCTTAGCTTTATTTGATTTAATTTCAAGAAAATATTGTTTAAAATCATAATATCTCGAAATGGTTTCGTAATCAGCATCACTTTTGTAAAACTTTGCATACCGAAATGCTATAAAAAAAATTACTTACCGCATTCTCCCTTGGTAATATCCAAGTCCGCATGCCTCAAAGCCAATTCCAACTTCGGCAATACAGTATCAGCCAGCAAAATCGGCAGATCTCTCGTCCAGTGTTTGGTCCACACAGCTAACAGCGGCATGGCGGACCTGTCGGACGGGTGCCACGACACGAGCGCGCCGCGCAACACGGAACGGATATACGGGTACACGCGACAGTGCAGGAACGATTCTGGCCGACAAATATCAGTATCAAGTTATTGCCTAGGAATAATGTTTTTAAAGCGATGCAGACGTAATTTTGATACTTCTGACTGTGACTTGCGAATGAAGACTGAAGTAAAACAATACGAAATTGCGATTATTTTGGTTCTATAAAAGCAAATTAACCTCGCTCATCTCTAGTGGAATCCCAGCCTTAAAGGGAAAGAAAATTTGCACACCAATATTGTCAAGTCTCTGAAATTAATGCAACTTTACACACAGCAATGATGGCAAAAGATCGGCAATCCGAGGATCGATCAGATTTCTTTCACGTATTGATCACTTGTATTAATTTTACCATAGATTCGTGGGCGCAGGAGTTCGCCCCCTGATTTCGTATCTTTTGCGATCGACGATTGTGTCGCAAGTTGCACGATTGTCGCTGTCAATGTCATAAATTTGTATGCGGTTTGACACTTTTGACAGCGACAATATTGCAACTTGCGATACAATCGCGGTCGCTAAAGATATGTAATGAGCCCCCTTAAGGAGATAAATAGATGATACCTGAAAATATATTTGAGATATTTCGGCTGAAAAATTAATACATTTTAGAAAGGGAAATGATAAGATTTCTTGAGAGTCTTCTCAAGAATTCTTTAGACATTTTTTACTACAGACTTACTTTGACAGATTAGCAAATTGCAAGAATAATAATAATCATCAAATTAATACAAATTTAGTGACAGTGCATTTGTATAAAACGGCGATAGGCCGACACCCTATCACGTGAGTACACTGTCCAAGCAAAGAGTTGGTACTCTGAACTGAACACCAGGTGACAATAATGTCAGGCGTCTGTCATTCCTTCAGAGATTTGAGTTTGTGAGTTCTGCATTATGACAACTATAAAAACTTTACACTAATATATAATGTTTAAGCTGTGTAGAGTCGGCATAGAATAGCACCACCCCATTTCTTCCGGTGGGTGTACGTAAGAGGCGACTAACGGTATTGGGGCTTTTAAGGGATTTTTGGGCGATGCGGTTGGAGACTCATCACCAACCACCTTTTGTTACCATTTTTTCCCCATGCAACTTCCAAAAGTGGCTGAGGAATTTCTGATTCCTTAGCTCTGGCTACTCCTTTTAGGGTTTTATAGCCGTCAGTATATGTGTGTATGTATAGTGTGTAGTATAATGTTTAAATTGAAAAAAAAAACATAACAAACCTGCCAACTCCGCCCAAGGCAACACCCAAACATGTACAGGTTGTGTATCTTTGGTAGGATCCCATCTAGTTAGTTCTGTAGCTAATCTATCCACCACTAAAGATGAGGCATTCCTCACGATTTCCTCATTGCACACGGTTTGCCAGTGGTGGAATACGGCCAGCATTGGTTCTGGGTTGCGGGGGTTCCAACGCCTAGAAAAGATTGTCAGGAAATTTAGGATACTTATGGTTTTATTTTCGGGGAAAGTTAAGCTAGGGTGTATTTCGGTTTGGTAATATAATATGAAATCAAATTAAAATTTATTTGCGAATAAAGGTACATATTTATTTGCAAACATAGATATATAAGAATAGTAACAAGGCTTCAGACGCCTATATGGAGTCAAAAGACAGTAATCAAATGGTATTTAATGCCTATTAGTTTTAGGGTATCGTAAAACAAGAAATTCTTAAAAGTTTGCTGGCCTTTCGTTCACGTTAAGCCTTGGTAGCAAACTCAAACAAACTATGACTATTAATAAACTAAAGTAGAACCATTTAATAAAATAATCACAAAAATAGCCGTTTCATTGGCCGTGTAGTGCCGGCTTAGAATAGCAATACCCCATTTCTTCCGGTGGGTGTACGTAAGAGGCGACTAACGGAATTGGGGCTTTTAAGGGATTTTTGGGCGATGCGGTTGGAGACCAATCACCAGAAACCTTTGTTTTACCATCTTTTCCCCACTCAACTTTCCAAAGGTGGCTGAGGAATTTCTAATTCCTTAGCTTTGGCTACCCCTTCTAGGGATTTATAACCGTGAGTATATGTATGTATGTAATCACAAAATTACTTGAATTAATAAATATGCATTATCTATGAAAAATGAGCGTATTCAGCAATATGCAAAAAAAACTTTATTTTAATGTAATTTTGTAATTTTTAGGGAAAAAATAACACAACTTACTTGATAGCAGCCTCAACATGCGGCACAAAATCGTGCCACATAAGGTTATTATAAGATTCAGAGTCCAACAGAGGTCTCCATTTCGCCAACATTGCTACGGGTTCGCTCGGGTTAGTCAGTGGGTCCCATTTTACGAGTAAGGCACTTAGTAGGGGCGAGAATATGTTACTGCCTATCATGCCGAGACGGAATATCTCGTATTCTGTGGGATGGGATGCCTGGGGAGAGGAAAGAGTTGTTAGAGATGATGCAAGAGAAGTTGTAATGGTCACCAAATATTGGACGACACACATACATATACCCACGGCTACAAATCAAAAAAGTTGTAAAAAGGCAAGTGCGCAGAATCAGAAGCACTTTTGGAAATTGAGTTGGGAAAAGATGGTTAAATATATAGTTGCTGAGGGGTCACCAGCCACATGCCTCAAAACAATAAATACTTTACAAATAAATTTCTTATGACACCCGCGGTAAGAAATAGGTTAGTAGTTAGTCAGAATAGGCTAGTTTAAGCCGACATTACACACCAATATATATTAAGAAGCTAAATAAAATTTAGAAATCCATAAAATATTATTAAATAAGTATTAAGCATTCTAATCTGTTCTGCGATTTTTGTGAATTGTATAACAATAATACATTTTACATGGTAACCAATCCCTTGTCAACTTCTAAATGTGGCTGAGTTTCTGGCGACCCTTTTTTGGGATTTGTGGCCGTGAGTATATGTAATTATGTATGTCGGTAACTAAATCCACAAAATGAATTTTTATACAGATATATAATATATTAAACTTCCCGGTGCTGTCGTACAAAGGGACTACGATACTAGAAACACAGCCAAATCGATCTTTATTTAAACATGTTTTTTCCCTGGCGTGTGACTGATTTTATACTTTAGGTAAAGAATTAGGGAAAAAACCAACCTTAATCTTAGAAAGTACATCAAAAGCCGTCTCCAAAGACACATCAGGTTGACTGAGTATCTCAATTTTATCGACTATCGACTGTATCTTGTCGATAGCTTCATCATGCTCTGTCAGCTTGGTGTTGATTTCTTCCAAATCTCTGGTTAATACTACTATTTCGTCTTCGCCCGCGTGTATCTCTTTTGCGTTTTGGATTATGTCCTGAAAATAAGGTTGATTACTTAAAGATTTCTTTAAAAATACATAAATAGGGTTGTAACGAAACTCCGCCTCCGTTGCTGCGGAACTTCCGCAAAGAACCGAATCTCTGCCTCCGCATCCACCTCCGCCTCCGTTACAACCCTAAAATATATGCTTTTGATACATACATATACTCAAGGCTATAAATTTCAAAAAAGATTAGCTAAAGCTTCGTAAATAGTAATGCCATTAGCCACTTTTGTCGAAGTATAGACGGTTTTTTTTAAATTATATATTGCACTGCATATTGCTTGTAACCTTTCAAGTTCACGTCACGTTTTATAATTAAATCAGAGTCAATTATCCAAATTTTATGGGTATTGGAATTATTCCTTACCTATTTTAATGACATTTTGAATTATCTACAATAAAGGTTTTTGTGCTTTTTGTTCTAAGTTGCTATTTGTGAGATTCACAGCTAGCACAATATTACTGATTTCAATCTTTTCACAAAATTGGTACAAATTAAACACAAAAAAAATCCACACACTTTTTATTTCCAACATACCTGTTCACAGCAATCAACAGCCAAGTCCAAGTTGTGCATCAACTCGCTGGCAGCCGGCAGTGCTTTCCTCGGCACATGCTCATAACGGACTGTACTACGCAAAGCGTGATATCCCGACAATACTCGACGAGATCGACCAGTTAGGTCTATCACTGGCACGCGGGACAGAGAACTGTGAAAAGTAATATATAATATAATAAATACATACATACATACATATACTCACGGCTATAAATCCCTAGAAGGGGTAGCCAGAGCTAAGGAATTTGAAATTCCTCAGCCACTTTTGGAAAGTTGAGTGGGGAAAAGATGGTAAAATAAAGGTTGTTGGTGATGTATCTCCAACCTCATCGCCCAAAAATCCCTTAAAAGCCTAATACCGTTAGTCGCCTCTTACGTACACCCACCGGAAGAAATAGGGTAGTACTATTCTAAGCCGATACTAGAGTAAAAGAAAATAAAATTGTTTTTTTTGCAAATTTAATTTAATATAACAGTTTTCTAACGGGACCGCATGAGGATTAACCCTGTATGGCCGTGTTTCTGTGAGAACAGAAAAGCCAGTACACCCCGCTGTGTACCAACTTATAATTTCTATTTATACTTAGCTACAGAAAGATTGTGATACCGCGATATAGGATATGAGAGAGACGAGGCTAGTGAGCGCTGCTATCTGCGGGTGAGTTCTTCGTCTATAGGTTGCTACAGGGGCAGAAAACTGGGAACGGGAGCACATTTAGTCCCATCATTTTATTCTTACTAATTTACTTTGGCTCAACTATTATAAAATCTTTAATTTCAGATTGATACAATTTCTGTATTATGCAAAGCGTGATATCCCAACAACACCTGACGAGATCGACTAGTTATGTCTATCACGGGCACGCGGGACAGTGAATTGGAAACAGCAAAAGGCAGACATACTTATACTCACGGCTATAAATCCCTAAAAGGGGTAGCCAGAGCCTTAGAATTGTAAATTACTCAGCCGCTTTTCGAATTTGATCGGGCAAAAGGTTTAACAAAAAAGGATAATCAACAATCGCTAATAAATCAGTTTAACGGAAAATCGCCTCTTACGACATCCATGGAAAGAAATGGTTTGTCTATTTTAAGCCGTCACTACACTACATATTAATTAGGGTGTTTTTAATATCGTGCGGATATCATCACGCGTGCGGGATTGCCCCGCATGCGTAAGCCCCGCAAATGTCCTTTTCATAAAAGTATTTATTATAATGCGTGGAATACGGACGCGGGACGCGGGGGCAGCAGCACCGCGACATATAGACTATCGGGTTTCACGCTGCGTGAAATTTTCTGCATGCGGGGCAATACCGCACGCGTGACGAAATCCGCACGATATTAAAAACACCCTTAATATGTTCACTACAAATCGAAATTTTCTTTTTCTTATCGAAAATTTAATATATCATACCCATAGATTAAAAAACGTTAGATAGGTCATTTACGAGGGAACCGGCGCTTACGAGTGGCACCGATTGCGGCAGATGAACGCACACCACTCGAAATCATCTTAAAGCAAGCGCTAAAAAGAGATAAACATATTTTCTCTGTACCGTCGTGAAATATGACACTAAGACGACCGTTTGAAAAAGATTAATTAAGACCTATACGCACGATTTATTATAAATTACAATTAAAACGTTGTAAATTTATAATACTTACGAATGATAAGTAATCTCATCATTTTAGTAGTTTTTCTACTATAGTTTGTGCAAAATCTCATCACACACAACGGCATTCTCGATTATTTTGATAAACAAACACGCCAAAACAGGTGAACGATTGCGACGACAGCTAGTGCGCGACTGAAGTCAGATGAGCCATTTAGCCTGTTTTTTAAGTGCCACTTATGAGCGCGCATGACTTATCTACGGTTTTTTATTAGTACATCTATGATCATACCTGTCCACAGTATGACTTGTAGGTTTCCCCTCCTGTACCACTTCTTCTGCCTCCTTATAGAAATATCTGCCTTTATGTGACTTCTTCCATTTGTGTGATTTCTCTGTTTTGCCCTTCTCTTGTTCTTCCTTCTCTTTGAGCCTTTTCTCTTCTTCTTTCTTCGCTTTTAACTGAAAAGACATGTTGATGATTATTTTGTGATTTAGTATGTAACATATTAACATCGTAAGATTATAGATCATTGAAATAGCTTTGATGTACTAATAAAATAGTTACGTTAATATAAAAGACATTTTTTCTAAAAGTATTTAAATAGACATGACTAAAGCATTATCTCCATGTAAGTTACTTATTGATAAAAAATGAATTGTGAACTCTTAAGTTATAAATGCTGTGTGGTGTCGGCTAAGAATAGATAAATTTCTTCCGGTGGGTGTGCGTAAGAGGCGACTAACGGTATTGGGGCTATTAAGGGATTTTTGGGCGATGCAGTTGGAGACCCATCACCACCATCCTTTAATTTACCATCTTTTCCCGACCCAACTTTCCAAAAGTGGCAGAAGAATTTCTGATTCCTTAGCCCTGGCTACCCCTTCTAGGGATTTATAGCCGTGAGTGTATGTATGTATCTTAAGTTATAAATCTGTTTAATAACGTTCTAAGGTGATTGCAAAGTTCTTTTTTAATCATCTATTAAAGTAATGTGACGACAGTAGCCTCACATTGTACAGCGGGGTAAAACAATATTTGTATTGGTGTGTAGTGTATATACGTGGGACACTCAGAAAATTTAGCGAAAATAAAAAAAAATGTTCTATGGGTAAAAATGATTTTATTAAATCTTTTCAAAGTACTCTCCACCAGCATCTATACAAAGTTTCTACGTCTAAACCAGTTTTCGAAACACTTTTTCCAGTCCGCCGCAGACACCTCATTTACAGCCCGCTGAAACGCTGACAGCGCATCTTCCGGCGATGAAAATTGTATCCCTTTGAGTTGATTTTTTATTTTAGGGAATAAAAAGAAGTCACACGGTGGTGTGTCAGGGCTGTAAGGAGGGTGACCCAAGAGTTTGACCGGCGTGCTGTTCAGGAAGTCCGTCGTTTTGAGCGCGGTGTGAGCGGGCGCGTTGTCGTGGTGAAGCAGTAGCCTGCCCGCCCTGTGTTTGGTCGATTGTTGTGAGCAACTGAGAAAACTACTGGCAAGCATTTAGTAGTATACCAGTCTGCGTTAATACTTCTTTGATTTTGTAAAGGAATTGACACCAAATAGCCAGTCATATTGAAAAAAAACTTGCGATAAAAATCTTCCCACCGCTTCTAGATCTCTTCACTTTGGTAGGGGTCGCTTCGTTTTGAAATACCCAAACCGTCGACTGGCGCTTCGTTTCTGGATCGTATTGATAAATCCAGGACTCATCACCTGTAACGACGTCGTAAACACGCCGAGACGAGCCAGCATCAAATTTATTAATCATATCACGACACCATTCCACCCGGGCCTGTTTCTGTACCTCGGTGAGGTTGTGTGGCACCCAGCGTGAAACTATCCTCCTCACGTGAAGATGTTCGTGTAAAATATCATGAACGCTTCCCGATCCAATCTGCATAATGTGTTGAATCTCTAGATACTTTATTCGCCTATTGTCATGAATTAAATTTCCACCACGTTTTCATCCGTAACAGCCGTTAGAGGGCGACCACTTCTTTCTTCATCCCGCAAAGTTAATCGACCACGCTTGAATTCGTTATACCAACGATACACGGTTGCCTTGGAAGGCCCTTCATCCATAAACGCCATTTGAAGTCTATCGTATGATTCGTCTGGTTTTAAGCGATATTTGAAATCGTAAAAAATCATAGCGCGAAAATGTTCCCGGCTCAGATTAATTTTTCAGTAAGACACGACAATTTAAAATAGCTCGTAAAAAATAAAGAGGGAAATTTTAAAATTGGAACGTACCTTTTTTTATTTATAAAGACTCATATTTTCAGTATACATTACAACCGGCCAGTGTTTCATACATTGAAACCTTTTTTCGCAATACTTTCTGAGTGGCCTAGTATATAAAAAATATGAGACAAATCAGTTCCAACTTAAAACCTTGGTTGACTTTGTACAACTTCGTAACATTCAAAACATATATAACCAAAAACTTTTTCTGTTTCTTTTGCCGTGTAGTGCCGGCTTAGAATGTCGCTACCCCTTTCTACCCGCGGGTGTCGTAAGAGGCGACTAAGGGTATTGGGGCTTTTATTGGATTTTTGAGCGATGCGTTTGGAGACCCATTACCTTTATTTTACCGCCTTTTCCCCACTGAACTTCCAAAAGTGGCTGAGGAATTTATAATTCCTTGGCTCTGGCTACCCCTTCTAGGGAATTATAGCCGTGAGTATATGTATGTTTTTCTGTTACTGTTACCAACAACATGTAAAAAATAACTTACCGCTGCTTTCTCAGGTCCATAAGCACCGATGGCCCCTCTACCCTTTCTCAAAGTAGCCTCAACCGGGGCAGAGATACCTTGTAGGTCTTTACCTAACCCTTTGCCCGGTTCGTAACCCATCTGGAAATAACATGAATGTGGTTAATTATTGAAATGATCTATACTTATTATAAAGAGGATTAATTTGTTGGTATGTTTGTTTGTAATGAGTACACTCTGAAAGTTTCCAATTCTGAGGCCTGTCGCTACTATTTTAGGAGTTATAGTCCTGAATTTATGTTTTTGTGTAGTTTTTTTGTGTATGATGAAAATGAAATTCTTTTACCATACATACACACATATACTGTAGAGACTATCGATCGCCAATAGGTAGGTAAAATCTTCTAAAGAATATGAATAAAACATTAGGTAAATGTGATAGGGTGAGTACAGTACTGACCGTATAATAATTACTGTCCTTATTTATTTGATTCCAAAAGACTCCATTCTTATTCAGAATATAAAAATATCTTATTTCCTTCTTGAGTAAAAATATCCGTGATGATCATTTGAGTACATTTGTAAGTAAGCTGCTTAGAACAAATTTTAAAAATTGTACAACTACTAATAAATAAAGGAAATAACAATTTCGACACAGGCGGGAATCGTACCCGCGACCTCGGGTATACGCCCCCGTCGCTCTGCCAATTGAGCTACCGTGTCAATGGCTGCCAGCGCGAAATTCATCTATCCTTTGTTTCTTTTATACTTTTACGTAGTGTTTGCATTTTATTTATTCTTTATTTATTAGTAATAATCCCCACATAAGGTTTTCATGAACAAAAACATTCAAAATTGTACAACTACTTAAAACAAAATTTTCTGTGTAGGGTCGGCTTAGAATAGCACTAATCCCGCGAGAATCGTAGGATGGGAGAAACAGTATTGGGGACCTTAAGTGATTGCTGCAGACCCATCACCAAACATTCTTTACTTTGTTGCTACTCTACTATTCTTTACTACATTTTGGTATTTATAGGCATGAATGACATGATAGTCCAGTGGGGAGAACACCCGCCCGAAAACAGAAGGGCTTGAGTTCAAATCCCGGGTCAGGCCTACACCAATTTGTCTTTTCTAAAGTCATATGTGTGGTTAATTTATCATGGTTGTTAACGGTGAGGGAAAACATCGTGAGGAAACTCACATGGCTAAGTACAACTTAGCCATGTGACAGTGTATTCGTACAAAACGGCGATAGGCCCTCTATCACGTGAGTACACTGTCTAAGCAAAACGTGGGTACCTTCTCTGGACACTAGATGGCGCTGCCATGTGAGTTCAGAAGTATTGGTGCCTCTGCCAAACCCTTTGGAGTTAACGGCGTGAACGTTTATGTAATGTTTATGAATATAAGTATATAAAACAAAATTCACTCAATTTCACCTTAAACAACAATTTAGCTCCAATCCCTTTGGTATGTTTCTCCCAATTGCCCACATTTCCTCCCAAATTGACTGACCGCATGCCCTGACCAGCTTTCCTGATGCCGGCCGTATGGGATTCCTCTGGTTTCTGTGGGGCCTCATCTTCTGAACTGTCTGTGTAGTGGGCATTGGACGTTGTAGGTTCTGCGGGTTTTAGTTCTGTAAAGATTTAGATGATGTCAATAAAGATTTAGGATACCAAATAAAAAATGTGATGTACAACAATAGTGCAAACATGCATTTAGATTAGATTATTTGAATAGGTTTCCGCACATAGTTCCCTGTTTGAACTTTTGTAAGAGGGCCCTAGCCATCTTACTCAATCCACCCAAATTAACATAATTAACATGCAAACATACATTAAAATACATTTTAGTCCCACAAAGAAATTAGGTTTTATTTACGATTTTAATTTTCTTACATTTAAAAGTGTTTGATTGAGGTGTTGTTCTGTATTTTGTATTTAACTGCATAATTTTTCAGAAAACTCATTACGGTTGATTAAAATACAATGTTCACCTATATCATCATTCAGCCCTTAGAAGACAACTGTTGTACAAAGGCATTTTATATAGATCTCCAAAATAACTACTTCTGTGCTGCCCTCATCTAAAGTTTTCATGCAATCTTCATCAAGTACCAGAAAAGAATCAGAACTTTCCAGAACCTTCAAGCCGAAATGGCGATTGGTTCTGCCAGCAATGTACCACGCTCACTTAAGTTAGGGAATTCTCAAGACTATATCAGATACCCCAGTTCTTTTATGCAGCATCTCCTTATGGATTCTATCATATAATGTACTACCAATATGTTGAATGGTGTTGTCTGAAAATCAGTTCTGTGAGTCAAAAGCTCACAGAAAATGCTGAGACAGCACCAATTCGCTGTTCGGATGGCACGGGAAGTGCATGACAAATTTTTGTATGTTTTTTATTGATTCTCTTTGTTGTTAAAATTAAGTTGTAAAAATTTATGTTACTTGTTCTTCTTGTGCCTACAAATGGCGAATAAACGTTTTTCTTTCTTTCTTTCTTTCTTTGAATTAAAATATGAAGTCACCTTTCTTTTCTTCTTTTTTCTTCCCTGCTTGCTGCACTCCTCCGGCAACAAAACCGATAGGAGCTGAGTAGTCTTTGGGTTTCCTTGATTTTTGTCTGATTGTATCTTCATTTTCATCATCATCACTGTCTTTGGCCCATACACCTGGTGATCAAAGAATACATAATTACATTTTAAAACTTCTATGATGAAAGCCATGATTAGTCTGAAACAGTTAAAAAAAACTTTTATCACAAATAATAAATCTTTTTTTGAGTTACTTAATGTTACAAAACTTAAATTTTATAGTAAGTTACTCTCTTAATAGAGCAAGAGCCCGCGATGGCCAGACCTTAGTTATAGTATAAAGTCTAAAAGTTTCTCTGTGTATGTCCACTATACAGCTAAGAACGATCCCAGGCTATGAAACTTGGGTCGCCCCGGCTTTGGCAGGTAACAGGTAGTAAAGGTGTGTAAAAATGTATCTCAAATTAGGTATAGCATAAAGCTTAGTTTTCATATATTTTATTAGTGGTGATCTTAGAAATCGCCTCGTCCACAGCCAGACACTTAGTACAGTTGCAACCCCCTGCCAGACACCCTTAAAGTACGGTTAATTTTAATGATACTTTAGTTATAGTATAACATCTAAATTTTATATATGTTATTTGGAGAACTATAAAATGATGTTTCCTCAGTAGCCAGACAATTTGTATGGTTCCCCTATATTGCCAGACACGTTAAAGGTCTATTCGCTAGGTGCAAAGTAGGGGGTGGGGGAACACGAATCGATCACAGCGCGCACTGTGGCAAAAAAAGGAACATTCAGCGGCTAATCAAGTGTAATTGAAATGATGGAAAATATTCATAGTACTAAAATTGACAAATAATGCCAAGTTAATATATTTTCGCGTATCGGAAATGAAGGAAAAACATTCATCTGCAATATTTATACACATAGTGGCAAAGATATATGTTACTCTGAAGTTAAAACTGAAATATCAAGCAATTCGAAGATTATCAAGTTTGGCAAAAAAAACCAAGCACCAAGGATGTAATACTATTGTAAAGACTTTTGCTCATCGAGCAACCTTTCTTACGAATGCCGGCTTGCCTATTATTCCCTCCTTATAGTATATAAAAAATTGTTAAAAAGCATTAATTATTTTCATTAAAGATTTCCAACTAAATCCATTCTGATATGATATAATTAAATCATACTATCCATCACTACTAGACCCATCATGTGGATGAAAATATCATTTAAATACATACCATAAATTTGATGTTCCTTTTTATTCTTTCTTCCCCCTCTTCGAGTATTAAATTCATTGTCTATATCATAATCTGTGATTTCAAAGGGTATCACTTCATCATCAGACATTTTTCTCTTAAATGGTTAAGTTCCTGTAAATAAAAATAAGCTTTTATTATTAAATACATACATACATACATATACTCACGACTATAAATCCCTAAAAGGGGTAGTCAGAGCTAAGGAATTAGAAATTCCTCAGCCACATTTGGAAAGTTGTGTGGGGAAAAGATGGTAAAATAAAGGTTGTTGGTGATGGGTCTCCAACCACATCGCCCAAAAATTCCTTAAAAAGCCCCAATACCGTTAGTCGCCTCTTACGTACACCCACCGGAAGAAATGGGGTAGTGCTATTCTAAGCCGACACTACACAGCAGATTATATTATATATTATTAAATGTGTAAAAAAAATATGTAGATCTAGATAGTGTGTGCATAGTATATTTTATAATGTTACTGTTATATAAAATTGTATGTGCATTGCAAAGATTTGTATAAATTTACCCGAGGTCGCGGGTTCGAACCTTGCCGGTGTTGAAATTTTTCTTTCCTTTATTTATTACTAACTATATTTATTTATTTTTACATTTGATTAACTGTTATAGGCAGTTTTATATAATAATCTTGTCTTGATACCAATTTGTCCTATTTTGTATAGAACCATATTTCTGTATGAAATTAGATGAAGATAATAAATGAGATGAGCAAATACTATATTTGGTCATTGGTTTGCCAACTTAGGTCTTAGGGGACCCAAATTGGGCACAGTAATATAATTGATGGGCCTTGTTTAAGGCTACAATATTAAAGGAAAAATAAAATCTGATTTGAAAGCAATAAAAAAAGTAAACTTTATGAAGTCACTGTTTTTATGTTTTATAAAATGCTCATATTTTATAACCTTTCATGTATAAATGTTCTCCCCATGCCATCTATCATAGCTTGGACTGATGGCATAACATGCTCCCAAAGCACAGAATTATCATAAATTATTAATAATCCAGTACCAAATTCATCAATATCCTTCCAAACTAGATTAAATCTTACAAATTATATTCATAATTTTACGCCCCAGGATCAACTTTAACACCTCCAGATTTCGAGATGAGTGATTGTGTATGTATAATATCAGCAGCCTGGTAATATAACACACTTAAGGTCTCTGAACTGAAAGCTGGAATAATGTAACCAATTCAGAGACGATTTATGTTGTCGGGTTTGAATATCCAGGGTACCCTAACAGGTGTGTAAGGGCAGGGTGCTTATTTCTTTGATTCCTAGAAGATGTGACTGGAGCAAATTGACAATTTGAAAGGGCCGGCTACTATTTTAAGATGTATGTTAGTGGGTATAGGTTAGGTTATCTTATGAATCTGAACCACTTACCTTGAATATTACTCAGTATCATCAGTAAATTTAACTCAATGAATTGGAATTGTTGTTGTTGGTCAATTATTCTAATATTTTCCTTTAAATGTCTCTATGCTTATGCTATGATACAAAACAAACTTAATAGTAGTTTTATACTATGGCGTTATTAGCGTAACAACCTACATATTTTTGCCAACTGCGGATGCCGTCGTTACGTTATATTATTTAATTTTAAGGTATTTATGCATATGTACAGGCTGAACTTTGCTTTTTAGCATTGCTGTTTTTTATGTAAACTTTCACCAATATGTAAAAGCATCCTTATTGTAATTTGGACGTGCTTCCAATGTTTGACACTGGGGACGTTTGAAGACATAACCAAGTACGTAGCCTATCGCAGGAAAAAAAGAATTATCAATTACAAACGTCAATGTCAGATTGTAAAATAAAAACACAAAAACACGTCTTTTTAATATTTATTTTAGAACTTTTCTTATTACAATTCGGTAATAGTTTTCCTCGATTATTTGTTTAAAATGAGTGATTAATGAAATTGAATCATCTTTGAGCTACGATTGCGTGCATATAGCAGTATTTGACGAATAGTCCTTGAAGAATGTTAAGCCGAATTTCTGATGTTTTACAAACAGCGGCGGATGTTGTAAGTTGACTGAATTTAACCTATTACATTTTAAACTGTCTCAACTCAACTCATTCCATGTCTCACCAAAACTGTTGAACAAGCTGGGAAGCTTACTTTGGAAGCTGACATTAACTTCTATATTCACGCCCATTATTCCCATTGGGATATGGGTATTTCTCACATATGAAAAAAATAATAAAATTTTTGTAAACATGTTTTTTTCCAAAAAGTATATTGTTTTTCTTATAGATTAGACCAAATGAAGTTCCCTAAAAATAGTGGCTTAGCTTAATGAAAATGGGAAAAGGGGGAAAAAGGGAGAAAAAGCTACGGTCGCGACTTTTGTAACTACGGTCGCGACTGATTTGTTAAGAGTTTCATACACGTATGAATACAAATTGTATTGTTTTATGTGTTTGGTTTGTTTAATGCACCGATGTTATATTATAAATAACCTACTTATTTATGCATTGAAACCTAATGATTTTTAGGCTGCATGAAGTTTATTAGGTACGGTCGCGACAATATCATCTACGGTCTTGAAAATAACAGATACGGTCGCCTAAATGGCATGCACGGTCGTGACATTAACAAACAATCCTGACACACAGGTTGTTGTGTTACTATTAAATTCTGTGACAGTAATAAGCCTGTCGCATGGCCACTCTGGACAAAGTCTTTCCTCACTGATCTACATAACGCTTCTTTGAATTGAGCAATGGCTTGTGGTCTTTAGCTGTGTAGTGAACAGAGTAATTCTGAATTATTTTAATAAAACTACCAATTACATGTATTTTTTTATTATTGCAGTCTGTAAGGTAATATAATCATTCAAAGTATATCATATCATCCATCGTATTTTTTTCTTGTCTCCTCTTGCGACTTGTATTTGCTTCTTGCTCTACGTTTACGAGCATCTTCTCGTTTTATTCTTCGTTTCTAAAAAAAGATAAGGCATTGTTGTCAGTAATATAAGTATCATAAAAATAATGAACTAATAAATGCTTCAAAAAGTGTAAAAATAGTATATATAGGTTGTAAAAAAATAGCATGTGAATTGTGTAAATATAAAACTTGATGTGAAAACTCTATTTTTCTTTAAATTTATATTGATAAGTAACTCAACTGAAAAATAACTAAGTTTATCAATACCAAAAAAAAATTATTTAAATATTTTTTTTTGTTCATGAAAACCTCATGTGGGGATTATTACTATTCTTTGTTTATTACCAAAAACAATATTAAATATCACCATGACCGTAGGCGTATGGCCTAAAACCTAAATGTCTCGACCGTGTTTGTTTTTGTCGCGACCGTAGCAAAAAATTATTGAAAAACCTGCGGTCGAGACACCTATGGTCGCGAAAATTTTCGACCATTCCCATCAAAACCTCAAAAAACATGAAGCAAAAGCAACAAAAAAAATTATGCAGTAAGTATACTGCTTTTGACAACATATTACAAAAATTTATAAGTAAAACATAAGAACTTACCTTTAAATCCGAAACTACGGTCCACACACGGTATGCTTGACGGATTAAAATATATTACATTTAAATTGAAAAAAAGTCAGTCAATACAGGATCCCTGCTATCAACGAAAAGACGAATAGATTGGTGATGCCGGGCTAAATAATTAAAAAAAAAGAATACCAGGCAACGACTAATAGTTTTGATTTACGGGATTTTTTTATCCAGTTCTACGGTCGAGACGCAAAACCTTGCGGACAAAGTTGATGCTGAAATTTTAGTGATATACATAAGAAATAGCTTAAATATCTATATTAAATAAAGATAAACAACTAAAAAAGAAACTATAAGGAAAATAATTTAGCAAAAATGTTATTTTTTTTAATATAAACCTTCATATACACACAATATTTTGGAAAACGGACACGCCACGGTCATGACATTTTGCGTATATTTTTTTTTAAATAAAATAATCTACTATATTTACCATAATATTATTTACTGAGCAAAGAAATTTAAATAAGTACGAAACCCTATCAGCAGATACAATTTAAGATTGCTCAGAAAACAAATGCTATTCTTACGCGGACATAGAAAACATGTAAGAATAAGAAATACCCATATGCAGAGACTACTGATCGCCACTTGGCACGATCCTGACAATCCTGTCTTGTTCCTGGCAGGAACTATCATTTTTCAGTGTAATGATTGGTCAAGATAAAGGCTATGATAGCCAATTCAAGATTATGGTAACTCACAAAAGTTCTCTCTAATGCAAGCTATCATAGTCTATACAGTATATTGTTTTGAAGGCTTTGAAATGATATTCAGGGGGTAGAAAAAGATTTATTACTGTTGGCTACATACATATATATACTCATGCCATTAGTTCCCATTGGAGAAGGCAGAGGCTATTGATCAACACTTCCTACGATCTTGGTAAACCTCTCTAGCTTTGTTTACGTCAGTCAATCTTTTCACACATGTTTTTTTTTTATTCTTCATACTTCAGATGCTTGCTTTGTTGGCTACAATATTGTCCTAATTAATTTACAATTTGTCTGTCTTATACGTAAAACTTGTACTGACCTTATATTTAGTAACCTTTCCATCTGAAATTTGATGGGAAAAGATTTATGTAAGTTTATATTTAGAGACTAGTATAATATATTTCATATGACTTAATCTTTAATCTTACCTATGTAATTGTAAATGACCATAATTTTACTATAACCATCAGAAAGTTGTCTGAAATAGATAGATTTCACTGATGTTCTACCAATTGTATACCTACATAGAAAGTAAAAAAAGTAAAGTAAAAAAAACTTTATTCAGTCCCTCATATGATACAACATGTAAATACAACAATTGCATAAATTACACACAATGAGAGCCAAAAAGGCGCCGACTCAGCATATGTACACTAGAGTTTTAGCTAGGGATGCAACAATATGTCTATTACGATACCAATACAAATGATGAATACATTGTAATGGCCAAATACAATAACGAATTACGATACGAATGCATTACGATATTTTTTTAATATCATTTTCATAAATTTATTGGAAGCTTTGTTGTATTCTATTATTATACGACTAAGTAAAAGTATAAAAAAAAGTTATTTAATAAATATACTTATTAATTTTAACAATTTTCATTATTAACTTATGATTTAAATTGTTACTTCTGTTTAATTTGCTACATTTACTAACTATTAATTAATTTAACTTGTAGTCGGAATTTATTACTGGCAAATTCTTATTCAGAAAACAAAACACTTTTTAAGCTGTTCCCCTTAAGTCGGTTTCTCTCATTACTGTGTATCAATTGGATCATGGGTCCAGAGCTGTAGCCAAATACAGTTTTTATCACACTCCAAGTTACCAAACCGTGCCTCCATTTCAATACTTAATCTTGTGCTAACCCCCTATTACTTAAAGTCATGTCTCTGTTTGAACATGAATGATTCAGTACTTGACTTTGTAGCTTGTTAAAAAATTTGGAAATAATTGTATCGTAAAAATATCGTATTGTAATATCTATGATAACGAATGATCGTAAAGGTATCGTATCGTTGCATCCCTAGTTTTAGCTTTAATGCACGCTGATTTTCAGCCGGGACCCTTGAAAAATACATAAAATAAGATAAAACCTAAACTAAAAAACAAAACATTTAACCATTGAAACGCAGATTGAAAACTAAAAAAGAACACGACATGTTAACTTTAATGACATCTTTCTAATCCTTCACCGACATATAAGCACAAAACCAAATTCATAATGTCTTAATACATTTATGTACATATATATTTATAATAAACTTACACATATATACGATATAGACCTAAAAATGATATAAAATGTATGAATAAAGATATTAATTATATTATTGAATAATAATAGCCATTCAGTTGCAAGTGTGATGTTAACTATATTTGAAGTTATTTGACATTGTAACCTTAAGCTTCTTTTTGAATGACGATTATTTTTTTAACTTGCGTATCGGTGGCGGTAGATCATTCCAACACTTCGAAGCAGCGAAACAAAAACTACCCGAAATGCTGTAGTCCAATGACTAGGAGTTATTAACAAATAATCAGAGGCAAGAGTGTTGTAGCTGGATATATAAGTCACCATATTATTTGTAAATATTTCAATATTGTGATAAAATTTGTTATATCTACCAAATGATTTAACAGTCCTCATATACTCACAGCTAAAAATCCCTAGGAGGGGTAGCCAGAGCTAAGGAATCAGAAATTCCCCAGCCACTAGGAAAGTTAAGTGGTGAATATATGGTAAAATAAAGGTTGTTGGTATTGGGTCTCCAATCCCATTAACTGTCTTGTGCAATTAAAATTGACATTTTCTATTCTTCCTAGCTTGCACCACCTGCTACAAGGTTTGAAGATTTTGAGTACCACTGGAAGCAAATACTGAACTTCTACAACAACTATGATGACTCACAGAAGTTGCACATTGAAGAGACAAAGATACCACATCACCTCAATCAAATGTTACAGGTATTATTATTTTTTGTACTTCACTACATAACATAACATAAACGTTCACGCCGAATATCCCCGAAGGGTTGGCAGAGGTACTAATACTTCTGAACATCACGTGACATTGTCACCTGGTGTTCAGAGTACCCACGTTTCGCATGGACAGTGTACTCACGTGATAGGGGGCAGGCCTATCGCCGTTTTGTACGAATACACTGTCACATGACTAAGTACAACTCAATCATGTGAGTTTCCTCACGATGTTTTCCGTCACCGTTAACAACCATGATAAATTAACCACACATATGTCTTAAGAAAAGACAAATTGGTGTAGGCCCGATCCGGGATTTGAACACTAGTCGCTTGCACATTAACCGGTGTTCTACCCATTGAGCTATTACTTCGTTAACTTCACTAGGCAATCAAATATAGTTTAATCTATCAGAACTAGTATTGCTAGATGTCATTATGTACCACAGTGTGAGATATTTAAATCTGCTATTGTGGAAAACTACGACACATATCTTAATCCTACTTTGAGACTGAACTGTTTGCGTGGTCTGAGATTTACATGAAGACTTCAGGTTCAAAAGCCTCGGTATTCAAAGTTTTTTTTGTATTTATTAAATCTTTTTATTAGATAGATATTTTAAGTGAGTAATTGTTAAGCTATATTTTTTTAAAGATTGTGTCATATTTTGTTCTTAATGACGTCATCGATGAACAAAATCAGGTAGCGCTATGCAAATGAAAAGAAATGTGTAATAAAAATGAGGTTGATTGCAAAACATTTCACAAATATGTTATTTCCTAATCAGCATCACTTTTGTAACACTTTGCATACCGAATTATCCTATGTTATGTCAACTTTTGAGTACATACATATTCTCACACCATTGGGTAGGTAGAGATTATCGAAAGCCACTTTAAACTAGACTTCATATAACCTAAGATTTGAATCTCTAGTTACCTCCGTCAAACTTATAGCCGTGAATATACCATAGAAGTGCTGGCAATCTTACATGTATGTATTTGAATGTATACATTAATTATGCAACAGCAACCCTGATAACCTAATTTAGTTGCAAGTGAACGTAAGTTTGCTGATAACAAAAGTAAACAGCACATTTTATTACGTACACGTACAGGTGCATTTTACCTTAAGATATTGTTACTCAAACATTTATATTTAGAAATAAAATCAATACCGTTTTTTTATCATACATTGAATATTAATTGTATCTTCCGTCTTTGCAAGGGCTTTGTTAAGAGACGAAACGGCAAGAAAGTAATTACTACATTTTATCAAATTTAATTTTAAACAATGTTTGTATTGCATTGGCGATAATATTTTAGCAGTTTGAGATTTAAGAGTGATTTCCCCAAAAAAGGGAAGATAGCTTGAATCTTTAAAGTCGATTATTTCGTAAACTTATTTGAATGTGGAAGGAGAAAATCTGTTACAATAAAAATATTTTTAATTTCAGTTTTATATTTTATTTCTGAATATTTCTACTAGAGGTAATATTATAAAATTGTGAAAAAAAACGGCGCGAGTAAATGTATGTATGTAGGTAATATTATATCCACCTATTAGTATTTATTACACTGAACACCAATACAGAAGGGCAAGCACGAGCGCTATTTTATCGACACGTTAACGGTTAGAATGAGATGGCAGTATAGGATACTAAGTAAGTGCGTAAGAGATGGCTGCTTTATCCCACGCGATAACCAGTTTAAACACCGCTCGTGCTTGCTCTGCAGGTTTGAGCTGTCAAATAGATAATGACTATTTGATATGCTCTTATCTCAAGTGGTTATAGATGTTGTTAATTGTATTCTAGATCACTTTAACTAAATAAAGTTATAAAGTAACAAGCTAATTCACATAGAAAATAACTTAAACTTAGCTTATCTGTAGACATTGTAATTGTAAGCAAATTATTTATTAGACATAATGTAAAGAAACCCACATGTCCGAGTTCTAGTTGCTCGTGTATTCGTACAAAGCGGTGAAAGGCTTGCTCCCATCACTTGTCGTACACTTAGCTTAATATTAACAAATCTTACTACCTTTGCCATCTCTTCAGGAATATAGTGACATCCCTAAAACAACCATACATATACTCACGGCCGTAAATCCCAAAAAGGGGTAGCCAGAGCTTCAGAGCTTGATACTCCTCAGCCACATTTGGAATTTGATAGGGGACAAGATAGTAGAAATAAAGTATCGCTGGTAATGGGTCTCCAACCTACATACATACATACATATACTCACGGCTATAAATCCCTAAAAGGGGTAGCCAGAGCTGAGAAATAATAAATTCCTCAGCCACTTTTGGAAGTTGAGTGCGGAAAAGATGGTAGTACAAAGGTTGTTGGTGATGGGTCTCCAACCGCATCGCCCAAAAATCCCTTAAAAAGCCCCAAGTCCGTTAGTCGCCTCTTACGTACACCCACCGGAAGAAATGGGGTAGTGCTATTCTAAGCCGACACTACACAGCTCTCCAACTCTCATCGCCCAAAAACCACTTCCAAAGCCCCATACCCTTAGTCGTCTCTTACGACACCCGTGGGTAGAAAGGCTAGCCTTTGACATTCTAAGCCGACACTACACGGCAAAACCAAATAAAAATATTTACAAACTACAAGCAATAATAAATCCCCAGTTAATAATCGAAGAAGAAAAAGACCAATCGGAAACAATCGGGCCATGCGTGGAATCGGTCATGAGCGGCCAAATCAGTCTCGTCTGGCTGTTAGCAATGCTGGTCGCTGGTCAACGTCCAGTGGGAGCCAGGTCCTTAGCTCTGACCAGTGCGGCTCTGATGCTGAGACGAGGAAATAGGCCTGGGCTTGATACGCCTCATGTTTATAAGCCTTTGCAGGTGGGTTTATGTTGTATATGTAACATTATGCAGTCGTATTTTAGCATTACATTGCAATAATACCTCCCTGATTGACGAGAATTTGCGTGTAATTCATACAATCATTCATAATAATAATTGCATTGTATTGCTAGGTTTTCTCCTTAACTGGTGTAATACTCAAATATGTATATTACATTACGTTCGACTGCTCCCTGTGAGGGAGCATCTTAATGTGTTTAATTTAGTTGTGTTTAATTTAGTGTAGGTTAATAAATGTGTGATATCAACTAGCTATACTAATATAAAAAGGGCTGAAAAGTTTTGTCTTCTAAAATGCGCGGAAATCAAGAACTGATTTAAAAAAAAACTATTAGATGATTGGAAAATCCAAGGAGAGACCTTTGCCCAGCAGTGGGACACGATAGGTTAATGAAAAAAAATAGAGGGCACCACAAGACTGGTTGTTGTGAAAAACTTTGGGTTAGGCCCATTTCCAGCAGTAGAAAACGTATGGCTAATCATGGTGATACAGTAGACCTGAGAGTACAACGTAAACTAAATTTGTATAACCCTAAATGAAAAATTTACGCCTCCATATTCCTTTAATCATCAAATCGAGACTTCTTGGGCCGGCTAGTATAATTAGTTTTGTTTTCCAGAGAATGCTAATACAATGCAGTGAAGTCCAAGCATCACCAACAGAGAAAGAAGAAATGGAGCTCCTTTTAACCCTTTGTGGCCTCGTCAGGAAAGATCCAGCCTTAGCCAATATATTTACAACACCTTTCATAGACGATAAGAACACAGAACCAGTAATACCTGAAGAAATCAAAATCCTATTGCCAAAGCAAAAAAGAAATGTACCAAAGAGAAATAAGCTTTTCGAAATTGAACCACCCTCTATACCCTTAACGTCTTTATGTTTAATACGAAATGATAATGAAGGTAGTGGAAATGAAAATGCGGAGTTAGTAGATGACAACGCATCGTGTCAGAGCAATAAAACATTGTATGATGAGAATGATAAGTTTCTGCTGATCGATTTGTTGCTGAATTATTTGAATAGTGCTGTAAGTATTTTTTAGATTACACACATACATAAGATACGATACGATGAGATAAACATACTCAAAGTCATGGTATTAGTTCTCATAAGGGTAAGCAGAGAATATCGATCGCTACTTTGTACGTGTAGTACTTTAGCTGTGTAGTGTCGGCTTAGAATAGCACTACCCCATTTCTTCCGGTGGGTGTACGTAAGAGGCGACTAACGGTATTGGGGCTTTTTAAGGGATTTTTGGGCGATGCGGTTGGAGAACATCACCAACAACCTTTATTCTACCATCTTTTCCCCACTCAACTTCCAAAAGTGGCTGAGAAATTTCAAATTTCTCAGCTCTGGCTACCCCTTTTAGGGAATTATAGCCGTGAGTATATGTATATATGTACTTAACACGATCCTGGCAAACCCCTTGAGCTTTATTTGCGTTCATCAATATTTTCATACATGCCGTTTTATTCTTCACGGTTTTGACGCCCGCATTATAATTACATTCTCTATTTGATCTCAATGTGTCCTCTGTCGTCATTCTCCACAGACATTACCATCGACGTTGTTAGATTACCTACCAATACCAAGAATAATTAGAGTTACATCGCAGAATACTTAAGATACATTCTGATGACGCTTTATTTTTCTTGTTTTTACTATGGTGAGATGGCGAAATAACTGAACAATTGCCGATGAAAATGCAGACTAAGGCCTTTCTATAACTAAGCTAGTAAATAAAAAAGTTAACTTCAAATACCCATGTTTCAGGATAACCAAGTTGTAGTCCGCGCGTGCGAAGGTATCCTCATCGTTTCCTCACTCCCTCACGACGACATCGCCAACCTCATCACCAGCAGTCCGATATGTGAGAATATAGTTGAGAAGCTGTGCGAGAGATTCAAATATATACCCGCCAATGTGGACCCTTGCGATGTGCACCATCTTAATATTACTTGGGGGTGAGTCGAGTCTGAATACTTACCTAGATACTTCTATACTAATATTATAAAAAGAGAAATGTAAAATAAATCTAGCAATGAGCTATTTACAGTTTTCCAATTCACAAAAAGTCAGTGGTGGATTGGCCATATCACTCTATTCGGGGTAGTATCAAGAAGCTGATACTTTTCTTTTGTAAAAAAATGCACTCTTAATTTATTCGTATTTTCCCAGATTCGTAGCCGAAGATTTTGGTGATAAGAACTACAACAAGTACCCAGGGTACAAAGAACTGACTAACTTCTTTTCCTGGCTCGACTACTGTGATACGCTGATGAAGGTAAGATTAGAGGTCTAGATAAAAGCAAAAGATTTTTGGTAAAAATAATGTTGCTTTTATTGTTTTATAGCGACTTTTATTCCGTAGGTCTAGCGATAAGTCTAGCAGACACACTTGGATCCATTGCGGTATTAAAGTATCCCACCAAAAACATTCTGTAAAAAACTAGCCAAGTCTCGATAGAGCTGCTTGTTTATCTCTAAAAAGTAATGAAATCTCTAAAATAAGTGGAGCCAAGTCTAACGTGGGTACAAAACGTGGGTACCCAGAACAACAGGTGTTCTCACATGATATTCCGAAATATAAGTACCTCTACCTACCTTTTCGGGAATATACAGAGTGAACATGTGAGTCTTCAGTTTTAAGTTATAGCAAACAATGTAATCCTGGGTAATACACCCCATTGTGCATATTTTAATCTGCCGTGCCCCCGCCAAGTCGAGCGCGAAGCATACATTGCCGTACCATCCTTTTCAGGAACATTTTCAGGGCCCCATTCGAGAACCTCTGGATAGGATTAAAACGCTGAAATTCGTCACCTAGAAATTCCTAATCACACACTTGAAATCCAAAATTTCAAGTCGGTAGATCAATTAATTCCGAAGTTAAGCTAATGCAAAGTTTCGCATTTTCGACACTGACTGACTGACTCACTGATCATCAAAATAGAACTAGTACTTCCCATAGACCTAGAGAGCTGAAATTTGGTACAGAGGCAGATTTTAACGCCCATAAAGAAAAAACTATCAGAACAAGGTTTATGGAAGCAGGGCCGCGCCACCCTTATGTGCGAAGTGTGCGGCGCACACAGGCGCCAGGACTATAGGGGCGCCGCGCCCGCGCCATCGCCACCTAAATTATTTTTGTTACCTTAAAGATTTATTTTAATATAAGTAAGTAGGTAAAATTGGCCCAACATAGGCCTTGTAAACAACAAAACATCTATTACGCTTATTGAACAAGTCTCTCAATATTTAATGTTTATTTTTATTTGAGTTTTTGGTTTTATTTTACGCTTAGGGTTTTAGTTTACATTACTTACGAGCTCAAGGTTTAAACAGCGGCAGTTCTTTTGAGCCGTAGAGGCGCCGAATTTGTATGAGTTAGTGAGTTTGTGAACGCAACCCGATGCGATGCGTGCCATATAATGAACGAGATAGCCAAGGCAAAACAAAATATTTTTTATATTTTTTTGTATTAGTTGTTATAGCGGCAACAGAATAAATCATTTGTGAAAATTCCAGCTTTCTAGTTATACGGTTTATGAGATACAGCAAAAATATTAGTTGAGCAAAAAAATACAAAAATAACACGGTTATTGTATGGGGACCCCCCTTAATATATACTTTACTGAAACACATCATTCATGAAATTTCAGTTTTCTAGCTATCACGGTTTATGAGATACAGCCTGGAGACAGACAGACAGACTAACAGTAAAGTCTTAGTAGTAGGATCCCGTTTTACCTTTTGGTAAGGAACCCTTAAAAAGAGGCGCTTCAGAGGTTCCGGACACAGGCGCTGCCTGGGGTCGGCGCGGCCCTGTATGGAAGATCTGGACTACCAGGTCACGCTGATGAGAAAACATAATAAGAGTACTGCCAAACTTATTTACCGGGATTTAAAATACAGCCAGCACCATCTAGTGGCGAGTACTGGTACTAATGCTAAATAACGTGAGCAAAGCCGCGGCTGAGTGCTAGTACATAAATAATAATTATTGGACTAAATATTTTTATTTATTGAGTAGAATACAGTTAATCGACTACTATTTCGCGTAAATACGCTTATTATAGTTTGGCAGTACTCTTATTATGTTTTCTCATCAGCGTCACCAGGTAGTCCAGATCTTCCATAAACCTTGTTAGGATAGTTTTTTCCTTATGGGCGTTAAAATCTGCCTCTGTACCAAATTTCAGCTCTCTAGGTCTATGGGAAGTACTAGTTCTATTTTGATGATCAGTGAGTCAGTCAATCAGTGTCGAAAATGCGAAACTTTGCATTAGCTTAACTTCGGAATTAATTGATCTACCGACTTGAAATTTTGGATTTCACGTGTGTGATTACGAATTTCTAGGTGACGAATTTCAGCGTTTTAATCCTATCCAGAGGTTCTCGAATGGGGCGCTGAAAATGCGGCGAAACGGTTCCAGAAAAGGATGGTACGGCAATGTATGCTTCGCGCTCGACTTGGCGCGGGCACGGCAGATTAAAATATGCACAATGGGGTGTATTACCCAGGATTGCATTGTTTGCTATAACTTAAAACTGAAGACTCACATGTTCACTCTGTATATTCCCGAAGGAGTAGGTAGAGGTACTTATATTTCTGAATATCATGTGAGAACACCTGTTGTTCTGGGTACCCACGTTTTGCAAGGACAGTGTACATTCGTGATAAAGGGCAGGCCTATCGTTGTTTTGTATGAATACACTTTCACATGACGATGTTTTCAGTCTCCTTTGCCTTGCTAAATTAGGTTAAATTAATAAATAAAAACGGGAATGACTATTAAAAAATGATCATATCATTTAATTCCAGGAATGCCACCCCATGATCTCAACCCACCTGGCACGCATATTCCGTCAGCACTTCCTGGAGACGGGCGTGGAGAACGGGCTGGCGGACCTGCGCCACGCGGTGCTGGTCACGGCCATACTGGGGAAGGCCTTGGCGGCGCTGGACTCGCACCATTTCATTAGCGGTGAGCACGACGTGGGGTTTGTAGGTTTCAGTGTGTGTTTTTATGGGTTTTCTACAGGTATGTAGCTGTATGGTGGCAGGTGAGAATAGCCTTAGCCCAGTTCTTTCCATGGGTGTCAAAAGAGAAGAGGTCGAAAAGGCGATGAATCTAGAGACCACACTTCATTTTACAATCTTTTCCCCAATTTACTTCTAAATGTTGCTGTTGTTTTTCTATCGCTGAAGTTCTTTTCGGTATATATTCAGACCATTTCATTAGTGGTGAGCACTTTGTGTGGGTTTTATAGCGATGAATCTAGAGACCATACTTCATTTTACAATCTTTTATCCAATCTACTTCTAAATGTGGCTGTGGTTTTTCAATCTGAAGTTCTTTTCGGGATATATTCAAACCATGTCATTAGTGGTGACGATTATGTATTGTTATTTATTACAAATATGTTTGTACTGTCAGGTTAAAAAAAAAGATGGTTGTGCGATGTAGCTATGTATTATCCTGGCAAACCTCTCGAGCTTCATTTTTATTTATTAATCTTTTCATCATCATCATCATCATCCGCCTATAGACGTCCACTGCTGGACATAGGCCTCCCCCAATTATCTCCACAAGACCGGTCCTGTGCTGCCCTCATCTATAGGCTTCCCGCGACCTTTACCAAGTCGTTGGTCCACCGCGTGGTATCCTTCCCACACTACGTCGTCGGGTACGTGGCCGCCACTCCAGAACCTTCGAGCCCCAACGGCCGTCGGTTCTGCGTGCAATGTGCCCAGCCCATTGCCACTTGAGTTTTGCAATTCTTCGGGCTATGTCAGTGACCCCGGTTCTTCGACGGATCTCCTCGTTGCGGATTCGATCGCGTAGTGAAACTCCGAACATAGCCCTCTCCATTGCCCTTTGGGTGACTCGGAGCCTTCTAATGAGGCCCATTGTAAGAGGCCACGTCTCGCGTCTCTGCCATCTTCATACATGAACTGTTTTCTCCATACTTCGGACGCCGGCTTTTTTAAGTACATTTTCTTATTAAACTAAAAGTGTCCTCCGTAGTCGTCCTTTACTGGCATTACCATCCACCTATATACCTTTCACCAATAAAGTTTTTTTTCTTGCAGAATTTTCAAATTGGCTAGTCGGTGACGGGGAGATATGCGAATGGCCGCTACTACTGAACTTAATCAACAACTGCTTGACCAATCATCATGAACTCACCTTGGAGACGCTCAAGTTCTTTGAGGTAAGCAATTTAATCATCATCATCATCATCATCATCACAGCCTGTATGCATATGTCTACACCGAGGGGCTAGAACTTACATTGATTATAATTATATAAAGATACGAGCTGACCTGACTGACTTCGTACTGTAAAGATAATGGACATTGACTTGATGAATGTCATTAAAATTGACATATTTAGCCGACACACTGAGGGTCTCTGTTATAAAAGCGATACATACATACATACATATACTTACGGCTATAAATCCCTAAAAGGGGTAGCCAGAGCTAAGGAATTAAAAATTCCTCAGCCACTTTTGGAAAGTTGAGTACACCCACCGGAAGAAACGGGGTAGTGCTATTCTAAGCCGACACTACACAACAAATGTGATGTTTGATGAACGATGTTTTTAATATTACCCTCACAACTTTTCAACATTTTCTGTAGATCAAAACATTCTTAAAATTTTAAGTAACATTACAAAAAGAATCAGTCAAATCGGTCTAGCCCTACTCTAGTCTAATTCTATTTTTCGAGTTTGAGCTCAGCGACACATTTGGAAATCCATTTTTATTATATATATGTCGGCAAAAAGAGGAAGTCAATTGACTTTAGTTCATCGGAAGTACCGGAACGCCAGCGCAACCACGCGGCGCTGACAGAGTCTAAGTTTCGTGTTACCGGTGGACGACGCGGAGGCACATTCTCACGGTGAACCGCGGTCGAGGTGCAAGCAAAACTAGAAACTGTCTCGCGTTCCGTTTAAAAACCTACCTAGTGCTACATGTGATTAATTTACTAAGAGTTTCAATTATTGTTAAGAAGAATTACATTATCATTATTTTCAACTATATCCACGTTTGATTGATCCGACATTCCCGTAGACCGCCCACACACGATATCTAACTATGGCAGATAACAGTGAAATTACACCACCCCCGTTATATATTTGATCTTAATTTTCAAATAGTATAAACGAAATTAGTGACTTTATTCTCCTTATTTATTAACTAAATAAATAATTATATTCCAGACAATAATAGAAAAGCCGACCGCCCACAGCATACAAAGGCTGGTTCTAGCGAAACTATCCACTCGAGGTTACTACGCGAGCGAGACGCAATACAAAACTGAGTGCGAGGAGGACAGAGATAGACTGAACGACGTTTCAATATGGAGAGAGCGAGAGAGGAATAGGTGAGAGTATTATATTACAGAAATGTTTTAGTTAAGAACTAAGTCAAAGTAAGTAAAGGACATTTATTTGGCAAAATTTATTTAAATGAAAAAAAACAACACACAGTAAAAACAAAAATTATCAAAAATTTAATTACGATGAATATATATAAATCTGACTGTAAGATATTGCCAAACTGGCCTCCTATCACTTGAATCTCTGCATAGGTTAAAAGTAGGTACTTTAAACAGTAAAGCTGATAAAATGTCACATGATTTCTTCGTCACCCCTACAGAGATTTACAGCGTAAGTTATTAGTTTCTCATATAAAAAGTAACTCATTATTTCAGAGAGGCAATGAAGCAATTGAAACATGAAGAGCAAGTGACTGAGCATATTCACGACATCCTAACTCATGAGGGGGTTGACAGCAAAGAGCATACTGAAAACGGTGATAATATAGAAAAAGTAATTAATAGGTATGTACCTTTAATTTTATTTAAATGATGAATGCACCAGGTTCACTCATTGAACCTACATTTTTAAATACTTAGTAAATTTTTAATTAGTTGGGTTTGAGTCCCAATAACAATGTATGCGTCTTAGCAATATCCATAGTTTTTGGTATGGATCATTAACCCAAATAATATACCGGTTTTACATAACAATAAAACCGATACTATGTGCCGAGAAGGAAAACATACAGCACTGCTCTTATATAATGCATTGTTAATCTTACTTTTGTCTTTGGTCTATACCCATCGAGTGAAGGTACCATTGGTTGATTTGTTGAGTTTACAAATTCACCGCAAGGGGCGTAGACAACGAACAAACAAAGTCGGCGCCATTTTCAAATCATAGTCTTCACCAGAAAGCCCTGTATTACAGTTTTAAATTGACTTTTAACAATATTAAATAAATCGTGAATATATTGTCTTGTGTAACCTATTTAGACCAATATGCTATTTGGGCGACCCACTCCCAATTCTCCAAACTTTCAGGATCAATGCTACTACTTGTAAAGGTTGTTTATATTGGGATCATTGGTGGGTTCCACAGGTTGTGAGGAAGACTTGGAGATCTGGTCTTAATGTCCAGTAGTCAAAATACTTGATGCCAATCTGATGCTATTATCAGTTAGATTCCTCGCAAACCGGAGTCTGAAGGCCCAATAGTATGATAATCGATCTCTGCAGTCTATCGAAACATAATTTTGAATTACGGTAAATTTTTTTGATGCGGACAGGTCCATATCCGGCATAAGTATGTCTGCTATCGTTATGTATGCCCTTGAAAGATAATAAGCGGACAGTATTGTTATGAATTAATCAATCAGGTTTAAAAGTTTCGATGTCAATCTGAGCAGAATATTTGACTCGTAATTCTTATAAAAACAAAATCTGGTCATTGGTTAGTTATGCTACATGCTTTTATATTGCTTTTTTTTTACTCTGTACTACAAGGTTTATAATTTTGTTGCTCTCACCAGTCTTGGCGAGTCACCCACACTCTGGACATTGCTGTTCCGTAAATAATAAAGTGAATACGCATTGATTTAGTTTTATATTATAAATACGATGCGTCAAGATTTGAGGAAGATGAGTATGTTTGATTTTTAAACTGGACTACTAAAAATAAAATTATATATAAAAAAAAATGTATTGAGAACTTTGTAAGCGGTTTCCTCCCATTGGTGTTTTTATTAGTTACTATTTTAATGATTTTCGGGGCAGAATATTGGCAGGTTTATACTATTATGGATCGGCGTCGAAAGATGAATGACTCCGCGCCACCAAATCATTTCGTGCTGCACCACCTCGGATGCATCTATTTGACATGAGATTGAACCGTTAAAATGGTCTCAAAAATATTTCAGCATTTCGTCAATGAAATTTACCTCGATCCAACACTAAACTAGCGAAGTTTAGTTGACTTTGACGCACTTGCAACTAGAAAAATAAATAATTTTCTGCAATCTCTGGTCTACACTGTCTCGTCTGGTCTGACTATGGTAAGTTTTGTAAATTATCTTGTCCGTAAAAAAATAAATATGTTGCAGTCGTATGCCAAAGTATTTAAAACTCTGAATGGGAGTCAAGTGAGATTATTGATAAATTGCTTGCCAACCTTATAGCTCTAAGTATTTTGCAGCTTCCGTAGTCTCAAGACACTTTCCAACTTAGTAGTTCTAGTTGTCTCACGGCTTCCGCAGCCAGAAGCCACTTGCCAAATCAGTAATTCGAGCTGTCTCGCGGCTTCCGCAGCCTGAAGATACTTACCAACCAAGTTTTTCCAAGTGTCTCGCGGCTTCCGCAGCCTGAAGACTACTTGCCAACCAAGTTATTTCAAGTGTCTCATGGCTTCCGCAGCCTGAAGACTACTTACCAATCAAGTTTCTCTAAGTGTCTCGCGGCTTCCGCAGCCGGGAGACTACTTAGTGCATCATATGGAAATCACCTAGATAAACTAGAACTTGAAATCCCTTTGCATGCAGGGTTTCCACAACCCAACAAGTCAAAGTTGATACGTTTAAGCCAGGCCAAATAGTAGGCAGGTCATTTTGTTCTGTTATGACAATCGACCCTGAAGCTAAAAAAGCATATGTCGGTAATATGAAGTTAACCGCCATGCATGTTTCCGATCTGTCACTGAAAAATTTCAAACATCCCCTTGAAAATTTAAGGGAAGTTTTTTTATTTTTTTTTATAATTATCTGCTTCTGCTTTGACTTCGAAGATTATGTTTTTAAATTTGGTCCAAAGTTATTTTAACTCATTTTTAGTAGAATGTAATGGAGATGAAGTAGGTTCATTTCAAATTCTCTTCAAATTCGGTTTTTCTTTTTGTGATTGATTTTCCAACCAGAATTGAGGCCCTCCGAGGGCTTGAATGAATAAAAATAGTTCATATTTATGGATAATAAAAGAAAATCACTGGTGTATTCACCGGTATAGTCACTAAAACCGTTTGCACATTTTAAAATATTTAATTTTTTTAAATTATTTTTTACAACCAGACAATTTAAACGAACGAGGAGTGTTAACCAAAATTTTCATTTATCTTGGCAAAAAGCGAGATGCCATTCTCTAGGACTTTTAAAACTTTAATCTCCAATTGGTCGTAGTTTTGGCTCAGTATTTTCATTCAGACACTATGTAGTGATTCACTAGGTCAAGGCTACCAAGTTTGTCGAGATATAATGAAAAAAAATGAATATAATCATTTAAGTTCAATAAAATGCCACTTACGGTCGTAGCGATGCCTCATAATTTGTACTCATCAATAGAAGTTTTACATGAACAAACAACACTGTAAAAGTTTGTTTGCTTATGTCGAGGTAAGTGACAAGAAATCTTCTTCTGCATTACCAAAGGTGTGACATCTGTCTTTGCACCCACGTTTGGAACACAGTTGGGTGCATGATAATATTGGTAAAGAAACATACCTGGTTTTATAACGTATCGATTCCTAAATCGACCGTTTCCTCAGCCTGTGCGGTTTACCCTCATCCGTTTCGTTGAAAGCACTGAAGCAATTTTTTTACGGCAAAAATTAACAACGCTACAATTTGAAAATGGCGCCGACTTTGTTTGTTCGTTGTCTACGCCCCTTGCGGTGAATTTGTAAACTCAACAGATCAACCAATGGTACCTTCATTCAATGGGTATAGACCATAGACAAAAGTAAGATTAACAATGCATTCTTCAAGAGCAGTGCTGTATGTTTTCTAGAGGCACATCAATAAATATTTATATGATAAAGAAAAGTATCGAGATTTTTTTAAGTGTGATGTGTGAACACGAATTGATAGTTGACCCATAATACGATAAGATTTCATTAGGGCCAAGAAATAAATATAAAAAATAAATAAATATACGGACATATTATATACAAACCAAGTTATTCCCAAACTAAGTAGAACTTGTATTATGGGATACAAACTCAACGATATATTTAATATTATAAAATACACATATAAATGACATTCAAGACAATCATTTAGGCTCATCGCATAAATGTTGCTCTCAGCGGGGTTCGAACCCGCAACCTCCGAACCGAGAAGCTAGTCACGGACGTCCTATAGAAATGAGAAAGATATGTAGATGATTTGTGTACTGATTCTTAAAAATTGGTCATTGTAGGCTGCAAAGCATGAAAATTCGGATTGAAGAAATTATTAGAAGCCAATCGTCTAGCGGCAATCCTGATTAATGTATAGGTGGCTGTAGTATTACTTAAAAATAAGATTTTAATTTTTTTTGGTATGCAAAGTTTGATAAAATTGATGGTGATTACATAACCATTATAAATAACGCTATGATTTTCTTTATATATATATATATACAGGGTGTCCCAAAAGTCGACGTCAAGCCGGAACCGGATGGCAAGGCAACTCACACCAGTTATCAGAAAAATATAAAAAAAAACTAACTTGCATATTTAAAAAATTATAAGCATTTATAAAAAAAAAACAGAAATTCTACAACCTGCATTAGTCTTTTGAGTCCTGTTGCCACAAATCTTAAGATTTTCCAATTATTATTTTTTGTTATGTGACCCTGAATAGTCCTTCTGTTTTTTGTCATCAAAATTTTAAAACAAACTGCTCCAGTTCGGATGAAAATTAGACGTTTTAAAAAAAATAAAGTTAAAAATAACCAATTAGCTCAGATTCAACCGACTGTACTGAAAAAAAAATGTACTACGCAAGTCTGGCAAGTAACGCCAAAAGTTGGCCCTCTTAATAAAGATTACAGAATGGTATGACACTTGGTCAGTTATTGCTGGAATCTGAGTATTTTTTAATGCTTTTGTCAAACTCCTAGTTTGGAATCATTTTTTCTTATTAACTTAAAAACTATTCTAATGTCCCCAAAGCTTTCCACAAGTTCATAACTTTAAAGTTGATAACGGTAGCGAGATGGAGAAATCATTTGAAGGTATTCTTATCACTTAGGTATAACTTAAGTGACAGAGACAGAATGAGTCATCTTACGTTACGGGGAGGATAGGAATGCAGGTAGTTGATAGAGATAGAGCGAGGCATCTTAACAAGTGCAAGCGAGACAGTAAATGATGCTTGGTAATCGCTATAGTAGTACTTGGACAAGTTAGACATCACAAATTAGTACGTTACGCACCTTTGTTTACTGCGCGTTTTTTTTGTATTCGTTTGTGTTGATTTCGTACTGACTACTATTGGCTTCGTTTATGGACTTGTTATTGCTTGTGATTTGGATTCGGACTGTTTACTTTCTCCTTACGACGACCTTAGCTTTCCCCTGGACTACCGTGTCACTGTGTTGTGCCACCATGCCTGCGTATACCACTCAGGAATACGCCAACATGCACCTCATTTACGGGGAATGCAGATGTAATGGCAATGCTGCAGCCAGACTTTATCGCGAGAGGTACCCAAACGCTGCTCGTCACCCTGATCATCGAGTGTTTGCAAATATCCACCGACTACTCAGTGCAGAGGGCCGCTTGCCGAACCAAGTACATGGTGAAGGAAGACCCAACAATCCAGTGGAAGACGTCGTACTAGAAGCTGTCGAAGAAGACCCAAGTACTTCGGTAAGGGATATTGAAATAAGCACCGGAGTGCCCAAAAGTACAGCCCATCGAATTTTGCAAAAACACGATCTTCACCCATACCACGTACAGCGAGTACAGAAACTAGAACCCGGGGACTACCAAAATCGAGTAAATTTTTGTCAAACGATGTTTGAGAAGAACAGGGAAGACCCACTTTTCTTGACGAAAATTTTATGGTCATCCTTCAAAAAGGATGGCTACATGAACATGCATAACTTACATGAATGAATGACATGAATGGCATGTAGAGAACCCGCATTTGATGAGGCAAGACCGGTCCCAGTACCGATTTAAAATAAACATGTGGACCGGAATTTTGAACGGACAAATAGTTGGTCCTTTTGAGCTGCCCGAATTGCTAAATGGTGATGTCTACCTGGACTTTCTACAAAACCAACTACCGAATTTACTCGAAGACGTACCACTAAACATTTTGAGAGATATGTGGTTCCAACAAGATGGGTGCCCAGCGCATTATGCTCGTGCTGTTCGAGAACATTTGGATGAAGAGTTCCCCGAAAGATGGATCGGACGGGCTGGTATAATCGCATGGCCAGCCCGGTCACCGGACTTGAATCCATTAGACTTTTTTTACTGGGGAGCGGTAAAAGAAAAAGTTTATTCAAAATCAATAGAAAACATGGTTGACCTGCGGCAGAGATTAGAAGAAGCAGCTCAATTTGTAAACAATGGACGATTCGCTCGACTAATTACAAGATCTTTTTTTTTTTTTTTTGTTTACCGGTGGGGAAATCCTCATGGATCCCCCGTCGCTCGAGAGAGCGACGGGGGTATGTCGGACTTTTACCGACTAAAACCCCACCGGTTCGGTGCTGCTGGCCCTGCGGCCTGTGCGGCGTCACCTTGGTGTTTTTGCCGGGCGGCTGAAGGCCGCCCTGGCGGGGAAGATCTTTTTTTACGAAGATGTCGGGCTTACATTGCTGCTGAAGGAAGGCAATTCGAACATTTATTGTAGATTTTAACAATAATGGTAAAAACAAATACATAGTACTAGTGTTAAAATTATTGTTGTTTCATTTGAAAGCAAATCCTTTTCAAAAAAATGTGTTGATTTAAATAAGAAAAAATAATTCCAAACTAGGAGTTTTACAAAAACATTAAAAAATACTCAGATTCCAGCAATAACTGACCAAGTGTCATACCATTCTGTAATCTTTATTAAGAGGGCCAACTTTTGGCGTTACTTGCCAGACTTGCGTAGTACATTTTTTTTCAGTATAGTTGGTTGAATCTGAGCAAATTGGTAATTTTTTACTTTATTTTTTTTAAAAACGTCTAATTTTCATCCGAACTGGAGCAGTTTGTTTTAAAGTTTTAATGTCAATAAACAGAGGCACTATTCAGGGTCACATAACAAAAAAAATATATTAGAAAATCTAAAGATTTGTGGCAACAGGAGTCAAAAGGCTAATGCAGGTTGTAGAATTTCTGTTTTTTTATAAATGCCCATAATTTTTTAAACATGCAAGTTACATTTTTTTTTATTTTTCTGATAACTGGTGTGAGTTGCCTTGCCATCCGGTTCCGGCTTGACGTCAACTTTTGGGACACCCTGTATATGTATATATATTTTTTAACAAAAAACTATAGAAGTATTTGTCCTTCAAACTTATTTAAAAAGAATAGGAATTTGCAGTTTATTGATAAAACATATCCTGAGAATATAATTGTGTCGATAGAAATACTAAAATTTAACAAACTTTGCTTACCAAATAAATTTAGTTTGTAGAAAACTTTAAAAATAACCGATTAAAATGCAAACAAATAAATATTTTTATAGTAGTCAAATATTTTTATTTGCAATAGATATATCTTTGATACAATTTGATGTGTGTTGTAAATAGATGACTTGCTCAAGTCTAAAAGAAGGAAAATGTTGGTAAAGTCACGATAATGGGTCATCACCATTAGTAAACATGCTAGCACAGTATTTAATATAACTTTTCTCCGTATGTATGATTATTTGAAATAAATAAAAACTGAATGATCTTATATGAAAAATTCAAGTTTATCGTACAAAGCATTTCAGTTGCTCAATTACACGCCATTCCTTTTAAACATTTCATAAAGATATTTTATTTTTATACTTACCTAGCTTGCAAAATGTCATTTGTTTTTTTTACATAATTATGATCTAGGCTAGTTATATCGTTGTTGTGTGATTATTATTTGTATTATAAGATAGCTGCATAGTAATATTGTTTTGTTGAGTTTTATTGTAACTGAGATATGTACAAAAAATGTTTTAATGTAAAAAATGCCATGGTGCTATATTTTATATAAAAATTTAATTAGTTCCTGCGATTTAAATTATTTTGAGATGCCACAGAGATCTGTGATTTTATTTTTGAAGTGTATTTTTTGTATTATTTCATATATTCTTTTGTTTGTTTTATCATTTAAATTGTTAGTTCTGTTTGCTCTAAATTAAATTTATTTATAGTTATAATAAAATTAGTTAAATCTCATAGAATTCATCTCGGACATATTGCCTATTATCTTGATTTATTTTGAATAGTTTTCGATAGTTATAATATTCGATAGTTATATAATACTTTAAGAGTCTTTTTTGCTTTTTTTCTATGTTTAAATTTCAATTATACACTTAATATTAGTGATCGATATCATCTCATAGTTTAATTTCATTGAGGGTAAAGTAAATCGAAACCATCTGCATTTCTATGCTAATGTTTTAATCAAAAAGAGTTGTCCTATTGTAGCAGAAGAGATAGTATAGTAAGCGATCTATAAACAATTATTCTGAGTAAAAATTAACTAAGTATTTTGTGTCTCGCACCGGTTGACAGTTTTGTTGCAGGACTCATCCCGCGATTTATTGAGTTGTATAGTTTACTTCGCAGTATTTTTTTACTGTTAAATTTTCTAATAAATCTTACTAAAAACATTTACGGCTAACTAAAAAATCTAGAGCACTTGCGCGGACTACCGATTTGAAGCACTCCAAAAGAACATACATACGTAAATTAGAACTTAGATTCACAATAAGAAACGTTCCATTTTCAAATTGACCTCATGTTATTCCTCGCTACTAATATAGATTTTTTAGTTAGTCTATAACAATAACTTAAGTAATATACCACTACTTACAATTGGTTGTCTATTAAATAAGTAATCTGTGATTGGTCCTCCGATTAAATGCTTGTCCGTGATTGGTTGTTTGATTGCTTCCCGTTGTCCGTTGCAGTTTCCTATTGGTGCTGCCGCGCGCCATCTTGTCGGACCCGGTTGGCGCCGACTACCAACAATACATACATGACGCGCATAGACATTATCAGGTAAATTATTCGATGGAATATACTACAGGAAGTACGTTTAAAAAGCATAGCATTGCATAGCAAACATTCTATCGGTCGCCACCTTGTAAGACCCTAGAAAATCTTTCCCCCTTTATTTAAATTCATTAATAATTACATTTACGCCCTTATACTTTTCATACGTTGAAAAATACTGTTGTTCATTTCTTGTTTGGTATAAATTTATGCTGTGTGTTTGTCCTTTACTAATATTGTCATGGAATACTAACTATATTTATTTTTATATGAAGCAGTGTTATAGTAAATGAAGAATAAAAGAGCATGTATGAAAAGATTGATGGATATAAACGAAGCTCGAGAGGTTTTCCAGAAGGACAAGCACGAGCGCTATTTTATCGACACGATAACGGTTAGAATGAGATGGCAGTATACGATACTACGTAAGTGCGTAAGAGATGGCTGCTTTATCCCACGCGATAACTAGTTTAAACACTGCTCATACTAGCCGGGCAGGATCACACAATGTGGCGATCGATAGTCTGCCGACCCTAATGAGAACTAACGGATGTATATAGTTACTCTTCAAACCGAGAACAACCTCTTCTAACTCCATGTAAAATATGATCGTGTTTCACTCGACGCTTCTAAAGTCTAACAAAGTTTATAAATTATAACACTTGTATAGAGCAATAATAATTTTGGCGTTTTGGATTCATCGAATATAGACATGTAGAATATCTCATCTAAATCCTTTAATTAAAACAAAATAGCGAAGATACGGCACGTACTTATAATCTTCAACTGAAAAGAGGCATATTCACAACTACACAGCACGCACACTCACACAACTGTGTTTGTTATTTAACGTTGTACGCTACCGAACGACAGAGAAAAAACATATTTGATTTGAAAGTAGCGCGAGCGAGACAAGCGCATGCTGCTGTCGTGCGTCTAACTAAAGCCGAGCGGAATCATACTTAACTTGTCGCACATCAAGGTATTGTATATTTCTATCTCACTCTGCAAAATGGCGAACAAAGCAATAAGTGAATTTAAAAATATCATATTATTTTTAAGTTTTTATGTACTTACGAGTGAAAAGTGATTCCATGAGATTTGTTTTTTCTTTTGGAATAGTTTGTACAACGTATAAAAGCACACGAAGGCATTTTTGGTAACCGCTATCTCGCTTAAAATAATAAAACTGTTTCTTCGAGTCACAAACCTGTTCCTGTCACTTGTCGATTGCGACTGAGCGCAATTAGGCGACGTTAGCCTGCACGCGCATAGCATCCACGCGCTAGAGGCGAATCACTCATCTTCGCTATTTTGTTTTAATCAAAGTCTAAATCCGAATCTATTTTTCTTGCGATCGTTAGGGGGGCTAGGTGATATTATCGTTTTAGAGTTAAAAAATAGACCTCCAGTGTTTTGGTAAAGTGCCGCCAAGGTTAGGTGAAATCTAGCCATCATAAGACTGTTCCTACAGAAACGATGACTTTCTTCATTCCTTCCATATTCACGGCTATTATCCAGAAAAGGGTCAGTCAGAGCTTGGAAGTCTAAGAACAGAAGACAGTTAATGAAAATATTTTGTTGTACAAATAAACTGTCACATGACTATAACTCAAAGATGAAGACACTTCAAAATATTTTATACCTAAAGAAATAACGTTTTTTATTTAATACTGCAACTGCCTAATTACCTAGAAGCAAGACTTGAGGTGATACTATACTGAATCAAAACTGTACATACGTATGTTATATCCATACATATATTATTATATTGTTATTAGATAGTTAGATACTATAGTGGTAAGAATCTTAATGTAATATAAGCGAGAGCCAGCCGAAATAATAGTTCTTGTGCACCAATAATGTTTATCATGATTTTTAACGATGACGGAAATCATCATAAAGGAACCCATAGGTCTAAGTTGTACTCATTCATGTGACTTTGTTTTCGTTCAAAAATGAGTAAATCCTACCCCACGTAGATGCGCTGTTCCAGTAATACGTAGGAATTTTAAAACATGTTTAGTATAAAATAGAAATAGACATCTAGTTTAGACCTCTATAAAGGCTGTGCTGTTATTTATTATTTCAAAAAGTACGGAAAAAACACGTAGCAACAAACCTATTCAAAATGTAAGAAAAATAAATTTTGTAAAAGAAGTTAATCGTTTGCTACGTTATTATAATCAACTGAATAAAGTTAGAAATAATAAGAGTCAGGTAATTGTCCATATATGTTAAATAATATCATGTATAACATTAAAAACCAGGCTATGAATGTGTCGAAAGTTAGCATGTTATTTCCACCTTTGATACCTTCTACGAATAACCAGCCGTCCCTGATCTCTGCGAAGCAACTTTTCATAAATTTCTTCGATTATCACCTTAATGGTGAGTATTCACTAATCCACTATGTTCGCGAACCTATTACACTCCGCACTCCTGCAACTGTTACACCTATTGGATATTCTTCCGAAATTGGAGCGTGCAACGTCGCGCGATCCGAGCCCTGGCAGTTTTTACGCGAACACAAAGCGGAGCGCACTGTGTTCGTGAACGCGAGCAGAGCACGGAAGTCTGTTTTCCGCTCCGCGAACCTACGTTGTAAGTACGAATGGAGTGGTCGAAAGAAAAATGTATGAAATTAATTGAAGTATATAGACATCAGAGCGTGTTGTGGGATCCAAAACATGAAAATATACCGAATACAGTCTCGTCTATGGTTTATTTATATCTTTATAATATACTATGCTTTATTTTGACTAATTATATGCTTATATTTTATTAATTCCTGTTTATTATGATAATTATATTAGTATTTTGTTTTGGGTTTATGTATTATGAATGAGACCGTATGTCATTTTATTGTCAGGTGCTAACTGAAAATCAGTGTTGTGAGGTTACACTCACAACAATACGCTGAGTTAGCAACCCTTTCGTTGCAAGACTTTTTAATTTTTATCTGGATTTACTGTACTTGTTGTTTGTTTTTGTGTTTCAGTGTTGTAAGTTTGTATGCAACGAATAAATATTTTCTTTTCTTTTTTTTTTTTTAAAATATAGCAATCTGACAGAAATTTATTTTTACGTCCTTTATTATAAAGATTAGATTCCCAAAACCGAGAAGGATTTTGTAGTCATCAACAATACAATTCACCAAAATGTATGCTGCATTGGCTTTTAATTCTGATGACGACATGTTCGTTCAAAGGTTTGTTGAAAACTGCAGAGCGCTCGCGGAGCGCAGGTGCTACACGTAAAGGAGCGCATCACGTATCGTATCCATTGAATCAGTTGTAGCCCGGCTAGTACGAGCGGTGTTTAAACTAGTTATCGCGTGGGATAAAGCAGCCATCTCTTACGCACTTACTTAGTATCGTATACTGCCATCTCATTCTAATTGTTATCGTGTCGATAAAATAGCGCTCGTGCTTGCCGTTCAGGAGCGCGGAACGTAAAAAGTTCGCGCTCATAGTGGATACCGAAAGGCTAAACAATTCTGAATATCTCGCCTTTTCTTCTAGTAATGTAATTTAAGACTGCGATTTTAGACTATTAAGTTTTGTTTCTTTTTAATATCATAATTTATGTTGTGACTTTGTAATAACGAACCATTGAAATATTTTCGTGAGATGGCGGTAGCTCTTTTTATTGCATAACAACTTTTAAAAATAACATTCTAGTAAAGCATTGCATATTAAAAGTTGGGTCAATTATCCTAAAAAAAGAAACAACACTACTTAAAACATTTGAGAAAATCGATTGCGCCAAGAAGCTATTTATAAAAAAAAGTTGATATAACTTACAATTCAATGCCTTCCCACTTATAACGAGTGTATTTAATATCTTTATTCCAGATATGGCTAGACGCCACATGTTCATTCAACTGGCCAACGGACCCCACGTGGGACACCACGGCCAGCTCCACCCACAGCTACGACAGCCGACCCGAGGCAGACATACATCTACACGACACATATCTCAACACAACACTACCCCACACAGACACAACCGAAACCGAACCATTCGACGAAGGACCATTCCTAAAAATGCTCTACAAACTACTTTTACAAATGCCTACGCAACCTTATCAAGTTAATTTACATTTAACATCGATAATATCCAAATTAGCCTTAATGCCCCATCCCTACCTACACGAGTACCTATTGAATCCAATGTTGCCAGTCGCAAAAAATACCCAAACGTTGTACAAAGTGTTGCAAGAGTTGGCTGCGAGGTTGGCCGTTGAAATACCCAAGTTGAAGAATTATAAAACGCTGATTGAGAACACGAGATCGCATCTGTTGAGTGAGGATCCGTCGTATGATGAGACGTAAGTGGGTTTTTAATAACTGTTTGTTTTGTATATACAATAAAAGATAATGCTTCTGTACAATCTTACCATTTTCAGATGGATGAGGTTGTTAGGACAATTAGTGTAAGTATAATCATATTAATACATTTTATATCACACTAAGCTATGTAGTGCCGGCTTGGTGTAGCAATGACCCTCTTCTTCCCGAAGGTGTCGTAAGAGACGAATTAGGGGTCGTTATACGTCATTATTAAACGATGAGGCTGAATATCCATCATCTTTATACTTTATTAATCTTATCTTTCTATTATATTATCCTCCTTTATTTTACAACCTTTATCAAATTTCTAATTCCGAAGCTGCAACTATCTCTTATTGAGATCGATAGCTGTGAGTATATGTATGTATACTTCGCATTGCTTGTGGATTATATGTCGCTTTAGCAGACATGGAATTAGTACATATATACATACATATACTCACGGCTATAAATCCCTTAACGGGGTAGCCAGAGCTTTGGAATAAGAAATTCCTCAGCCACTTTTGGAAGTTGATTGGGGAAAAGATGGTAATAATAAATGTTTTTGGTGATGGGTCTCCAACCACATCGCCCAAAAATCGCTTTAAAAGCCCCTATACCCTTAGTCGCCTCTTACGATCACCCACTGGTAGAAATGGGGTAGTGTTATTCGAAGCCGATACTACACGGCAATTATTCTAAGCCGACACTACACGGCAATTAGTATTTGAGAGAAAGGTAGATTGATTTCAAACCCAAACTTTTAATGCATTGATTTCATCTTATTCACGCTATTTGCTTATTTCCCGAACACGAAGGGCTCTTTTTGATTGAACAGTGTATTCACGAGACAGGCATGCTTATCGCCGCATTTTCAGATTGATACATGTCAGTTTTTTTGTACATTAAGTTTTGTCTATTTGTATGAAAAGAGAATAGGAAACAGATAAACAAGTAAGACCGCATTCTTATCCGAACGTGCACCCTCGCCCCTTCTTTTTGCCCCCGGCATTTTTAGATCCGCTACTGGCCGCAATAATACGAAAGCCTTGATAACCACACTTTAATATATTAAAATGTTAATGTTAAATGTGTTTATTTGTTCCAGCAACGACCACAATCAACTGGTCGAGAGTTTGATAGTGGTTGAAGAGTTCTGCAAGGAGATCGCAGCCATAGCTTTTGTCAAATACCAACATTCGACGTGTAGATAAATAAACGTTAAGAATTTATTGAAAAATCTTACTAGAAAATAATATGAAACAAAGGGAACAGAAAATATATACTGGCCAGTACATCCCGCTGTGTACCAACTTATTTTTTGTATTTATTCTTAGCATGAGAAATTCTTTAATATCGCGATGTAGAATATGAGAGGGACACCGCTAGTGTGTGAGTGAGTTTGCCGTTGTGTGCGAGTGACTTGACGATAGATTCGCATCATTTAATTAATCATTGAATGAAGAATGTACTAAAAATCAGACGTCCGAAGTGTAAAGTATTCTTCAAAATTCGATACATGTTTTGTAAATATTGATGAATGTAAATGGCGCTCGAGAGGTTTGCCAGGATCATACAAATTCTCTGATTACCCCAATTGGAAATAATGGCGTGAGTAAAGGTATCTTTGAATGTAGTTAAAAAGTTACTATTGTCATCCTAAATAAATAAATAGTAAATTGCACATTTATTTTAATGCTTTTTTGCTATTAAGGTGTGCAGAAGATGTAATTGTTAAAATGGAATTATGATGGATTAATGAGTTTTGAGTGTTTTGTATTAAGTTACAAACACAGGAAGAGAAAATAGGACTATAGTATAATATTGAATAGTTGATATATTATAACACTGCCGAAAAAAATTCTAACATAACAGCGTTCTAATCTAACACACATACGCTAATGGAGAAAGCTCGTGAACCTACACGCTTACATGCTTGTGTGAGTGAGATTAATTAATTTTTATATTTAAACTAGTATTCCAAATCGAAAGTTTATTAGGAAAACAATTTTGGAGAGTGTATGTCACAAATGTAGAAATAAAAAGCGATGCATTTATTTATAGAAAATAAAATGTTGGTTCAAATTTAACTGCTAACTTCTTCCACATTACATGTTTTGTGTAACTTATATTTTTAATAAATTATTTAATGTTACTTTTCTACCTTGTTTACGATTATGTTCACGATTTTACATTTAAACAAGTTTGTATTATTTATTAAAAAAAAACAATGAGTTATTTAAAAAAACTGTTTATTTTAGTAGGTACTTTTTTACTATTTTCTATAAGCCTCTTTAATTTATAACATATTTGTGTTTATTTATTCCATACTGTCTGTAACACTATTGATCTACTATAGAAACGATGTAATAAAACACCTTCTATTAATAATAATAATTTATTTTGTATTAATACGATCTGTAAATAATTTTATGTAAGGTGCCTTATAATAATTGAATCGCTAGTCGCTTAGTTTAAAATTTCGCTTAAAATTATCCATTTGATTTAGTCACATTCTCTTCATGTTCCCTTCTCATATTGGTACTCGTATCATCTCACTACTCCCCATTTAAGGCCTGGATATCTTAGTTAGTCTTAGTGATCAACTTATAAAAGAGGCAGACATTTGAAAATTGGTGGTAGATAGGTACTCCTAAATGGTTCTTACATTCATACATATACTCACGGCTATAAATCCCTTGAAGGGTAGCCAGAGCTAAGGAGTTAAATTCCTCAGCCACTTTTGGAAAGAAATTGATGCTAAAATAAAGGATTTTGGTGATGGGTCTCCAACCGCATCGCTTAAAAATCCAATAAAAAGCCCCAGTACCATTAGTCGCCTCTTACGACACCCGTGGGTAGAAGGGGTAGCGACATTCTAAGCCGGCACTACACGGCAGTTCGAATTCAAATTCGGCAGGCAAATTGTTCTTCTCGTGCATTTATTAAATCTATCGCCTTTATTCAAATACTACAAATTAGATAGCTATTGCATTTATTAGTAAAATAACTTATGCTGAATTAAAAAGATCGAATAATCATCTAATACATTTTGTTTGATTTTATGTTTGTGTATTGTATATAAGAATTGTGTTTATTCCATGTTAATTATTTAATAAATTTAATGTGTTCAAGTTCACTTTTATTTAAATAACCTATTCAACCCATATATTCCACTAAATTCGGTCAGTTGTATAGATTGAAATCAGTGGACCTTATTTGATTTAACAATAGTTTTGGCACATTGACAGGATAGAGAACAGGAAACTGTTGAAAAACTCATCAAAAATCGGCTAATATAGATATCTGCTGCTGGACATAGGCAAAAAAAAAAGTCCACTAATAGTATCCTACCCACACTGCGTCCGGTACGTGGCCACCACTCAAGTACCTTTGTGTCCCAACAGGCCTTCGGTTCTGCGTGCAATGTGCCCTGCCCATTGGCACTTCATTTTTGCAACTCTTTGCGTTGCGTTGGGTTGACACAATAATGACTGCCACCGTTATAGCCTGGAGCGACGGCTCTACGGCTCTTTATGTTTTGTAATAAATATTCTACACAAACCCTTTTCAAACTAATACGTTCACGCCGTCTCGCCAATCCCAAAGGATGGCAGCGGTACTAATACTTCTGAACATAACGTGACATTGTCACCTTGTGTTTAGAGTACCCACGTTTTGCTTAGACAGTACTCACGTGATAAGGGGCAGGCATATCGCCGTTTTTGTACGAATACACTGTCACATGACTAATTACAACTTAGCCATGTGGGTTTCCTCACGATATTTTCCCTCACCGTTAACAACCATGATAAATTAACCACACGTATCTCTTTAGAAAAGACAAATTGGTGTAGGCTCGACCTACACAAACTCTACTTACTCTTATATACAAATAAAGTTATTCACTCTGAAATTTCGACGCTGTCGCTGACTGGAAATCAGTGTCGCGAGGACTTACGCACAATAAAAATGCTGAGTCAGACATTATTTGTTTGTTTGGACTTTATATTCTGTTCTCTATTACTATCAATTGTTATGGTTTCCTAGCCGAACTGAAAAAGGACCGTTTATGTGTCTGTCTGTATGTATAGAAGCTTGAAAACCTAAATTAGACTTGCTATAATTTTAAAAAGTTTGAAAGATACAGTTAGTAGCATAACTTGTGTCTCCACTCCTCGTTACACTCGTATGTAATTGTGAGTTAATTTAACGATTTACTAATTTAATGTTCAGTTTTTATCTCATTGTTATAGTTTAAACCGCGTAGATTCACGCGTGCAAATTCCGTCTCTACTAATCTCACCTTTAAAGTAAAAGTGAGCGCTTCAGTTGTCAAGTTAATGTCTTTAAAAAAGTTGTGTTTTTGAGACATTGCATATTTTTGGAGACACTTAATTAGCATACGAGCTAGTATACAGCCACTGTGTGGGCAGAACGAATGTGGTCAGAAATGAGAATAGCAAATGGCGGATGAAAACAACATGAAACGGGCATGGAATAATTATTTTAAGAGAATCGGAAAATGAGGATGAATCTACTTATTCAATAAACGACCGACATGTAGATTAGAATGAAGCAATATGACTAGTGAAAGTTAGATCATAATGGAAGAAATAGTAAAGGCAATGAAAAGTAGGGAAAGTGGCGTGTGACAGGATAAGTATGAGAATGTTGAGGGCTGGACAATATTTAGTGGCTTTTAGTTGTACTTCTTTTACAATAGAGTTTGAGGAGTGTCACAAGTACGAAAATTAAGTCACTTTGATTTATTCATTTTTTGGCAAAGTGGCTCAAGAGGATCAGAGCAGGTATCTTAAATTACCGCGTAATCAGGCTCCTCAATATTGTCTTTAAATTTAGGAAAGAAAAAACTTTAATCAGTGCACAGGAAAATACACAACAAATAAAAATAACAAAAGACACAGTGCTAAACAATAACAACAACAGAATTTAAGTAAAACGATAAAAACATAAAAATGCAGCCTTATGCAGTGAATAGGCTATTTGACTGTAATAAAAATATACATTTCATTAGTCTTAATATTTCTTTTTTGGAGCAATATGTAATAATGCGAGATAAAAATATTGCATTATTTCACTAAAATTCTAAAATAAGTATTTTTGATGCAACTGTCACGTGACTAAAACGACCGTGATTGGCTATTTCTATAATGACGTAGATCGTGCATAAACTGACTGTGTATCACTTCGCTCATTGGTGTTTAATGCGGAATTTATGTCATTTGTGCAACAGCCGCCACATTACTTAAAGTCGCGTTTTCGCGGCACATTTGAATATTGCATTTTCTTTTTCGATTTTTTAAAAAAATAGCTAGATTGAAGACAGAAAAATATTTTTTTAGGGCTCCTTATAAACAAATTAACACCGTACGATAGTTTTCAAAACTTAGTCAAATAGTCTATTGGTCACTGGCTCAACATGTTGTCACAGACAGATGATGATGTCATCAAATATCATGCAAAGATATTGATTGAAACTGATGTCAAAATTTGGAACGTGCAAGCAGGATTTAGGAAAGGTATGGGATGTATGGATCAAATCTTCCAGTTAAGTTTCATAACCGAAAATGTGTATTTATCCTTTCAAGATTTAGAGAAAGTAAGTATGAAGTAAGGAAGTATTTGAGCGAGTGGTTGTCCAAGTTCAGTTTAGGATGTCAACTTATACATGCATTGGTATCACTTTATGATATTGTAAGATTATTTTATTATATTATAGATATTGGATTTTTAACACTAACAGTCTCATATCTATTTTACTTTCCCAGCACTAGATGTCCCATTATCATTCGCAAAATCTAGATAAATACACTGAAAAGAATAATATAAAGTTAAGCAGAAAGCCCTCAACCCACACTTTCGCCGAAATTGAGTTAAGAATGTCAATGATTTGCTGAGGGTTCAATCTTTGAAGTAGTGAAAACTCTGCTAGTAAAAATTGCTTACTAATTGTTTATTTTAAACATTGAACCTGGAAGGTTTTCTAAAAAAATATCCTAAAATATGAGGTATCTGATTTGCCATCATCTGGCCACACTGGTGACCGGAACGTGGGGCACGATATTCGAAAGAGGATTACAAGTCGAGCGCTCGAAGCGTGCAGATATATTTGGTTACCTACTTGTATTTCAAGAATTAATATAAGTCATATCATAACCTTTGTTGATACCTATGGTGTGAGAATAGTTATAATAATTTAGTTGTTGCCAATGTATACCTGAGCTTTTGTTATAATCTCCCTCGACACCTGATCTGATACTAACCCAAATAATTACCATATCTCGAGATTGATCTCTTTTTGTGGGTTGAGTCCTTGCTCAATTATGCGTGGGTTTGCCAGGATCATACAAAGTGCAATCGATAGTCTCTGTCTACCCTAATAGGAAATAATGAAGCTAGTGTAAGTATATATTTAACACAAATTTTATTTTGTTCTCAAAATATTATTCACCAAGCTCTTTTGAAAACCCCGAAACCTGTTACTAGTGAGCCGACTCGCACTTGGCCATTTTTGGGATTACATCCCCTTAAGTGGATCTTTCCTTACTCTTTATCTTGCTAAGGATAAAGTTTAGAACAAATAAAACCAAGTTTGGAATAATGATTATATTTTCTTTTCTCAAAAAAGTTATATATTGTACATCTCAGATAACGAACTGAATATTCAACTATTTACATACAGTCAAGTAGTTAGGAAGTTTTTACACGATATTAATTCCAACTTGTTCAAGTTTACCCTACTATATCGCTATTATAAAAACAGTCTTTTTAGACTTTTTAACTTAACATATATTATACAGGATGATTTAAAACGTTTTCTAACTAAATTGTGTGTAATAAGAGAGAATTTGTATGCTGATCAAACCATGTAATTAAGTTTTTAACAAATAAAAAACTATATGGATCGTGTAAGTGTTATAAATAAATAATTTTCAATATGTTTGCATTGTTTAAATAGCCCTGTATAATAAGATTTAATACAAAGACAATAATTTCTTCTTCTAACTAGATTATATTTAGTGTATTTTTACAATGTTAAGATGTTTTCTAAGTAAAACTTTAGATTCATACGTAAACGTATTGAAGAAAAAAATAACGCATGAATATTAAAAACTAAAAATTCGCTTATTTTACATAACTTCGGACAACTGATGATGATAAACAAAGTAATGGCCAGTCATATATTTATATAAAACCATATTATTTTAATCTAAACTAATTTTATGTATAATTTTAAGTAATATTCTAATTCCAAATTAAACATAGATAGATATATTTGGAATGAAATATTCATTAACATGATATTATTTTACGAAATTTACTAGTTTAATTTAACATATCGCAACCAAAGTTAATTTACGATAATACGCATAACATATCCAAGTAAATGGCAGCGACACTTGGTCAAAGTTGGTCCATTGGAATAAATCAATCAAAGTTTCATCTGGTACTAGAGTATACTTGGAATAGTTCATTCATTCATTCATTCATATACTCACGGCTATAAATCCCTTAACGGGGTAGCCAGAGCTTTGGAATGAGAAATTCCTCAGCCACTTTTAGAAGTTGAATGGGGAAAAGGTGGTAATAATAAATGTTTTTGGTGACGGTTCTCCAACCACATCGCCCAAAAATCACTTAAGAAGCCCCATACCCTTAGTCGCCTCTTACGATGACCCACGGGTAGAAATGGGGTAGTGTTATTCTAAGCCGACACTATACGGCTGGAATTTTTCTGGAATAATTCTAAAAATTATATCTAAGTATCTCCAAAGTAAACGTTAAAGTAACTTCGATGAAAATGAAAAAAAAAATTGCAGTTATGCGTTTAACTAGCTATATTTATATCTGCCAATTAAATCAAAATGTGATTATTACGTCGATAAATATAATTGTGATATCCTAAGAAGTAGATAATCACTTATAAGTAAGTATGCACAAATAAAGTAAAAAAAAAATATATGCATCAAACAATATGTATTTGTACTAAAAATTATAACTAAGCCATGTAATACATTGACATAATTTTAACATGAGAATTGTTTAAACTTATACTCTGAACTTGAAAATAGCGAAACGATGTTATGATGCGAAATAGAATAAAAGATTTTAAATTAATATAGAGTTAACTTCTAATTTAATTCTGGATTGACGTGTAGTGGCTCAGAATAACACTATCACATGTCTTCCCGCAGGTGCCTCATGAGGTGACTAAGGGTTCGGCGCGGTTTTTAAGTGATTGTGTTAGATATAAGTCCCAACAATCAATTATATTAAACTAGCCGTGGTTAACGGCTAAATATGTGCTCTGAGGCATACGCCCGATTTCTGAATTGAGTATTCCAGCTGAGAACAACTTAAGTATCGTTTTGTCGCATTGAAATCTTAACTGAATAAGACAAAACGATACTTAAGTTGTTCTCAGCTTGAATACTCAATTCAGAAATCGGGCGATAGTGAACTAAAAAGTAGGAAAAATCACGAAAACATTAACTCATGATTAACCCCCAACACCATTATTCAAAATGAAACCTGTCTTTGTATTTAAAGTTCTATAGATTATTCAACAATATATACAAAATAACTTTATTACTGGCGACGCCTAAGATAGATATTGGCGACAGATTTCGATAGTGACAAGATAAAACTACATTTATATAACTTATTTACAAAATTCTGATCCCACATTTAAATTTTTACCGCTCCATCCGTGACCTACGCGTGACAGATTTTAAAAATATACAATACGATAAAACTCTTTTTTGCCTAAGTTGAATTAGATCATAAAAAACTAACTTAAATTTTCATTCCCTTACTTCTCTTGCACGATTGCATCTTTTAAATGCAATATTACATACATACATACATATTCTCACGCCGTTAGTTCCCATTTAAATGCAATATTATTTCAAAGATTTGCTGAAGAATTTATTAATAAATATAAAGAACCTATGACACATACATATTACTTGTTAGAATATATCACGTTATTGTAATACACACACAGTTTTAAAGACGGATTTATAAGAATTGAACAATTCAAACTTTAAAAAAACTTAATAAAACGATATTTTTTTTATGCAAGAAAAATTAATGTAAGATTGTGTATTCTACCAGTTCAAATATTGATGACTAGAGAAAACTTTAATATTCTTCTTTCTTAGGCAAATCAAGGGCAAGGCATGATGTTTTAGTTTCCAAGTTATAAAATTGTAAGTGAAATCTTACTTTTTTCTTTATTGAACTAATATAATAACAACTAAGGTTTTTTATAGGCCTATAGCAGATTAGATAATAGTTCAAGTATACATAGATCTGGTGAAACTTAATTATTAAGAAACGGAAGAAATTACATTCTATATCTGCCTTCAAAAATAATTCATGCGAATTATTCTATGAAAAGCAAATGAATTACAGTCTAACGCCATACTTCTTTTGATTATTCAGATTTTTCACTGAAAATCAGATTAATGAAAAAGTGAATGATTCTTTAAACATGATATTTTTTACAGCAATGTACATTATAACACAAAATGCTAAAATAAGTAGCGGCGACATATATATTAGTACATTTAACAATAACTGCCATTTTCACTGAAAAATACACATTTAAATAAATAACATAAGTAACATAGGTAGTTTAGTGAATGAATATTTAATTATACTTCATTCAACTCGAGTTTCTCTGAATGAATGAACGACAAACATATAATATTTCTATGAGCCAGTTACTAATTTAAAAAATTAATACTTAGCTGCAATTTGGAGTTTTTTTACAAATTTATAAAACAAATGTGTGTGTGATTTTATTAACAGTGAAATTATACACATCTTATTTTCACTTTTAGATAAAAAAAATATAAATGATAAGTAGATCACCACCATGAAAAGAAAGGTGATTTGTGTTGGAATCTTTGTTGAAACGAATCAAAGAATCGGGATGACGATGAACCGCTCTTCGATCTGAAAGAAAAAAACAATAAAAAAATTGTGATTTTTAAATCAAATCATATGCAGAACAGAAAGTGAGTGATTCTAACAATCACATCTATCATTTTTATATACACACATATACTCACGCCATTAGTTCCCACTGGGTAGGCAGATAGTATCGATCGTCACTTAGTACGAACCTGATCCTTCGTATTTATCAAAAGGCCTTATACCCCTGCAAATTCCAGACGGATCCCTATCACAAATTAAATTACCTTTTATATTACCTTTTAGATTATATAATCAAGATAAAAATAAGAATTAACTTTGTTTTATTTGTGTGACTTTTCTGTTTTTATGATTGTTAACCTAGTTCTAAGTTGCTTTTTTGCAGCAGCGAACATGTTCTTTTCTTTTCTTTCTTTCTTTTCTTAATATATTAAAAATAATAGGTCAAAAGTATTATTTTCCGGGCACCTACCTTTCAACAATAACAGCAGGCATCTGAACTAGTTGAACGGGACTCTTGTTGTCCTTCAAAGCCTGCGTGAGATTTAGGACCTGGCCTCGAAGGACCGACATTTGACGCTCGAAAAGGCTTTTGTCGAAGCCTTTATCTTGCTGCAAATAACAAAAAATATATATATTTGAACCGCGTAAGGCTTATTGTTCACATAATTTTACGAGAGGGTATAATAATAAATCATAAACGTTCACGCCGAATATCCCCGAAGGGGTTGGCAGAGGTACTAATACTTCTTAACATCACGTGACTTTGTCACCTGGTGTTCAGAGTACCCACGTTTTGCTTGGACAGTGTACTCACGTGATAGAGGGCCTATCGCCGTTTTGTACGAATACACTGTCACATGACTAAGTACAACTCAGCCATGTGGGTTTCCTCACGATGCTTTCCCTCACCGCTAACAACCATGATAAATTAACCACACATATGTCTTTAGAAAAGACAAATTGGTGTAGGCCCGCCCCAGGATTTGAACACTAGTCGTTTGCACGATCACCGAGTGTTCTACCCACTAGGCTATCACGGTTGCTTTATATGTATGTATAAATAAGAAATTAAAATATCCTAGGGTTGGTAATCTGTCATGATAATGAAACCAGGATCTGAAGATTGCATCCTCTACCCTTTTTGTCTTTCTTCAAATGTTACTGAAAAGTTGAAGTGGTTTTGTCAGGCTTTCCTATATTTGGTTTTGTGTAATTTATCTTGTTTTCAAAAATCAGTAAAACGTTAATGTATTTTATTAAAATATTTATTTCATGGCCTCTATCTAGAATGAATCATTCTGAACGAGAATGGCGCGATAATAAAAGCTTATCTTAACCGATCTCCGGACAACCAAAGCTTTTTATGACCTACTAACTTCCGAATAGAATTGCTCATAACACTCTTTTCTACAAGGAGGATCGATTCCAACATTTCTAACTTAATGCTTTCCAGATTGAACTTAAAATATTTTATGACAGGCAAAAGACCAAAGTCAAGAAATTAAAGAGGTAGATAAACTTCTTAACTCTAACCCTAGGAGGATTGAGCGTAGGGTTGCAATTGTAAGATTTTCAACCAGCATGGCTAGTAATACATAACATAACATAAACGTTCACGCCGAATATCCCCGAAGAGGTTGGCAGAGGTACTTATACTTCTGAACATCACGTGACTTTGTCACCTGGTGTTCAGAGTACCCACGTTTTGCATGGACAGTGTACTCACGTGATAGGGGGCAGGCCTATCGCCGTTTTGTACGAATACACTGTCACATGACTAAGTACAACTCAGCCATGTGGGTTTCCTCACGATGTTTTCCTTCACCGTTAACAACCATGATAAATTAACCACATATATGACTTTAGAAAAGACAAATTGGTGTAGGCCCGACCCGGGATTGGAACTCACGCCCTTCTGTTTTTCTCGTAGGTGTCATACGAGATGACTAAAAGTATTGAGGTTTTTAAGTGATTTTGAAGTGACAACGTCTTATAAATTGGTTTGCCGGGTGACACTTCAAGAAACTGCGTTACGCTCCGCTCACGTTATGCGCTCACAATGAGAGCGAGTGAGAGGCACGCGTCCCTTCCACTCGGGCATGGTTAGCCCGCCTAAGAGCGAGAGAGACAGACATAATTTCATCCTTCTTCCTACTGTACGAATGAATATTCACATTAAAATTATTTTATCACTCAAAGTCGTTGTCACGTAAAACTTTCGCACGTATACCGACTTATACAGGCAACCAATTTTTTAGGCAAAGTGGGTAAGTTGTACTTAGTTATGTGACACTGTATTCGAACAAAACGGCGATAGGCCTGCCCCCTATCACGTGATTACACTGTCGAAAGGTAAGATATTAATAAATGTTGGAAAATATATTCAGCCTGAATTTACTACATTTTTCTAGCAGTATATTTCTAGACTAGTGTATTTCTATATCAATTCCATGACCTAGAAATGTTAGTTTTACATTTAAAAGGCAATTTTATCCTAAAAAAATTAATAACTCACCTTGAACAATAAATGCAGCTCATCGCACAACTCTTGCACGAAATTCATATCCGACAGCAGCGGCAGAACTAGCTCCCTGGAAATATTAATTAGAATTAATAAAGAGTTTTCTTTATTTCTATATTATTAGAAATATATTTTTAAAACAAAATAAAACATAAATTTAGATAAATATGATTATATTATTTATTTTATTACAAAGAGAAATTACATACATACATATACTCACGGCTATAAATCCCTAAAAGAGGTAGCCAGAGCTGAGAAATTAGAAATTCCTCAGCCACTTTTGGAAGTTGAATGGGGAAAAGATAGTAGAATAAAGGTTGGTGATGGGTCTCCAACCACATCGCCCAAAAATCCCTTAAAAAGCTCTAATACCGTTAGTCGCCTCTTACATACACCCACAGGTAGAATTGGGGTAGTGCTATTCTAAGCCGACACTACACAGCTAAGCTGCAAAGAGAAACGTTTAGCAATTATGAATGCAACGATATCTGGCAGTGTCCACTACAAGCACACATACATACATATACTCAGAGCCATAAATCTGAAAAACGGGTAGACAGGGCTTTAGAGCTAGAAACGCCTCGGCTAGATTTGAGGTTGGTATGGGACAATATGGTAGAAAAAAAGCATCGTTGGTGATGGGTTTACAAAGGCATCCCCACAAACCACTTAAAAAAGCCCCATACCCATACCCTTAGTCGCCTCTTACGACACCCGTGGGTAGAAAGGGCCGTGAGTATAGGTATTATAAGTTATCAAGTTTGCTGTGTAGTGTCGGCTTAGAATAGCACTACCCCATTTCTTCCGGTGGGTGTACGTAAGAGGCGACTAACGGTATTGGGGCTTTTAAGGGATTTTTGGGCGATGCGGTTGGAGACCCATCACCAACAACCATTATTTTACCATCTTTTCCCCACTCATTTTCCAAAAGTGGCTGAGGAGTTTCTAATTCCTTAGCTCTGGCTACCCCTTCTAGGGATTTATAGCCGTGAGTATATGTATGTATGTAAGTTATCAAGCTATGCAATGGTGATAGAGATAGCCATAAATAGTCGGATATTGAGCCAGTCCTTGTTAGAAAAGGTTCCAATGGCTGTCATAATTATTTATATCTTACTTGGTGTGTGTACTGAAGGGTGTCTTGGCGAGTGGCAGCCACGCCCAGTGGTAGGGGTAGGCGCGCCACGAGTCGGGGTGTTTGAACGGAAACGCGAGGCCGTTGTCTATCGCCGCGATGTGGACTTCGCTGGCTACTCTCTGCGGGATGAATATATTATTTATTAGTACAACAAGTCATTATTGAAGAAAAATTTATTTGATTTTTGCTGCATTGAATGAAAAGTTAGTAAGATTAGTGCATTAACTAAACACTCACCTAGTACAATATTAATGCGTGATCTTTTTATTTAATAAAATATTCCCACTTGAAATAGCATACATACATATATAAACGGCTATAAATCACAAAAAGGGGCCGCTAAGGCTTCAGAATTACTTAGTCTTTTTTGAAAATTTCGTAGGAGATACATTGTAAAATAACGGATTTAAATCTTTTTGATCATAAAAACCTCACGTGGGGATTATTACTAATAAATAAAGAATAAATAAAGGAAAGAAAACTTTTGACACACGCGGGAATCGAACCCGCGACCTCGGTTATACGCCCCGACGCTCTACCAATTGAGCTACCGTGTCAATGGCTGCCAGCGCGAAATTCTTCTATCCTTTATTTCTTTTACACGTTTAAGTAGTGTTTGCGTTTTTTTACCATTGTATACCCGAGGTCGCGGGTTCGATTCCCGCCTGTGTCGAAATTTTTCTTTCCTTTATTTATTCTTTATTTATTATTAAAATGACGGATTATTGGTGACGGTCTACAGGCATATCGCCTAACAATCACTTAAACAGTCCCAAAACTTCTCACAACACCCGTGTAAAGAAATGGGTCTGTCCTAATTATTCATTGCGTTTACTATATTATTATATTTTACTTCACTTCACTTTTGCGGTGTAGTGCCGGCTTAGAATGTCGCTACCCCTTTCTACCCACGGGTGTCGTAAGAGGCGACTAACGGTATTGGGGCTATTAAGGGATTTTTGGGCGATGCGGTTGGAGACCCATCACCAACAACCTTTATTTTACCATCTTTTCCCCACACAACTTTCCAAAAGTGGCTGAAGAATTTCTAATTCCTTAGTTCTGGCTACCCTAATCCCTTTAAGGGATTTATAGCCGTGAGTATATGTATGTATGTATAATGTATATTATTATATTTTACTTCACTGCTGAGCCAAAGTCAAATTCTTCCCTCTTACTCGCCTTGCCATATTTGTAAGCTAAATTTAAATATGTTTTTTTATTTTTACTTCTTGTTATTCTTTGTTTTTAATTTGTTTTTTTTACTACTTCATTCAGTCATATTATTGTTTTTTTTTATAAGGCTTCGTATAAATAACTACCTTCTTTCTATTTGAAAATTAACCTCAAACATTTAGATAGTCGTATTTCTAATAATAATGTATCCTCACCGGCGCTTCCCTCACGTCCATCTGGTGTTCCCTCACGACGGTGTCCGGCGCCGTGTACTTTATCAGCCAGTTGTCGTTGCCGCGGTCCGTGTTGCGGATTATGTAGTCTAGCACCACTAGGCGCTCGAATTGCAGTTGGAAACTGGAATCAGATCGTAGTATTAAATATATTGGTAAGTACGGTATAAAAAATTAATTAGTAGTACCGTACTTAATCCTATTGAATACCTAACATATCCAGAAGCTTGTTCATCAAAGATATGAGTTTCAGAACTTCTTAAGGATGATTTTTACAACAATACGCCTTCCGAATTCAAAGTACAATTACAGCAAGCATATACGTAAGTTATTTATAACATTAATTTATTCGAAATTTGTTCTTAATATTTTTAATTAAATGATATATATATATATATATATATATATATATATATATATATATCTTTTTTCCAAACAGAGATACCACCCACCACCCATAAAATACGCAAATACGCTAAAAAAACTGGCGTGCAAAGTATTTTGTTTACAATGTACAGTATATTATTAAACAAGAAAGAAGTTATTTATTTAACGCCACCTATCAGATTATAAAAAATAGCTATTTCTCACCTATTCATAACATGTGTGGGCGGCGGATCTTGTTCGAATCTTCTCAGCCAATAGTCGGCGTCTTTGTATCCTTCTACGAATAATTGGAACGAACCCACCTGCAATAGCAACGGATTTATTAGAGAAAAGTAAAAGTACCGTCAAACTCCGATGGCTCCCCGTGGAGCCGCCGATGGCCAGCTTACCGTGTTCGAATTAACCCCTTATTTCTTTTACTTTAAGAGGTAAATTACGTTTTTATTGATATCAACGGCTTGTGTATGAAGTGAGCTTTTAACTTGTCCTTCGCTAGTGCTCGGGAAATCACAGGTTAAATAATGGGGTGGAAACATATTGGTTTAATTTAATACAATGTGTTATGTATTAATTTAATAAATACATACAGAAATAGCATAATAGCAAAATGTTATTTATTCTTAACATGCACTGAGAGTAACGACAATAAAACCCGTGTGCAGTAGAATTACACACAGTTTTGTTTTAATGAAGTAATCATAATCTATATAATTAAAATGGTTGGAGAGTGCGTGGTCAAGCGAAAAGCTCAAAAAAGGTTAAACCGATTCGGCTGTTTTTTTTTTTTGTAAAGTGTTAATAAAAATTTGGAGACGTTTCTTAGGTTAAGAAAAAGAGGAAAAGTTGTTAGGATAATAAACATCGTATTTCTTATCGCATGACAGAAACCCTCAGCGGGTCGGCTAAATATGTCACTTTGATCACATACATCAAGTGAATACATACATACATATACTCACGGCTATAAATCCCTTAACGGGGTAGCCAAAGCTTTGGAATGAAAAATTCCTCAGCCACTTTTGGAAGTTGATTGGGGAAAAGATGGTAATAATAAATGTTTTTGGTGACGGGTCTCCAACCACATCGCCCAAAAATCACTTAATAAGCCCCTATACTCTTAGTCGCCTCTTACGATCACCCACGGGTAGAAATGGGGTAGTGTAATTCTAAGCCGACACTACACGGCTATCAAGTGAATGTCAATAAATTTTTGCCATTACGTCTGTCAGGTTGGCTAGTACTTAAATGGAAACTGAACATACAAATTTTAGATCTTTAAACTATGCACAAATACATACATAATGTAGTAAAAACCGTAAGGCTACAGTTTAGCCTTTACGGTGCGGTTTTTATGGGAATAAGAAAATAACACACAAATAGAAAAATCCGGCCGTGTAGTGTCGGCTTAGAATAACACTACCCCATTTCTACCCGTGGGTGATCGTAAGAGGCGAATAAGGGTATAGGGGCTTTTTAAGTGATTTTTGGGCGATGTGGTTGGAGACCCGTCTCCAAAAACATTTATTATTACCATCTTTTCCCAATCAACTTCCAAAAGTGGCTGAGGAATTTTGCATCCCAAAGCTCTGGCTATCCCGTTACGGGATTTATAGCCGTGAGTATATTTATGTATGTATGTAGAAAAATCCATACTTTAAAACAGTATAATACACCAAACAGCACGTACCTTAGGCGGCAACCCCATCCTGTTAAACCTGAGATTCGGAAACTGTTCCGTGATGGCGCGCTTCAGTCGCGAGCGCTCGCGGTCTATGCGCAAGTAGTTGAATGTCTCCGATACTAGCTTTACTACCTGACAATACACAAATTATATTATTCTATATTTACATACATACATATACTCACGGCTATATTTCCCTAGAAGGGGTAACCAGAGCTAAGGAACTATAAATTCCTCAGCCACTTTTGGAAGTTGAGTGGGGAAAAGATGGTGAAAATAAAGGTTTTTGGTGATGGGTCTCCAACCGCATCGCCCAAAAATCCCTTAAAAGCCCCAATACCGTTAGTCGCCTCTTACAACACCCATCGGTAGAAAGGGGTAGCGACATTCTAAGCCGGCACTACATGGCCACTATATTTATATTACAATATGTTTACACTTTATTACATACATAGATACATATTCTAGACTATAGATCCTAAAAAGAGGTAGCCAGACCTTGTTTTGGAACTTTTGGAAGTAGAGTTGAAAAGAAATGTAAAATAAAGGTTTCAGCTTTTGTTTGTAGTGTTTGTCGGTCTAGCTGTGTAGTATTAGCTTATAATAGCATACATACATATACTCACGGCTATAATTCTCTAGAAGGGGTAGCCAGAGCTAAGGAATTAGAAATTCCTCAGCCACTTTTGGAAAGTTAAGTGGGGAAAAGATGGTGTAATAAAGGTTGTTGGTGATGGGTCTCCAACCGCATCGCCCAATGTTCCCTTAAAAGCCCCAATACCGTTAGTCGCCTCTTACGTACAACCACCGGTAGAAATGGGGTAGCGCTATTCTAAGCCGGCGCTACACAGCTTATAATAGCACTACCCTATATATTCCCGTAGGTGTTCGTAAGAGGCGACTAAGGGTATTGGGACTCTGAGTGATTTTGGAGTCCGGTTGGAGACCCATCACCAACAACTTTACATCCAAAAGCGGGTCAGAAATTTTGAATTTTTAAGCTCTGGCAACCCCTTCTACGGATTTATAGCCATGAGTAGATGTATTTGTGTCTATACATTACAAAAAACAACCGAGATAGCTCGGTAGAGAACAGGGTTTATTGTTCTCAAATAAAAATACTATTAGCTGTTATATCGCTCTGGACACCTCTTTGATGGTAAGATACAAAAAAAATAAGATAGATGCATTTACAATAACATTAATTTATTCATTGATTTTGATGGATATTTATGAATGAAATATTTGTAATAAGTAATATTATTTTTCTTCTATTTCTCAACTTCGCGAAATTTTGATTAAACAAGAAACATGACCTTAAACTACACCTTGGATTGAAAGACAGAAATGTCAAATAAGTACTGGAAGGTGCCCGCTTATATTAATGACCAATTTTCACATTTGGCCTCATGCTTCGATCATGCATGTTATCGTATACATCATACAAACATTCACATGGGTGTAAATCCCAAAAATGGGTAGATTTGGAATAAGAAATTCTTCGACCACTTTTCGAACTTGACTCGGGTAAAGATTGTAAAATAAAGGTTGTTGTAGACGGATCTCTTACCGCATCGCCCAAAAATCACTTATAAAGACTCAGTACCCTTAGTCGCCTATTACGAACACCTACGGGATGATAAGTTAGCTAGGTTTCTCTAATATTTTGACAGGTATCTTTTTCTATATATCTTTTACATACTTTTTATGTTTGCTGTGTACTGTAATAGCACTGCCCCATTTCTTCCCGAGGGTGTTCGTAAGAGGCGACTAAGGGTATTGAGGCTTTTTAAGTGATTTACATTTTTTTCCCCCTCTCAACCTTTTCTGTCTTAACAATTAGTGTACCTTAGTTTTGGGAACGATCTTGAGCCCAATTTTCGAATCCACAAGACTGGCCCCGGCCTCTGACAAATACCCCTGGTTGGGGATGAGGCACGAGCGCCCGAAGCAGCATGGACAACATAGTTTGTGCATCCATTTCGTCCATTTGGGGTTCAGACGACCGTACGGTTCTTCGTCTTTTGGCTTGAATACGCCGATTATTTTCTGGAAGAAGGAAGAATATGTTGTTGTTATGCTGTGTTCGGTTTTGATAAATTGTTATGGTAACCTTGGTTGAACACTTGAAGCAGTAGAGGTAAAATAGTTTACATCCTAATTAAACCTTATCGACCAAATCAAATCAAAATCCAGATCAAATAGTGGTCACTATAATCAATTCCAATTTTGTACAAACTTTTACTGGTTAAAGGGTTAAAATATAAATTCAGTGGGATACTATTCTGAAGTGCTTGCTATTCTGCTGCCACAGACCACAAGAATTTTATTTTTCATTCTGTATTTTTTATGAAATTGTTATTCATCAATTAAGATTTAATTAAGAATTAATTCTATCAAATACAGATATACAACATATATTGACCAGAAAGAGTAACAAAACCAAATATTAAAATAAATCAAATATTAGTAGGACTAAAAATGTCACCAACATACCAAATAAAACAACGTTATCTTACAGTTGTCTTAACCCCGATGTTATTAATGTTAATTTAGCTCCCAATAAATGCCAAATAACTACCAAGTTACTGGCCTACTTTATAATAGAGCAATCAAATTTACTACCTACATATATTTACGCCATCATTTCCCATTGGGGTAGGCAGAGGCTATTGATCGCCACTTTGTACGATCCTGGCAAACCTCTTTAGCTTCGTTTACATCCATCAATCTTTTCATACATGCTCTTTTATTCTTCGTACTTCATTTACTATATCACTGCTTCATATATACATATATATAGTTAGTATTCCATGATAATTTTAGTAAAGGACAAACACACAGCATACATTTATACCAAACAAAGAATGCACAACAGTATTTCAACGTATGAAAAATATAAGGGCATGAATTATTAATGAATTAAATGAAACGGGAAAAATTTGTTAATTCTTTCTTTGATTTTTGGGCGATGCGGTTGGAGACCCATTAACAAAACCCACTCAACTTCCAAAAGTGGCTGAGGAATTTATAATTCCTTAGCTCTGGCTACCCCTTTTAGGGAAATATAGCCGTGAGTATATGTATGTATGTCTTACAAACTAGAGACCGATAGATTCTTTGTTAGTAATGAATAGGCTTCGAAACCGCTCAACCGATAAATATAATATTTCGTCAATAATGATAGATACCTTCAAGAAAAATAATAGGTATCACGCTAAATGTCATGGGGACTGTGTAGTGATCGTGTAACAATACCCGCGTAAAAGCTTGGACAGGCTTATCGTATGATATAAAATATAAACTAGTAAAACGCTTCAGTTTCGAATGGGTTTTGTTATCTTTTAAATATATAAGGATTCCGAAATCGCTGCTTATGCCTTATGAAATTTATCGTGACGTTATTAAGCTTAAACTCAAGAATAGTGTAGCTTTTTCATTGTAAATCAATTAAAAAAGTGTTTTTAAGTAGGCACTGGCTGAAAATCGGCGCTTTTGTCAATTTATGTGACAATAGCGAAATATGGAGCCAGGTACCTTTTCGCCAAATGAGGGCACATTGTGTGAATTGTAAGTTTTGTGTTTTATTAATTATTATTATTTAGTTCGTGTGAGGAACGATGTGATTCGTGAAAGGTGTGGTGTAAAAGATGATATTGTAAGTAAGATAGAAAAAGGAATGTTGAGATGGTTTGGGCACATCGAGAGGATGGATGATAGGAAATTGGTAAAAGGTATCTATAGAGCTAATGTGGAAGGTAATGTTAGTAGAGGACGGCCACGAAAGACACACTTGGACCAAATTGAAAGTGTGCTCAAAAAGGCAGGCGTCCGAAGTATGAAGAATAAAAGAGCATGTATGAAAAGATTGATGGATGTAGACGAAGCAAGAGAGGTTTGCCAGGATCGTACGAAGTGGCGATCGATAGTCTCTGCCTACCCCAATGGGAATTAACGGCGTGAGTATATGTATGTATGTATGTATTATTTAGTTTTAATCTAGTATATATGTTCTTTTTTGTTGTTGTATAAGTTGTTTAAGTCTATTTTTATCGTTTTTTTATATTGTTTGTGTCCTCAAGAGGAGAATAATGATTTTTCTTTCTTTCTTTCTTTCTTTCTTTCTTGTGAAAGAACTTTATTGGTTCAGTATTTCCGAAGATCACTCCTTACAAACAAAGTTAGAAACTTTCCCTTTTTCTATCCTTGGTATACATCTAATGCAGGTTTAAAATTTTAAGACGAGAGTAATCAATACTGTCGTAACGTGTTACATTCTCTGCATAACTAAGATCAGCCGCAAACTTGCAGAAACACAACACCAGTTTGCGGTGGGCCACAATCATTTTAAAGCCCTACAAATAGCAATATTTAAGCCATGTACAAAACTACTACTTTTTTTAAAATCTTTTTGTTCATGAAAACCTCATGTGGGGATTATTACTAATAAATAAAGAATAAATAAAGGAAAGAAAAATTTCGAACTCTACCACTACTTAAACGTGTAAAAGAAATAAAGGATAGAAGAATTTCGCGCTGGCAGCCATTGACACGGTGGCTCAATTGGCAGAGCGACGGGGCGTATACCCGAGGTCGCGGGTTCGATTTCCGCCTGTGTCGAAATTTTTCTTTCCTTTATTTATTCATTATTTACTACTTTTTTTTAAAACTTTATTGACACTGTCCTTATAGCTAAGTGGGAAGACCATCGCTTCTAATGCAGTGGCAGAACATCGTGATTTAAACCACATGGCTAAGTTGTACTTAGTCATGTGACAGTGTATTCGTACCAAACGGCGATAGGCCTTCCCTTATCACGTAGATGCAGTGTCAAAGCATGACGTGGGTTCTTTGAGCAACAGGTGTCAATAATGTCACATCATGAGCAGGTGCAGGTACATCTGTTACTCTTCCGGGGTTTTGCGGAGTGAACGCTCGAGTTTTAGTTTCAGTTTATCAAATTGATTATGTGGAAACAGCAAAGGTATACTGGCCAGTACACCCTGCTGTGTACCAACTTATAATTTGCATCTATGCTTGCGCTCTAACATGACTCCCACAATTATATCGATAAATACTTATAACTTTTGTGGTTAAAATAGTAAATAAATGTATCTTACTAGTTTTTTCAACTTTACTGCATAATTTTCTTCCTCCTGATTTTATAATTACAACGAAATATCTCACCAATAGTTGTGCACAATCCCAAAAGCTAAATAAAGGCAAAGTTAAGTTTCATATTGATATCTATAAATTTAAAAACGTAGATTACAGTGCGACCAATTCATCCACAATTTTCTACTTAAGTAGTACTACGTAAGTAGAAACAGATATACTAACAAACTTACGTAGGTCTCATAATTTAAATCTTTTTGTTCATGAAAACCTCATGTGGGGATTATTACTAATAAATAAGAATAAATAAAGGAAAGAAAAATTTCGACACAGGCGGGGATCGAACCCGCGACCTCGGGTAAACGCCCCGACGCTCTGCCAATTGAGCTACCGTGTCAATTGGCTGCCAGTGCGAGTGCCAGTGCCAGTACGTAGGTCTCTCTCTAATGTTCAGACACTATTTTAAACCATATATAAAAGTTTAAATAGAACTCACCCCTCCTGGATTCTTAACAAAGTATGACCCGCTGGAGCCCTGGTAGATCCTCTCGGGGAATATTCCATTGTCTATGGCCACCTCCGCCTGCCACATCAACTCGCTGAGCTGCGGGTCATCTGGAACAATATAGCTACGATAAGTGCCTGTTAAATAAAACCACAACCCATATAAGATCCCACCGAAGGGCCCGAGCTTACTTTTTAAAGATTGGCTCGGCAATTATAGTCCACCACGCTCGCCTAGTGCGGGTTGGCAGACGTGTCAATAAACTGCCTGTACAATAAACTCTCTTACTCAATTTGTAACACTAAATCTGTTTAGAAACTTTCACTTGATTATTCTGATAAAACATTAAGTTTGGATGGTTTGGGCACATAGAGAGGATGGATGACAGTAAAGTGGTGAAAGAGATCTATAGAGCCAATGTGGAAGGTAATGTTAGTAGAGGACGACCTCGGAGGACACATTTAGATCAAATAGAAAATGTGCTCAAAAAGGCAGGTGTCCGAAGTACGAAGAATAAAAGAGCATGTATGAAAAGATTGATGGATGTGAATGAAGCTAGAGAGGTTTGCCAGGATCGTACAAAGTGGCGATCGATAGTCTCTGCCTACCCCAATGGGAACTAACGGCGGCGTGAGAATATGTATGTATGTATGTATTCTGATAAAGATGATTCTTCTGGTGGCACGTAAAGCAATCGGCCACGGTGGTGGACTATTGGCAATCACCCTACTTAGGATGGGCTCGAACCTGTGAACCTCGAGATGGGCAGTGAGAAAGGAGGAAGGGTATGATTTTTTAGCGACTTAGTTTTTCCAGCAAGGCCGATAGACCGTGCGAAAAAGAACAAAATTATCAAGTCATTCAATAGATGAAGACGTTCACTGGTTAGGAGATAGCTGGAATTGTGTTGTGATTCGGAGTTAGCGAGTTCGATTCTCGCTGAGGGCAATCCTTTGTAATGATTTTTTGTTGGATGTCACTTATTATACACATAGTTCAAAAAATATAGTTATACATACATAACTTAATATTTTTAACTAAAAATCATTACAGATACTTTTTGAACGTCCAAATTAAAACTACTGACTACCGTTTCTTCGGAAATATCCCATACCAAAAGTAATTACTGTATTGAGATAATTGATTTGTGAGCAATGTCGTTCCTAGTTCCTATGTATTTATTTAATACAATAATTCAAACCCTCAGATTTAAAACTTCGTAAATACCATTAAATAAACTATAATTATGATTGATGACGTCCAAATGAATGCACCTAGAAAATCGAGATACTAAAAAGTTAACTTATTTCGTGTCATCATAAGCCGCATGTTAACTACAGTTAAAAAAACTCGATCCATTTCTCAAGACCGATAACCGACTGATAATTTGACCTTATAAAAATTGTTGGAGCAAGGTCGCGCGGTAATATCGTCGCTGTAAGCTATACCGGTTGTATTTACATATACTACTAGGCTAAACTTCGCTTAGATATAATTATAGTATTTTAAATAAATCTATAAATACATGTTTTAATTCATCAGAGTTGCTCAGAGTCAGACTAAGAAATCTTAACTAGTACGGAACAGTGAGATGAGTGGGGCACATTTGAAAGTAAAAAAAAAGATATATTTTTACGCCATTAACATAAAATGACAGTACATTGTGTTCGTTATATATTTGATTTACAAATTACTGTGTAGTGTCAGCTTAGAATAGCACTACCGCATTTCTTCCCGTGGGTATACGCAAGAGGCGACTAATGGTATTGGTGCTTTATAAGGGATTTTTGGGTGTTGCGTTTGGAGACCCCATCACCAACAACCATTATTTTATCATTTTTCCCCACTCAACTTCCAAAAGTTGGTGAGGAATTTCTAAATCCTCAGCTCTGGCTACCCCTTCTAGGGATTTAAAGCAATGAGTATATGTATGTATGTACAAATTGGAATAGATCTGATCTCACTCGCGTTTTAATCTGCGTTTGGCATTGTCACTATTTTGCTGAGACTATCGTTTGAAACGAAACCATTTAATCTTGAAAACAGATTTTAATAATCATACACTAATACATACATATAATACATATACCACTATAAATCTCAAAAAGATGAAACCAGGGCTATAGAATTATAAATTACATACATACATAACTCACGGCTGTAAATCCCTAGAAGGGGTAGCCAGAGCTAAGGAATTAGAAATTCCTCAGCCACTTTTGGAAATGTGAGTGGGGAAAAGATGGTAAAAATAAAGGTTATTGGTGATGGGTCTCCAACCGCATCGCCCAAGAATCCCTTAAAAACCCCAATACCGTTAGTCGCCTCTTACGGACACCCACCGGAAGAAATGGGGTAGTGCTATTCTAAGCCGTCACTACACAGCATTATAAATTATAAATTACTGAACCACTTTTGGAAGTTGAGTGGGTAAAAGATTGTAAAAGGACGGTTCTCCAGCCAAATCGCTGAGACGATCACCTCAGAAGCCTCAAAACCCTAAGTCGCCTCATACGACACCTAAAGGAAGACACAGTTTATTAGTATTCCAATCAGATGCTACACAGATTCTTGAATAAAATTATTCAATCGCAATACCATCGACATATCAATCCAACATTTCATCACATTTACGCAACATAATGTGTGTGGGCTTTTAATGTATAAAATATGTTTATTTACTTGCGCTTTGATTGGACAGTGCATGTCCAGCCCCCGTAGCATGAGGCGTGTGAGAGCGAGTATGTCATGTGAGAAGTGAGAAACTGACAGATTTTGTAAGACCAATCTGTCAGTTTCTCAGTTCCCATGTGACATACGCACTGTCACAAGCCTCATGCTACCCGTGCAAGTGCATTTATATGATAAAGGAAAAACGTATCGCAATGGCTCTCTATACGAATACACTGTCACGTGACAGTATATCTCAGTCATGTGGTTCATTACGATGTATTTCCTCATCGTTAACAACCTTGATAAAATTGTATTGCAAAATAATAATAAATATAACTATTTATTAGTAATAAAATAAATATAGTTAACATAAAATACATACATACATACATATACTCACGGCTATATTTCCCTAGAAGGGGTAACCAGAGCTAAGGAATTATAAATTCCTCAGCCACTTTTGGAAGTTGAGTGGGGAAAAGATGGTAAAAATAAAGGTTTTTGGTGGTGGGTCTCCAACCGCATCGCCCAAAAATCCAATAAAAAGCCCCAATACCCTTAGTCGCCTCTTACGACACCCGTGGGTAGAAAGGGGTAGCTACATTCTAAGCCGGCACTACACGGCATAAAATAATTATTATAATTATATCCTTATTATAATCCTTACTTATAATAAAGAGGAAATATTCGTTTGCGTGTTTGTTTGTCTGTAATGAGAAGGCTCCGAATAACTCAACAGATTTGAAAAATTATTTTATCAAAAGTAACCTAAAACTCTGAAGTTAAAAGAATCCATAGGATAAAATAATTACTGTAAATTTCATTAGAAGAAAGCAGCTATTTGTGAAATATCAGCGATTTGTAAAATATCACTTCCTGTGTGATGCTGGGGCTGTAAATGATATTTTATTTATTTGAAACTCTAAAAAAAACGTAATGAATTTTAACAAAATTCTACATCTTCATTATGGAGCTGCATACCCACCATAAATAAGACAGAAGCAAAATAAGAAAGGGTAGTACTCTGGACAGACACCGACCTGAATCTCTCTCTACCAGCACTGGTAGCATGAGGCTTTTGAGAGCGCGTTTGACACATGAGAAGTGAGAAACTGACAGATTGCTCATACAAAATCTGTCAGTATCTCACTTCTCACATGTCATACTTGCTCTCACACGCCTCATGCTACGGGGGCAGGTATCCTATCAGTCACATCAACATAACATAAACATAAACATTCACATTATACACTGTCACATGACTAAGTACAACTCAGCCATGTGGGTTTCCTCACAATGTTTTCCCTCACCGTTAACAACCATGATAAATTAACCACACATATGTCTTTAGAAAAGACAAATTGGTGTAGGCCCGACCCAGGATTTGAACACTAGTCGTTTGCATGATAACCGAGTGTTCTACCCACTGGGCTATCACCGTAGCCTATGCAAGTAATCTATTTATAATATAGATATGGAAACATAATCTCTTATATCTCTACCATTATCATTTATGGCATGTATTAGCTAAAGGAAAACATCATGTGGTAGGAAACCCACATGGGTGAGTTGCACTTACTCATTTGACAGTGTATTTGCACAAAGTGGCAATCGGCATTTCTTTTTGGTTTATTGTGTACAAAAATCCTTGAGCAGTCCACTGAATACCTATTTAATTCCATTTTTGTACTTATAACAGCTTTGAAGATAAATTTCTGTGTCAGACAGACATTGTGATACTATAAGAGTTTACTTTGAGACATTCTCTTAAAAACATATAATGTACAGAAATCAAGAGTCAAATAAATTACTAATAAATTGTAATTGATTACATTATTAATTTAATAATGAACAGGGAGACATATTTCACTGAACAAAATCATTATCATATATGAAACAATATTGTGTATTAAGTTTTTAGGTTTTTAAGCAATAAGCAGCAGGTAGCGTTATTTTTATGCCAATTTTTTTCTTGTATGTGGTACCTACTTAATAAAAAAGAATGGCAGCATTGCCTAATCCATATTAATATAAAGAAAGTAAGGCAAAGTTTAGAAAAATAAATCAGTTGAAAAGTGACAAAATGTACTGTGTTTTGCCTATGCATATGTAATTAAAATCTTATATGCCCATCAATGGTGGAGACTTTACCACTTGAAATGCCAATGAATGAATTGCCAATAGTGGACTTGATACATTGTTAAAATTTTTACCCAAATACAGTCACTGAAGTTAGGTGTTGAATCAACATCAGTAAAGCTATGATAACTTATTTTTGGCAGAATAGTAAATTATATGTAAAGTAGAGGTTTTTTCATAAATATATTGACATGTGTAATAAAAACACTGATTACACTTTTATGCAAAATCACAGAATCTGTACAATGTATTATTTATGATGTACAATAATGAACTTTATATTCTCTACCATACAAAGACTATTTCAATTCCAAGAGGTGCTGAAAAATCATTGATATCCAAACTTGATGACTTTTCGCATGAAATGTTTGTATTATCTATGTGGCAAAACACATGTATTGATAATTTATTAAGGATTACTCACCATATTCAATAGGAAGCTCATTAGACACCACAGAAATATCGAGCTCAGAACATTGCAATAAACTCATCGCAGAAAAGCAATGTAATAAAACACAACAAAGTTTTAACAACAATCATTCAGTTAACACAACTGTTGTACATGTTTTTCATAATTTGACTCAGTAACTGAAGTTTTCACTGATCTGAAGTCAGCACAAGAAAACCTGAACAATTAATTTAACTTAATTAGGAATGTTTGCTCAGAAGCCATACAAGTGTGTAAGAGAGTACTAACTTTGTATTCAATTGATTCTCTAATCATATTAATGGGTGGTGGATATTTTGACAAGGTAACAACAAGTGTCTTTTTATCTAGATCGATTTTATTTGAGTCACTGTCAAAAAGTAAAAAATTAGTGGGTTACCTGGGAAATGGTTGTATGTTTCTTCGAATTCGCCGCGGCCGCCCAGGAGCGGCTGCGACTCCCTGTTAACTCCTGAGGACTCCACTGTGCCCTCGAAACTAATATCAGGCACTAAACATATGTCTTCAGCACTACTTGAGAGTGATACTACGCCGTCATCGGGGTGATTTTCTACTATCGAATTTGATTGGCTGAAGTCGAGATTTAATAGAGTCTCTTCCGTACTCATTAGTATTAGAAAAGGACCCTCTACTGAGCCACATTTAATCCGATTAACTTTCTTTGTTCTTCAATCATTTACGAAAAACAACACGGTTGCTCTTTACTTGATTTCAAGGGAACCATAGACAAATATTGAAATGACATAAATGAAAATGACACATCTAGTGCAGTCCAGATCAAAAAATAAGTTGCACAATACATAAACAATATAGAAGAAGTATCGATGGTGGGTTCAAGGTGGGATTAGACAGTGTAAAAAAAATATGTTTTTATCTTTAGGTACTTTGGACCTTATTAAGTGATTATTGGGCTATCGCTATAAACTTAACACAAAATATAATAATCGGTGTAGTAAGAACATGGCAGTGGTATGAATTTGTTCGGCGGCAATTTCAAACTGTTTCGGTTCTTTTCGTGAGATGTCGGTAGCTCCTGTTATTATAACCGATATCACTATATCTTTCACAATTCACAATTCTTATAACAACTAGAAATGACAGATTGGAAAAGATTTTATAAATAAATGTTATTAGATTATTCTAATCAAAAAAAGAACAGGATAAAAAATAAGAAAATTTACATATAATTTGGAGCAGAACTACTTCTATGCGCGCAACCTGAGAGTTGATTTATAAAATACATCGATACTTTAGTAGTGCCTTCCTTACTATCTAATAAGATTAGAGTAGGTGAAATAGTAGCTCCAATTGAATGTACGCAAAAACACCTATTTGAAAGGGGGTTATTCGGGATTTATAGCGGTGATTGTTTGTAATGATTAGTTGTTATCTACCTGATTAACCATAAGAAAATATATCTTTTAGATATTGTTTGTTTAAATGGTCGGTAAATAGTAGTTTGACTTGAATGGTGTTAAAGAATCTTATAGAAAGTCACCTGCCTATTTACTCGATCCACCCAATTTTTCTTATGACTATTTGTACATGTATTATTTGTCCCACGTCCCGCAGGAGGTTTTTTAAGCTATATGTTGTGTCCAGATTTGTTGAACGTTGGATTTATGGGTCTATAATCAAAACATCCTGTGGTTTATTGTCTCATCCGACTGCATGCAGGTTCTAAACCGAAGCATTTTGTAAGATAAAACCCTTTTGCAAGTTAGGTGGGGAAAATAAAATAAGTGATCACTGGTTATGCGCAGTACCGTCTTTACCATAAGGGCACACGGGGCACTGGCCCAGGGCCCCAATCCCAGGGGGGCCCCGAAGGACCGAAAATTACTCTCACACATTTATTCTCAAAACATTTTTGTCGGGCACATTACAATTAGTGATCTTATCAGAAGGTATTTACAAGGCATTTACTACGCCATTATATCGATTAGAAGATTTTAGTCAACAGAAATCCAGAAAGAAATCGTCATCGTAATCGTCACCAAATAAATATCGTTTAACTAAAAAATAAAGTTGTGTAGTGTCGGCTTAGAATAGCACTACCCCATTTCTTCCGGTGGGTGTACGTAAGAGGCGACTAACGGTATTGGGGCCTTTAAGGAATTTTTGGGCGATGCGGTTGGAGACCCATCACCAATAACCTTCATTTTACCATCTTTTCCCCACTAAAATTTCCAAAAGTGGCTGAGGAATTTTTAATTCTTTGGCTCTGGCTACCCCTTCTAGGGATTTATAGCCGTACATATATGTATATGTAACTAAAAAATATTTCCCAATATAAGGTGAAAATCTTGAAAAAGCGTGGGTTGCTATAAAGACGAAAAAATCCGAAGTAGGTCCGATTAAAGTGGGTAAAATCGAGTGTTTCAAATCTGGTATGTGTGTTTACTAGAGATGGAAAGTGTGTTGAAAAAGGGTAATGCGATTAATGGAGCACTGGATAGTCTAATGTCTAGTCAATCGGTGTCCGAAAAGGCCCGAATGACTGTGTATGATGCTGTTCTTGTCCCTACGCTTATGTATGGCAGCGAATGATGGGTGTGGCAGAAGAAGCATGAAAGCAGAGTGAATACAGTAGAAATAAGGTCCCTCAGAAAAGTTTGTAATGTAAGGTTTTGTGATCGTGTTAGGAATGACGTGATTCGTGAAAGATGCGGTGATAAAGATGATATTGTAAGTAAGATTGAAAAAAGAATATTGAGATGGTTTGGGAACATCGAGAGGATGGATGATAGGAAATTGGTAAAAGGTATTTATAGAGCTAATGTAGAAGGTAATGTTAGCAGAGGACGGCCACGGAGGACACACTTGGACCAAATTGAGAGTGTGCTCAAAAAGGCAGGCGTCCGAAGTATGAAGAATAAAAGAGCATGTATGAAAAGATTGATGGATGTAGACGAAGCTAGAGAGGTTTGCCAGGATCGTACGAAGTGGCGATCAATAGTCTCTGCCTACCCCTATGGGAATTAACGGCGTGAGTACATGTATGTATGTATGTAAAATCGAGTTTAAAGAAGTCGGTTACATACATACTAACATACCATACATACATACAGGAGAAGCTAATATAAACGTGTTAAAAACCAGCAGCATTACATTTTGATTTTATTTGTTAAGTGTATGGATTTGATTTATTTTACCAATGTATTTTTTTATTTAAGTTTACATTTTTTTCCAACGATTATATTATTTGTTTTTTATAAAAAGTGTCGCTGTGTTACATTATAATTTTAAATTCTGATTTGTTAAAATTTTTAAGAGATTTGCATGCCACAGATGGTGGAATATAGCATGGTCTAAATAAATGTTGTAACATCTAATATGTCAAATACCTATATTCGCAAATAAAGTAATATTTTTTTTGCAAACTCTTTAATGGCATATTGTATCATACTATATTGAATTACCCATAGAGATATAATACCTCTATGAGATTACCTGTAATAAGTGGTCATACTCATACTTATTAGTAAAAAATGTTATTATAATTCGCATTTTAACTTTCCAAAGGGGCCCCCAATTCTTGTGTGCCCAAGGGCCCCAGCCTAGTTTAAGACGGCCCTGGTTATGCGTTTGAAGCTACATCACCCGTCAATTGCTTTAAAAACCCCAAACCCTGTTGTCACCGTAATAAATAAATGTATTCACTGAAATAGCAAGAATACAGCAAAATGGGAATAAATTGAGTAACAACTGCAAAAAGAAAAATATTAAAACAGACAATTTAAAAGGTTATAAATAAAATCCACAAAAAATAATAACATCACTAATAGTGACAGGAAAAAACAAAGCTTTATAACTTTGCTATACTTGAGGGGGATCTTTGGCCCTCTCAATAATACAATAACTTTAAATTGTTATCGAAAACTTGTATATTTATCCATATTCGAACGTACAAATAATTAAATTATTGATCTCACCTTTTAAAGGTTGTCTGGAAGAGATCGCTTTTAGCAATAAGGCCGCCAATTGTACCTCATCACTGTAAACTGTTTGATCATATTTTTATTTTTGTAAATTTGTGTTTGATGTGCAATAAAGAGTTATTCTATTCTATACTAACTAACAGAAAATTGCGTAAATAACTAGTATAGTATTATATTATCTGTATTATATTGTACTTCCCATGGAAATATATACATACATACATATACTCACGGCTATAAATCCCTTAATGGGGTAGCCAGAGCTTTGGCATGAGAAATTCCTCAGCTACTTTTGGAAGTTGATTGGGGAAAAAATGGTAATAATAAATGTTTTTGGTGACGGTTCTCCAACCACATCGCCCAAAAATCACTTAAAAAGTTCCCATACCCTTAGTCGCCTCTTACGATCACCCACGGGTAGAAATGGGGTAGTGTATATGATAGAGTTTAGGAACTTAACTGCTCAAATATGTAGCTGTAATAGTTTAATAGCCGGATTTCCACAATTTTGTTATTATATTAATCAGTGACTGGTAATAAAAAGATAGATTTTTATTTGTGGTCGATTTCTCACTCTTCTTCTCTCTCTTCTCACGCTTTCAAACGTTCACTCCGCCGATACCCCCGAATGGGTTGGCAGAGGTACTAATACTTCTGAACATCACGTGACATTGTCACCTGGTGTTCAGAGTACCCACGTTTTACTTAGACTGTGTACTCACGTGATAGGGGCAGGCCGTTTTGTGCGAATACACTGTTACATGACTAAATACAACTCAGCCTATAATTCGATTACTTGTCGAAAAATCCGAAATTTCAGAAGTTTCTGTAGAATAGCTATTCTAAACGTAAAGTTAACCATCATGGTCTCAAGCCTATCCTGACTCTCAAGGCTCCAATGTTCACGCCGAATAATCCCGAAAGGATAGTCGCGGTACAAATATTTCTGAACATTTCGTGACATTTTGGTCATCAGATACTCACTAACGTTTTGCTTGGACATTGAAATCACGCGGTAGAAAGTAGTCCTATCGCCGTTTTGTACGTATACACTGTCGGATGATTAATTTCAAAGTACAGCTTAGAGATGTGGATTTCCTATAGATCTTTTCCGTCATCGTTAACAACTTTATAAATTCACTACTCATTTGACTTTATAATATACACATTGATGAAGGCGCCAATCTTTGAATGCACGCCTCTCTGCATGTTAGGCGGTAGCTCCCCCAATGCGCTATCACGACTATTCCGAATAGGATGATTTGGTCATAATACACCACGCTGGACTTATGCGGGTTGACAGACATCATCGACTGCCGCCGTGCTTTTTTGTCAATCCTAAGTGAACTGATATAGCTAACCCTATGAACTTTGTAAATGTACAAGGAACACGTACTTTCATAGTACAGGTTGACTGATGAGTCTTCAGCTTGGCCGGATTTCCCATCAATCACTTAAAAAACTCATATATCCTAAGTAACCTCACAGCATTTTATATACAGCTTGCGACCATTCTAATATAAGACACATACTAAAGCGGGTCCTTTCAAATAAAACTATTTCCTGGTAAATTTTGACATCTTTTATTAAAACTTAAATAACCAAATTTATGACCTATTTCCTTACAGCAAAAGACCCGTCGAACCCCTGTGAGTTACTGTATCCAGTCAATTCTCTTTCTTCCAAACCTTTATCAGAAAACCCACGTTTGCCAAATGTACCTCTCTTATGATTATGATTTACATGTCCTTTTGCAAATCCAGCACCGGCACCTATTTTGAAACCTGTACCTTTAGCACCGACTTTCTTTATCTCACCACTAGTTTCATCATCTTCATAAATTACTTTGTCTTTTTTGTACTCGTCTTTATGATGCACTCTATGAAATCCTCTGGTTTTGGTTCCTTTCCGGTATTTTCTGTTCTCTTTTCCTGTTACACCGACTGCTTTAGCTGCTACTGCTTCGGCTTCTCCATAAACATCATTATCATTATAGTTCCCCTGATTATTACCTCCAGCTATTTTGAAAACATTTCGAAAATTGTTTCTATTTTGTGTCTTTTTTGTTCCAGCTGTGACTGTCTTCTTTTTTTTGAATCCCGTTTCTTTCGTTTTCGGTGTGGGGTCTGCTGCTTCATCATAATCTAATAAATCATCACCCAAATCTTCTTCTTCTAGATCGTACGACAATGATCTTAACTCAGCGTCTATATTATCAATTGGTTCACTATCGGCGTACAAGTAACTTGTCAATGAAACGGCTAAAACTAGTCCAAATTCCTTAATCATTTTTGTCTTTTTTCTTTGTTGCGCAATAGAACTAGGTTACGACACTGACATACATGAGGTGGTACAGGTTTATATAGCCTATTGTTCTCTTTCATCGAACAAGGCTTTTGATTTTTTCATGGTGATGAGTTTAGTGAGTAACGGTTCCGAGTCACTGGTGGTATAATTAGTTGGAACTGTATCTTAGAAGCGTTGGAGTGGAACGGTCAAGGTCAGTTCCATATCAAGAATGATCGATTGGTCACAAAGTACTTTTTTATTCTATTATAATTAAAAAATCATTCATACATTCATATACTCACGGCCATAAATTTCTAAAAGGGGTAGCCAGAGCATAAGAGCTAGAAACTCTTCAGCCACATTTGGAAGTTGATAGGGGACAAGATGGTAGAAATAAAGTATCGTCGGTGATGGGTCTCTAATCGCATCGCCCAAAAACAATTTAAAAAGCCCCATACACTTAGTCGCCTCTTACTACAATCGACAATACAATACAAGAAAGAAGTGAAAAAAATATAGCTTTTATTCCTAGCGGCTAGGCTTTGAACTGATGATGTTTATTTAACCACATATGATAATATACATGAAATCGATGTTACAATGTAAGGTCTCGGCTTTCTATTGGTGAATGCATCTTGGCAATCGGTTTCGGGAGCCTATTAATTAAAGACAAGCAAACACACAAACAAATCTTTCCTATCTATAATAAGTATATAGAAGATGGTACACTTTTACTCTAAAAAAGAATTTATGAAACTATTTCCTAAAATAAAATTATGCTGTTTTAATTATTACCTACCAACTTATAATCAGGCTTCATTGGGGTAGGCAGACACTAAAGAATCGATGAGTCGTGATGAGAGGACACCTTGTAGAAATATGATTTATTTCAGTTTTGGAATGTTTCATTGTGTGTGTTTATCTGATACTTTTTTAGACGAAAAAAACTTACATATTTTATATTAATGCCTATAATACGACGTGGTGGTAGATTGGCCTTGTATGTTAGTATTTACACATACTATAATATTTTTTAAAAATTACGTTTATTTAGCCTCCGAGGGCAGAAATGGTAATTAAACAGGCTCCATTCTCAGATAAACACTCTCTGTCCCCATAGCGTGAGGCTTGCGTGAGAATCAGTATGTCACGCGAGAAGTGAGATATACCGACAGATTCTTCCTAATTTACTCTACTATACAAAATGTTTTGAATATACTTACCAGATATGCAAAGACTTTTTTCAGCATACTCAGAAAAAATATCTTATTTAATAATTTTTGTGAGTTATTTTTGTTTATTTCGGTGTGTGTAGAAGTAATTACACATATATATTTCAAAAACCCTATTGTAGAGGCAGTAGCAGTGGTGTTCATAGTCAAAGGTGCCTATTTTTTAAATACAAACATACATTAACTCACGCCGTTATTTCTCATTGGGGTAGGCAGGGACGATCGATCGCCACTTTGTATCATCCTGGCAAACCTGTCTAGATTTATTTTTCATACTTCGGACACCTTCGTTTTTGAGCATATTCTGTATTTGGTCGAAATGTGTCCTAAGAGTTCGTTCTCTACTAACATTACTTACCAATTTACTATCACCCATCCTCCCTAATAAAAAGGCAAATGTTTGTTTTTGAATGTCAAACTGTGACTTAATATTAAGTTAAATTCCTTCTACTTCGGATTCAGACGGATTATTGTTGTGAAGAGAACCCGTAAGAAACTCATCTACACACATCTTGACCAAGTCCGTTATAATTTTGTTGTTAGCCCGGAAACATCCTGCACAGAGCCCCGTTGATGAAACCATTTTATCATTAATGAAATCATTGAAAGTCAGTTCTCAGTTACTGCATAACTGTCTGGGGCTCAGCCTTAAAATGTCATCTGATACCATTGGAAAGAGCACAGCGGATCTTACTTAAGGTAATATATCATAAACCAAGACGACATTGTACAAGCACCTTATACCGGGAATGCGGCCTACTCACAGTTAGGCAGTTGTTTATTAAAAGTGTAATTGCAGTTCAGCATACGAAGGCTAATTCTTCGATGATATTATCATGCAATAACGTCGGAGTGATATTGTTTTTAAATGTATACGTACTCGCACCAATTTTGGCAAGCATCAGTTTGAATACATTGGCCCTTTTCTATACAATAGATTGAGTAAAGATGTTTCGATTGTGCATCTCAATAAAATGGATTTGCTCAGGACTGTAAATACCTACCTTTCAGAATTAAATTATATTGAAACCGAATTTCTTCTTAAAACCATCACCTAAACACTATATCTTAATTTCCAAATCTCTCAAACCTCCAACAGACATATATTCACACACAACACTCACACTCATCATACACACAAAAACACTTTACTTACTCTGAAGGATGTCCTTATATTAATATTGTTTTCTATTTAAATTTAATTTAATTTTTAATTTTAATTTGTATGTTTCGATAAGTTAAATTATTAAGTTATTATTATTTCTTTTTAAATTTTATTCTTATATTCCTATCTTTACAAAGTTTTACGAAGTTGAACAAGCAACCGTTGTATTTCCCTATGACCCTTTCTTACAGGTTTAACCTAGTAAAGGGAATAGAGTCTTCCATACGGCTTATTATAAATTGTATAAATTCTTCGTTTCTAACAAATGTGATGAAGGTTATATAAGCCCATTTGTTCTTTTTTATGATGTTTCATTAAATAAATTATTATTATAATTTTAGGCATGATTTTTAGTTCCTCGCCTCTCCCATGGCCGAAAAAGAAAATATAAATTTTAAATGGGAGAGGCGGCACTCCCCAACAAAAGCACAGTCGGTCGGGGTCAGGGAGTCAGGTTCAAGAACCGACGGACGATCCGAGCCGTATCGAGCAGCACCGCTTTCTGCATTTGTGCTGGAACCGACACGCCACAGAAATCCAACCGCCTCAAGTTGGTCGCGAGGCTGGTTGGAATTAACCCGTTCGCGGACAAAACAATTGTGATTATTTCTGTCGAAGTCACACCCCACATGTCGGTGATCTCGTGGGCCAGATCGAGATATTTCCGACGCTTCTCGGTGTCGGCTTTCACGAGACCCTCGTCATGAGGGATAGTGACATCCACTAGAAATACCCTCGACTGCGACCGATCCCATACCACGATATCAGGCTTATTCGCTAGAATAGTCCTGTCCGTGATAACGGATCGGTCCCAATAGATATTATTTCATTATATTATATCATTCGTATTATAATATAAAACTTGAAACTAAGACATTATTTTTTTTTGTATATTCCGAAATATTGCTAGACAAATTTATTGTCACCTAGTCATCAGAGTAATATGAACCCACGTGATGGGAAGTAGGCCAAATTAAATCAGTTATTTCAAATTTTGAATTAATATTTAAACCAAAGCTGTTCAGTGTGAGCTTAGAATAACAATACCAAATTTTGTCTGTTTATAGCCGTGAGTAATGTATGTATGTATTTAAACCAGGGATATAACATATGGTGTGTGAATGATAAATAATTGTGAGAAAAAACGTCATGTTACAATTATCAAATTATATTTCGTTAAGTAAAAAAGTATTTACAACAGTTACAAACATTATAAAATCGTAGTCACAAAGAATTTACACTCATCACAACAATACTTATTCTTCATCATCATCATAGTCTTGGTCACTATATTCAAATTCCTTTCCTTCGGCACCTCCAGCCTTTTTGGCGTGTTCCTCATCGTGATGGTAATGGCTTTCATGACCAGCTTCGGAAGAGACACCAGCATCACTCTCATCATGATGTCCCTGAGCATGATGGCCAGCTTTTCCATGATCTTTCTTCTCATACGCTGCATCGCTATGTCCACCTTTCTTATGACCACCTCCAGCTGAACCGTGATGAGCTTTCTGGTAACCATGTTTCTTAAAATGTCCACTATGATCAGCAACATCATAAAAGTCATGATCTTTTTTGAATTCATCCTTATTGAATACCTTATGATAGCCCGTTATATCTTCACCTTTGCTGTGATATTTTTTGTGTCCATGATCGCCTCCTTTGTATGAGTTTCCTTTCTCGTGATGACTTCCATATTTGTCAGCTACGTCATGGTGGTTACTTTTCTCTCCACCGGCTTCTTTGTGGTGACCCTCGTTGTGTTCTTTAGCGTAGTGTCCTGCTTCACCCTTAGCGTGGTGACCTTTGGAGTTATATCCTTTGCTTCCCTTTTCACCGTGAGCGGAATGATTTTCTTCAGCATAGTCGCTGCCTCCACCATTTTCATGAGCGTGTCCATGATGATGATGAATTAATCCTTCGTTACTTTCTCCGCTTTCATCGCTTGCACTTTCATCTTCATCACTAGAATCATCTGATTCGTTCACCACTTCTACGATCGGTTTGGCAGCTGCATACGGCAATGGTAAATTAACAACAGGTTGATGCGAGAGAACTAAATGCTGCGGAGTGAATTGTAATGGCTGTGGTAATAAACCGCGTTGGTGTTGTACTCCCAAATGTATTAGACTAGGACCGTTATGGTCGTTTCTATAAATATATCCTGTTGCTCCAGGCGCAACATATCCTGGTTGAAGCAATGGAGCGAGTACATTAGCAGAAGTCACAATTGGTGATAATAAAACTAGACCGAAAACTAAAAGACCCATTTTTAGATGTGCACTGTTTCGTAATGTGTGAGTTAATAATAACAAATTGTTAAGGTCCGTATATTTATAAGTGTAAGACAGGTCCATGAACGTGTGTCGTTTGCAGCCATGTAACAGATTAATGTCGCGAGGTTGTCAATGATAATGTAATGAAAAAACTGTATTGATTGTTGTGCAATGGTTTGTGGTAGGACTGATGAGTCATGGTTTGAGAGCTTGAACCAGATGATCATTAGTGGAAAGCTTTTTTTGCCACAAAAATAATTAAGACTAGTGGATCGTCCCAGCTTCGCACGGGTAGCGTTGTTTTTCTAAATATCTGAGATTTCTTTCTTCAGTCCCTGCTTAAGCATTGTGAAATTTAGCGCAATGTTTTCAATTTATTAAATTTATAGCACTCCCTGAACAGTGTAGTGGTGATTTTGAATGCGCTTTTATGAACGATTCAGCATTTCCGTTTAATAGAAAATTTTAGAATAAAACGCTATGAAGTATTCATAACAATCTAAAAAGAAATCATTACATGATGTAGGATGCAAATACTGGCGCCATCTAGTATGTTATATATAAATTAGTAAAGATTTGGTTTTGGTCACGGGCGCGCTGGCTTATTTTATGTATTATTTCGGTGTTTGTCTACCGATTTCTATGATTCTTTTTTTATTGAATAGGTAATAATGTTACCTTTTTTAAATTACGGATGAATGAGAGGTTTACAAACGTGAGAGTAAACAAATATAATCAGAATGTTCCGAACTGCTAAGCTATCAGGAATTACACGTGTTATTGTGAGTCAACCATAAAAGATAAACATATACTGTTCCGCGAACTTTTTTAGACAATTTTATGAAGAATATTTCCGTCATACATGATTTCTATGTAAGTTTAACCATTAAGGCTGCACACGCGACGGAAGCTTAAAAAATGGAGTAACTTCTCCCGTTTTCCCAAAATTTCCCAAAATTCCCCTTTACTACTCTGCTGGAAAGTATACAAAAACCTGCGCAGGAGTATAAAGAATAATTGTACCAAGTTTCGTTAGAATCCGTCGAGTAGTTTTTGTTTCCATAAGGAACATACAAACCGACAGACAGACAGACAGACAGACAGACAGACAGACAGACAGACAGACAGACAGACAAAAATTTTACTGATTGCATTTTTGGCATCAGTATCGATCCCTAATCATTACCTGATAGTTATTTTGAAAATATATTTCATGTACAGAATTGACCTCTCTACAGATTTATTATAAGTATAGATTATATTCTAGCACAGTCCAAAACCGTGACGTACAGAATAAACACATAAACATATTTTAGTTATTTATACATTTAGTTCAGATAGGGTAGTGCCATTCCAAGCCAACACTATGCGGTGCATAAAATATTTTCTTTTTAAAATTTGTAAAAAACTATAATAATAAGGATGGTATATTTCTTTTTCTGTCGTTCTAATAATGCAAAGATTTGCCTAAGACTATGTAGTGCCGGATTAGAATAGCATTAACCCATACCTTCCTGTCTATCTGGGTGTCCTACGATATAACTAAGGGTCTTTATAAATCATCATTTCTTTATTTTAAAATCTTTTCCACATTAAGTTTCCAAAAGTGGATGACAAATTTATAACGTTACAGGCCTTCGAACTCAGTCACCTTATATACCTAGTCGGTTCCTAAATACTGTCACTGGCCATTTATTTTGGTATTCGATTTTATATAATTTTTTTAATACTAATCTGCTAAATCACAATTACATTCATTATTTTTTTACGATGAAGTAGACTCGCAAAGAAAACTGAGTAACAATAATAATAATTGGATTGCATCGTTGCGGCCGTCCACCAAAGACGATATTCAACTTGCTTCAAAGATTAAAATCACGATGAGGTTCGTATACCGTACCTTCAAGAGGTACAATGACACCTCTAGTATTGATGACGAGAAAAGAACTGGCAGACTCCGTTCCGTTGGGACTCCAGAGATGATCAAAGCAATCAAGGCGCGTACGGCAAGAAATTCCGACCGCAAGTAGAAATTGATGTCTTTGAAGATGAGTTTAACCAAAAGTACCGTAAAGAAAGTACTCGATGAAGACCTGGGGCTACGAGCTTACCGAAAAAATTGTGGAGATATTCCGAAAGCGCGTCTGATAGCCACTAGAGCCAAAAAATGCAAAGTATTGCTTAAGCGGTACGCAAGAAAAAGACACCGCGATATCCTGTTTACAGACGAGATTTTTTTAATGTTTAGGAGAGATACAACAAAAAAAATGACAGGGTGTACGCTACCAGCTCTGCGGCTGCTGGAGATGCCATTCCTAGAGTGCAGCACGGTCATCATCCATCATCAATCGTGATTTAGTGGCGAGTGCCCTACTATGGCCCTACTGAAGTGCATTTTTGTGAGATAGGTGTACTACTGGGTAACCTACCCAGACACTCTTTGGAGGATGGCTATTTGTATTTCAACAGGACTCTACCCCTGCTCATAAGGCCAAAACAACTCAGGAGTGGTTTGAGCGCTAGAATGTCGAGCTATTAAGGCATCAAGATTGGCCCTCATCTAGCCCTCACCTCAATCTACTGGATTACAAAATTTAGCAGAAATTGTAGAAGAAGGTCTGTTCTAAACCTCACAAAAATTTTAGCAGCCTAAAGTCATCATTGACTAAAGCAGTGACCATATCGACATGAATATGGGCCGTGCTGCTATTGAAAACTGGCCGCGAAGATTGAAGGCTTTTGTGAAAAATAATGGCAATCGTTTAGACTAAATTGTGTTAAATGTAAGCTAATTAAATCACGTTTTATTTAAGAAAATCTTTTTTTGAATATCATGACTAATTTTCATTTTATAGCCAATTTTGTTTGTGACAGAATTTAAGCATTAAGAGGCATATGCAGACCGCTATAAATTCAAAAGAGGGCTAGTAAGAGTTTCAGAGTTACAAACTCCTCAACCACAGTTTTAAGTTGATAAGGAAGAAGATGGTAGAAATAAAGTATCGTTGGTCATGGGTCTCCAGCCGCATCGCCCAACCTAAAACCACTTAAAAAGGCCCATACCCTTAGTCTATACCCTCTTTCTAAGCCAGCACTACATGGCTGATTTTTCATTTATATTTGAACTACATTAGTTCCCAGTGGATTAGATTAGGCAGAGACGATCGATGAAGATTTTGCGATCCTAGCAAACCTCCCAATCCTTATTAACATGCAAGTATCTCTTCATACATGCTCTATTCGTCACACTTTAATTGCATGTCTTTTTGAGCTTACTTACTTACTTATACTCAAGGCCTTTGTTCCCATTGGGGTTGGCACAGACTATCGAACGCTACTTTGTACGAGCCTGACAAATCTCTCTTGCTTCTGTCACATTCATCATTCTTCTTATACATGCCCTTTTATTCTTTTCATTAGGGACTTTCGCCTTCGTAAGAACGTCTTACGAATATTTTATTACGTCGGCCGTCCTATACCAACAACACCATGCACATTGGCTCTATATATCTCTTTGACCACTTTACGTTCATTTATCCTCTCGATATGCCCAAAGCATCTTAATATTTCTTTCGCTATCTTGCCTTTTTGAGGGTTTCGTTTAAAATTCTTCTTATGTTATTGTTGGGCACTACGATTGGACACTTATGATCATCAAAAAAATATTTCAATATCTTTCTCCTTATCATCCTCTAAAATTATATTAGGTTTTTTTCATAACGAAGCTCTAGCTTCCCTTTTTGTGATCTAGTCGTGAGCATAAGAACCGCAGTTCGGTATGTTCAACATACATACATACATATACTCACGGCTATAAATCCCTAGAAGGGGTAGCCAGAGCTAAGGAATTAGAAAATCCTCAGCCACTTTTGGAAAGTTTAGTGGGGGAAAGATGGTAAAGCAAAGGTTGTTGGTGATGGGTCTCCAACCGCATCGCCCAAAAATCCCTTATAGCCCCAATACCGATAGTCGCCTCTTACGTACACCCATGTATGTTCGAATACCAACTGTATTATTTCTTGAAGAACTAAATTCTGCTATCATGTATAAATATCATGGGTAAGAAAAGCTTTAGATATGAAATTCCTCAGTCGTCCTTACTTTTAGAAGTCGAGCAGGGGTAATACAGTAATAGATTTTTGGTGATGGATCCCCAACCTCATTGCCATAAATCTCATAAAAAGCCTCAATACCCACCCCAATAAATCGCCTCTTACCGTATCCGGAGACGGAAATGTGTTAATGCTATTCAAAGCCACCCACCAGCTAATGAATTCTGCTATATGTTATTATTATAATATTTAAGTAGGTACTTCACAGTTATTGTAGTAAGTCTTATTTACGAAGTCTGATGTTTTCGGTAGAGTTATCAAAAACTAAACACTTACTTATACTCACGCCATTAGTTCCTATTGGGGGATAGGCAGAGTCTATCGATCGTCACCTTGTACAAAAAACATCTTACGCATATGCATATATAAGAATATCTTTTTAAACAATTTGATTGTTGGATAATGATTTGTTCGGTGTTATACATATATAATTTTATCGTCAGAAAGATAGCAGTACTGATATGTTTCTTGAAGTCTTTTTCGCTTGGTAAAAAATCTAAGGGAACAACGATTCAATTTAATTTAAAAAAATATCAAATATACTTTATAAACTTTATTATATTATATTATATTTTTGTGTAAAAGTTCAAGTACATGGGCATGTTCTTTGCCGCGCGTGTCTGGAACCAGTTACCGAAACTTTGAAAAGGCATTAAGGGTTAAGAAGTGAGTATTCAATTCGTTATTATTGTAAAATAAACGCTGAATTATGTAGAACAATGACATTTTATTAACAAAAATAAAAAATAGAACCTAGACTAGAAAATTTATTTACAATGTCTCTTAACCAATTCAAATAAATAAAAATATCAAAGAAACTATTAAAACGACCGTATGTAAATATCTATCTGTGTTTAACATCGTAGCTGAACCCGTTTCCAGGATATGCATTGCTGGTTTCATAACTGGGGTCACTGGCGTACTCTGGTTCATAGTTTTTGTGGAAGCCTGATTCATAAGAACGGAAGTCATCTTGCCGGATATCTTCGTCAAAATCTCCTGAGATGTAATCGCTACCTTTTGTGGAGCTTGGCCCATAACCAACCTTTCTACCTCCATATTTTCCATCCCCGCTTTCGTCTGCACCTCTGTCATAACTATTTCCTTTTGCACTTTCCTGCTCCGTGAATGCGTCTCGGTCTGTCGTCTCACTTTCATCGTTTTCTCCGGGAAAGTCCGATTCATGTCCATAGCTCTTCTTATGGTCTTCATTCCCTTGGATTGAGTATACTTCATGCTTTTCCATGTGGTAATTCCCGGAGTCTCCATAAGTTTTGGAGTCTTTTTCGTCAGCATGGGAGCTGTCTTTTGGTTCTGTATATCCTTTAAAACCGAGTCCTCGGTAGCCATATTTACGCACATAATCTTCGTAGTCTTTTTTATAATTTTCGTGATCACCAATTGAATCGGCAGCTGATTTTCTATAAATATCTTCAGCAATACCATCTATCTTTCCATCTTGAACAGTATCTTCGACAACTGGTATCACACGAGCATGAGCATTTTTGGAAACATCATCGCCATTATCATCGTCTGCGGAAAACGATGATGGTGATCCAAGGTTATACGAAGCATGTTCATAGATATTTTCGGGTATCTTTTTCAAATGTTCCATTACTTCGTCTTCAGCCAATTTGATGACTTTAGCTGGCCCATCACTATTCCTTTTGTAAATAAATCCTGTAGCGGCTGGTTGTAAGTCTGAGCCAGTGGTTCTCACCACGACCATGCGTTCTACTGTTTCTTTCATCTCCATGCTGAAAGCTGTGTAGCTAAAGAGCAAAACTATTATAAGTGTTTTCCACGTCATGATTGTGCCGGCAACCGTTACCGTAATGATAGAAAAGGTCACTCTTCACATTTATATAGTAAACAATATTAGAGACTGACATTCGTACTGTCCTGATTCTAGCTCTCGATATTGTGCAATGATCTTCTATGTCAATGTTGACAAAAACTCTACTAACTAGTTCATGCAAACAAACATAAACATTTTATTATTAGGCACGTATCTTCGGCGGAAGGACGCATGACGAATCAAGCGACGAGAAAATTGGGATGAAATTGGATTGCACTCGGCTGTGGATAGCAAAGCAAATTAATTGGTTATTATGGCTAACAAAAAATCATTTAAAACATATTAATTAACTATGTCATGTCTGCACAAATATTGTTTATAAATTCACGGATCAACTCTGTCGCTTAAAACAATATTATTAAATTAATTACAACAATGAAAAAGTATAACAACTTAAGAACTATAGTTATTAATATAGTTATTAATAAATGAATAGTACCATGAATAAATGTGAACTTTCTAATACAAATACAGTTGTTTCTTATTTTTATGAAAAACTAGCTGTGCCCGCGACTTCGTTCGCGTGATTGTCGAGAACAAAAAAACGTCGTTTAGTTAAGAGTATATCACCTTTTTGAAATAAAATAAAGAACCAATGAAATCTAATGCGCACACTTATTGTGATGTAGGAACTATTGAGTATTTTATAATGATATTTAATTAATTACAGTAGCCATTATCCAGTTGAAATAATAAAAGGTCGTAACTGTGTGTATCTCATTTGAATTAGTGTTTATTTAGATACAGTTACAGGGTTAGCCGAAGATTAAGGATCGCTACCTTGTACGATCCTAGCAGATCTGCATAATGCATCAATATATTTATAAAGCCCTTTTGTTTTTAACACTTCGGAATTTTGCACATAGATCATATATCAATCCCGCCCGATTTCGGCCACAGCAAGTTCTGGTATCCGGCTATTAAGAGTGTGTTCATGTGCTCTCATGTGACTGACATAGCCAATCTTTCCGACAAATGTTCTATGACGTATGTTGAAAAATCAGTACCCCTCCAATATATAGGTAGTTATTATTGATGGCCGCAGGTGGTCGGGCCTTGAACTCATCACTCTTTGCTTCGAGCTCATCACGTCTTTTCCTTCCGAAAAGAAATATTAACCGGTTTACAGGAAGGGGGTGAAAACTAAATTACTAAATTTCACTCAAGAAAGAATAAAACAAACGGGGTAAGCTAAATAAAACCGCTCAAAAAAGGTACTTTACTATTATTAGGGTTTACGGTTGTTGGTTGTACTATGATAATACATTGAATTAAATCGATTTATCAGTGGCATAATATGCACTGTAGTAGCTGTGTAGTGTCGGCTTAGAATAGCACTACCCCATTTCTTCCGGTGGATGTACGTAAGAGGCGACTAACGGTATTGGGGGTTTTTAAGGGATTTTTGGGCGATGCGGTTGGAGACCCATTACCAACAACCTTTATTTTACCATCTTTTCCCCACTCAATTTTCCAAAAGTGGCTGAGGAATTTCTAATTCCTTAGCTCAGGCTACCCCTTCTAGGGATTTATAGTCGTGAGTATATGTATGTATGTATAATATGCAAATATAACTAAATTAAGGTTAGTCACTAAGGTCACTACATCATTTTAGTGTTAAAAAAAGTAGAACTTAAAAGATGTCTTATGTTTCTGGTGTTTAATACATACATACATACATATTCTCACGCCGTTAGTTTCCATTGGGGTAGGCAGAGACTATCGATCGCCACTTTGTACTTGACACTTTTTTTATCGCCAATGTGGAAGGTAATGTTAGTAGAGGACGACCTCGGAGGACAGATTTGGATCAAATAGAAAACGTGCTCAAAAAGGCAGGTGTCCGCAGTATGAAGAATAAAAGAGCATGTATGAAAAGATTGATGGATGTAAACGAAGCCAGAGAGGTTTGGTGTTTAATGTAGACCAAAATTCAGTTTTTTATTATAAACGTTCACGAAAACTGGTTGTGAAGTGACGTGCATTTGAAGAATGGCTAAGAATTTCAAAATTATGCTCACCAAATTGGATTTATTAATAGGCAGACTATTTACAAAATATATTAATATTAATAAGCCTAATTTAAGAAACTAAGTAAAGATAATATTTAAAAGCATTTCAGTTATTTTCATAGTCGGCGAATTCACTTGATATTGGCAGCTTGTATTAATTTCGCCTAGCTTGTTTCCTGTAGCTTCTATTACTTTAACCGACTTTAAAATAAGGGGTTAAAGGGGCTAAAAAAATGCAAATTTTATTTTTGCTTTATTTTATTTTGGTTCTTTATTTTATTTTTGCACAACGCCATCTATCGGACTTTGGATTCCAACTATCAACATTAGTTCTATATTTAGACTTAAGATGTCGTTGCAAGTACTATACTGAATTGCGTAACGTAATATTTTTCTTCTTGAACTCACAAAATTAATCATATCTTTTGATAGAGTGAACCGATTTCGATGAAACAAAAACTAAGTTATACCTCAAGTTACGTTTAATTTTTGTATATAAACATTTTCAGCATTAAATTCGTAGATTTTACGTTTTGCGCGCACAAACAAACATATAAACAGACAAACAGACAAACAGACAAAAAATTTAAAAATGATGGAAATGGGTTCTGTTACTTATCTGTTCACACGCTGGCTATTTTTTTTTTCAATTTCTTCAATGTACAAAAATTACTTTTCTACAGATTTATTATATGTATAGATAGATATACGAAATGAAAGGTACAACTACACATCTCAATATGGGCAACTTAATGTATTAATAACTATTATATACTTATAATTATAATAATTTAATACGCAATCTTTAAATTTATTTAGTTTTAAAAATTTGGAGTTGTGATTGTGAAACGTATTTTATTTGTAAAAGGTGCCAAATATATGGATCAAATTTTACCTCAGTCACTTCAATTTATATGTGTTTAATTGCTTTAATAGTATGATAATAACAAATCTTCAATGTCGTGAGTAATTCATTGATTTAATTTCCTTTCCAATAACATGGGATGTTTGTTATCATTCAGAAACTATAAACTTCATTCATTATTTTTAGCAAGTGATATCTTCTTGGGCTAAGTTAAACACTGCTTCGAAAGTTAAACAATAGCTAACATGGGAAGCAGCCGTGTGACCACATTTTATAATTTACCTCCGTCGCTACTAGTCCACTATGAGAAACGGATTAGTGCTTCTAATTCTTTACTATGTCGCGTCTTCACATGCAAGATTAGCGCCAAAAAATAAAACTGAACCAAGCCTTGATGTTGTAGTGAAAACGCCAAAGAGATTTACAAGGAGCACAAATGAGAGCTCAAGAGATTCAAGTCATTTGGGTATTGACGCGGGTAACGCAATCGATTCAAATGACCAAGACAAAAAAAAGGAGGCAGTTGGAAAAATGGACACGGAAAAACAATTGATTAAGAAACCCATACCAAATGCACGGTTTGATGGAGAAGATGACTTTCAGTTCGTGTTGATGAATACTCCGAACGAGCAAGCGTTTGAAAGTGGTGATGATTATTTTAATGTCGATGACTTTGATGTAGATTTCAATCATGATGAATATTCATCGCAAAGAAAGCCATTAGATATGGGTAATGACACAGTAAGCTATACACCGTTGCTGGAACCTAGTGATATTCATAAGACTCCAGAAAAACACAAAAAGACTTCATCATCGACTGATAGACGAAAAACGAACTAATTTATATTCACGGCTTTGTATTTGATCGGGATTTGTGCCAAATAAAATGACTTCGAGTAAAACGTGAGTGTGAAAATAAACTATGTTAATTTGCGTAAATGTATTGTTTTAATATAAACTACCACTTATTACTTTTCTATGAATATCATGACCTCTCGCTGCATCGTAGCCTTTATGATTATTATTGTATTTTGTTCTCTCAGCCGATCCAGCTAAATTATGTGCATTGATATCGTCACCTACGGCAGCTGCAGCATGAGATTTTAACGTGCCTTGGTTCCCTCCTTTTCGATGATTTAAATTACCTCTTTCATCAGCCAGTACATAGTTAGCATTATTATCGTGAAATTCTTTATCCATTTGATACTCATCCTTGTGATAAACTCTATGAAATCCTTTCTTCTTCTCCGCAGTATCTTGCAACTTTTTCATAATGTACTTCGCATTCTTTCCTTCATCTTCTGAACCGTATCTGTTAGAAAAACTGTCTACTATGTCTTTGTAGCCTTTGTGATGTTTTCCAACATTTTCATATCCCAATTTTTCATTCGCATTTTCCCGACTACCTACATTATGATTTTTGTATTGATTGTTTCTATCATACTGTTTGTTGAAAGCGTGTGCTGCATAGCTAGATTCTGGAAATTTTCGTGAGGCTTCTAGTTCATCTAAATCCTGGTAATAAATTTGTCTTTTAGGAACGTACTCCTTCTTCCTATAATTATCGTTTGATGAAATATCTGGTGTGTAATGAGAAGGCGAATAACTTTCATCGTCTATTTGACTTTCATATTCAGTCCAATCTGGTGTGTTGAAACTGAAAGAATCATCATTGTGGCCTGCATTATTTGGAAGGAACGGATATGAAAATGGTGGCGGATGATCGTCAATATTTTCATGCACTGGTATAATTGGGTCCAGGGCATATCTCTTGGTAGCTTTACTTTTATCAATCTCATAATCAGATGATGTGTGCCCGTATTCATGTGGGTTAAGAAATAGTTGTGGCCAATCATAATAGCTACCTGAACTAATCCGTACATCGTTGTCATCGAAGTCAGTTTTATAATAATCACTGAATTGGGAGAGTTCTTCTTCAGTTGGTTTGTAATACATAAATGATTTAAGACGTTCATAGAAAGCATCCGTTTCTACTTTAGACGGCATAAACTTCGATTCATATGTTTTATCAATAGAAGCCATTGTAGCTCCGGGGGATGCATAACTTTCTATATGTTTTGTTGAGCTTGGTTCCTCACTGTCCTGGTTATAAATGTACTCAGCATCCGAAGGTTTATTTGATCTTGATTTTCTCGACACATAAACTTTTGATTGAACACTGAGTTCCGAGTTCACATTCCACGTACATAAAATCACTAAAGCTAGTCGTATCATCATTTCGTGACGGCTACATTAACGTGCCTTTTTCCGCAGTGTTTCAATCAAACTGGAAATGGGTGGAAATAGTTGTAATATATATTAGTTTGGTGTTTACTCAAGTTCCTTTACTATTGTTGGTAAGACAATAGATTGGCGTGTGGGTCACGAACCCGTTTACGAAATCCGTCTCGCTGGACTGCTGTTGGTGCAGGATTGGTAGAGCAGGTGAAATTAACAATGGGAATGTTTAACGGGAAAATCAGTTTTAAGTATAAAGTTATTATGAGTACATGCTTATTATAAACGTATTGATTGATATTGAATGTATCTAAATGTTATCAGGCTGCGATAGCTCAGTGGGTAGGACACCGCTTATCTTACAGAGGATGAGGGTTCAAATCCTGGGACGGAGCTACACCAATTCGTCTTTTCGTAAAATGTATGTGTGGTTAACTTATCATGGTTGTTAACGGTGAGGGAAAACATTGTGAGAAAACCCACATGGCTAAGTTGTACTTATAGTATACGTAGTTGTACGTATCACGTGACTACACTACTGTCCAAGCAAAACATAGTCGTGTGATGTTCAAGTATCAGTATCTCTGTCAACCCCTTCGGGGTTACAGGGCGTGAACGTTTGAATTTAGCCAAATTTTATCACAAACACATGCAACGTGGAAAGAATTGTATTTATATGACAACGATGCCGACGGCGGCGTTTCTTTCTATCAACAGTGACCATTTGCTCTGTAGTATTGGCTAAGAATAGCACTGTTCGTAAGCAATTTCTTCTTCTTCTTCGATAAAGTTATTGTTGGGCGATGCAATTTAAAAACCGTAAATAACAATCACACGTGTAAGCCGCGGTTTCGAATCCCGCCGTGTGTGCACGTTTATACGGTGAATATGATGGTTTCCAAGTCATAGCCGTTATTTACATGTGTATGTACATTAATATCACACATTGTACATTATTACGGCGATAGGCCTGCCCCCTATCACGTGAGTACACTGTCTAAGCAAAACGTGGGTACCTTCTCTGGAAACTAGATGGCGCTTGCCATGTGAGTTCAGGAGTATTGGTACCTCTGCCAACCCCTTCGGGGATAAACGGCGTGAACGTTTATGTTATGTTAAGTACATTAAATCCTGGTGTGAAAGATGCTATTGTAAAAAAAACATAGGAAAAGAAATGTAATGATGGTTTGGGCACGTAGAGCGGATGGGTTATTGTTAATTAGTGAAAGAGATCTATAAATTGAAGTGAAGAAAATATACCGGTCGAATTGAGAACACTCCTTTTTTTTAAGTCGGTAAAAAAAAAGACGACCACGGAGGACACATTTAGACCAAATGAAGAATAAAAGAGCATGTATGAAAAGATTGATGGATGTAAAAAGAAGATAGAGACGTTTTTCAGGATCGTACAAAGATCGCCATGATTGTACAAAGGGGCGATCGATGGTCTCTGCCTACGCAAAAGGGAAATAATGGCATGATTATATGTATGTATGAGCTGCGTAAACTATAAAACTAATCTATGAGAGATATCTACCACTATCGGCTTAATCCACGTTTCTAAACAGAGCTTTTACAAGAAGTTCAGATTTTATCACATCTATGCTGATTGAGACTTCATGGTCGTGAGCATATCGTTCTAACAGTTGAATCACAGAAGCAGTTATTGTTAATCTGAAATCACCATTTTCATCATCAGCCTATAGACGTCCACTGTGGACATAGGCCTCCCCCAAAGATCTCCACAACGACCGGTCCTGTGCTGCCCTCATCCAACGGCTTCCCGCAACTTTCACCAAGTCTTTGGTCCACCTTGTGGGAGGCCTACTCTACTAAGGTCCACAATAATAAATCTTCCGAATCCAAAAAAGATATTCCGCCATATTTCAACACGCTGGCCTAGTGTGGGTTGGCAGACATCTAACAACATACATATTACATACATATTCTCACGCCGTTAGTTCCCATTGGGGTAGGCAGAGACTATCGATCGCCACCTTGTACGATCCTGGCAAACCTCTCTAGCTTCATTCACATCCATCAGTCTTTTCATACATGCTCTTTTATTCTTCGTACTTCGGACACCTGCCTTTTTGAGCACATTTTCTATTTGATCTAAATGTGTCCTCCGAGGTCGTGCTCTACTAACATTACCTTCCACATTGGCTCTATATATCTCTTTCACCACTTTACTGTCATCCATCCTCTCTATGTGCCCAAACCATCTCAACATTCCTTTTTCTATCTTTCTTACAATATCATCTTTTACACCACACCTTTCACGAATCACATCATTCCTCACACGATCACATAACCTTACATTACAAACTTTTCTAAGGGATCTCATTTCTACTGCATTTACTCTGCTTTCATGCTTCTTCTGCCACACCCAACATTCACTGCCATACATAAGCGTAGGAACGAGGACAGCATCATGCACAGCCATTCGGGCCTTTTCGGACACCGATTGACTAGACATGAGACTATCCAGTGCTCTTTCAATGTCTTCATCACACTTTCCATCCCTAGTAAACAAACTTCCCAGATATACGAACTCTTTCACTTGTTCCACTTTCTTACCATTGATCTCAATCACGCATTCAGTCATATTCTCCTCTCTCTCGAAAACCATGGTTTTGGTTTTATCCACATTTACTCTCATTCCTTTTCTTTCAAACGACGCACATGCGATATTCATCATCTCTTGCAACTCCTCAACCGACGATGCAAGTAACACTTGATCATCAGCATATAAGAGGCATTTGATGACGAATCCACCCATTCTCAGTCCATAATCACTTTCACGCAACTCTATCAGACAGTCATCCATGAACAAGTTGAAGAGCCACGGAGAAGCTACACATCCCTGTCGGACACCCCTAGAGATACCGAACCAGTCTGTGTTTTCCCCGTTTATTCTTACACATGCACTAGAATCCTCATAGAGTGATACCAGTGCACGTATAAGTTGGCTCCCCAAGCCGAACTTGGATAACACCTCCCACAAATACTTCCTTACCTCCCTATCATACGCCTTCTCTAAATCTATGAAGGAGCAATACGCCTTTCGATTCTTGGCTAAGAACTTTTCAGTGATGCTCCTTAAAGAGAAGATTTGATCCATACATCCCATTCCCTTTCTAAATCCTGCTTGCACATCCCAAATTTTGTCATCTGTTTCATTCATCACTCTTTCAATCAATACCTTTGCATACAATTTACCGACAACACTGAGTAGGCTGATTCCGCGGTAGTTTTTAGCTTCCTGGTGTGACCCTTTTCCTTTATATAAGGGCACAATTACTGCCCTGCACCAATCTCGTGGTACTTTACCACTCGACCAACACTTTTGAAAAAGGAAGTACAGCCAGGAAGCCACCAACCCTTTACCAGCCCTCAGCATTTCGATACTTATCCTATCATACCCTGCCGCTTTTCCTACTTTCATACTTTTCAATGCTTTCATTACTTCTTCCATACTAATCTCACTGTCACTACTGTCACCCAATGCCTCATTCCAGTCAACATAGCTGCCAATTGGCGAAGAAATAGGTGAATCCTCTTTTTCAAAGAGTCCCTCAAAATAGTTCTTCCATACTCGTCTTATGCTACTTTCATCCGTCGCCAATTCACCCTGTTCATCTCTCACTACATTCACTCTCGTGTTTTGGGAAACTCCCTTTTCTTTCCGGATATATTTCCAGAACAACTTTTGGTTATTCCGGAAATTATCAGAGAGTTTCCTCTCACACCATTCTATCAAATCACGCTTTTTCTTTTCTATTTTCTTCTTAACCTCATTCTTAACTCTCTTATATTCATCTTCACTATTCTTCACTACAACACCTGTTACTCTCGCATCCATTCGTTTACTAGCTTTAATCGCTAGTAAATCTAACCAAGCTTTCTTCTTATCTCCAACTGCCTCTTTCACATCTTTATCCCACCAACTTGTTTGTGGTCTATTTGTTCTTTTATTCAATCCACATACTTCCGTCGCACATTCAACCATTGACGATTTGAGCACATCCCATACTTCTTCTATTTCCAATTCATCCTTCATCTCCACGCAACTTAGCCTGTCGTCCAATTTCTTCATATATTCATCTCTAATATTTTCATCCTCTTCCAATTTCTCCACTTTTATTCTAGCAAATTCAGTTGTCGACACTTTGGCCCTGTGACGCCAACGCGTGCACAGTCCCCTCAATCGTGATATCACGAGAAAGTGGTCTGTGCCAACGTTAATGTCCCTATGGACTCTGGTGTCAACAACCTTTGCTCTTAGCCTTTCATCCACAATCACAAAATCTATCATACTTCTCTCGCTTCCCCTCTGTCTAGTATACATATGGATATCTTTGTGTTCAAACAACGTGTTCGTAACACAAAGATTCCTCTCCAAACATACATCAATCACTTTCTCACCATTCTCGTTCACTCTTTTATCACCAAACTTTCCTAAAACTCTTTCACAACCATTGCGTGACACACCAACCCAACCATTAAAATCTCCTAACATAACAATTTTCTCATTTTCATCACACCCATTCGCAACATCGTCTAACAGATTCCAAAACTCCTCCCTCTCGGATAGTGATCTGGACATGTCCGGAGCATACACGCAAATTATGCGCATCCGGACAAGCCCTACCTTCATCTTTATCCACAGGAGCCTTGGACACACACACGCATAATCTTTCATGCACTTAGCCATCCTTTCAGATATCAGAAGTCCCACGCCTTGGCAAGCTCTGTCACTCTCGGCAACTCCCGACCAGATAGCTGTAAATGGGCCAAGTTGTGAAACCTCTTTTTCCTTGCGCTTCGTTTCATTTACACACAGAAAATCTAGGTTTCTTTCTTCCATAATCAAACATACTTCATCTATTTTTTCATGCATCCCTCCACACACATTCATCGTACCAAAGCGGGTCTCTTCAGCCCACTTTTCGCCCCGCGACGAACCACGGCGTGATAGGTGGCGAGCCATATCGCCTCCATCGTGTTTTATTTTTGATTGGAAACACATTTGGACCCCACGAAAAGCAAGGGAAATGAACTGTCCGCCTAGCCAGAGCCCCGCTTGACTAGGTAAGGTTATTTAGTACCCGGAGTGCACCAAGCTCCGGGACGGCGGCACGCTAGAGACCAGGCTCACCCCTGGCCACGCATCCCTCGGCACGGCAGACCTTGGATTGGTGTAAGGGCGAAGATGGAAAAGCCCTGTTCCCTTAGTCGACTCCTACGAAACACCCATGGGACGAGATGGGGTAGTGCTATTCTATGCCGACACTACACAGTAACTCTAACGACTACTAAAATATAATAATCATTAATTTCAAAGTAAAAATAGAACTTTTTACTTTGAAATTAATGATAATAGAATCTCTACTCTTCACATGGAGAACGATAATAGGCATACGTATCTCTTCTAACCCCTATTAAAATCTATTTCAATCTCGCTCGCACGGACCGAATATTTGGATTTTGTCATTTTTGATAAGTGAGAATATTTATTTTATTTATTTATTTATTCACATTTACAAAAAAAATGCCATTACAGTGAACACCAATGCGACATTTTTTTAAATATACTAAGTACACATAAATGGCTAATTAATATACATATCAAATTACAATACAAAAAATAAAATTATATCTAAAAATAAAAACAATGATAACTTTACTATCAAATAACCTACAAATAACCAATTTTACTATTAAAAAATATCTAATAAATTATATATTCATACTAACTAATAAAAAAAATTACATAAAAAAAACTTTTCAAAATGAAAATATTACTCTGGATTACCGTAGCATATGTATTTTGTAACTGCTTTTTCAAGCTCGCTCATGTTGCATACTAGGATGTCGACCTCATCTGCCAGTATATTTAATAGGCGAATGCCTCTAGTAAGTGGTGCGTCGTTGACCAGAGCCGTCTGTCCCAGCGGCACCTCGAACATTCTGTTCTTGCGGCGGCGGAGTGATCTGCTTGGGACAACTAATTTTATCAGTTTAAGCACCTTAGGGTTGTATTCCAATCCACGTACTACTTTAGTAAGAGACATCACCAGGGCTACGTTTCTTCTCACTTCGAGTTTGTTGTACCCTACCATTCCCAGTACAAACAATGTTGGGTACATGAGTGGGTAGAAAGGGTATACACCGTACATTTTTAGGTATAAGAACCTTGTGAATTTGTTCTGCATGCGTTCCAACATCACAATATATTTGTCTTGGTGAGGACTCCAAACAATTGCATTGCATTCCAGTTTACTTCTTACCAGGGCATTGTATAATGTTCTGACGGCCACGGTATTAGAAAAGTTCTGACATTGTCTTAGAATGAAACCCAGTCTTTGGAATGCTTGCTTACAGATACTTGTAATATGATCTCGGAAGTTCAAATCACTCCTGAACTGCACCCCGAGGTCTCGCACAGCAGCAACCCGCGCCAGTGGTACTACTCCCACTCTGTACTCGTAGTGTAGTGGATTTCTGCCGCGGCCATAGCTCATAACCTCACATTTATCGACGTTGAACTGTAATTTATTTAATCCACTCCAATCCATTACGTTATTGATATCACTTTGAAGGAGATTGCAATCTTCGACATTGGTTATGATTCGTAACAGTTTGAGATCATCTGCGAACAGTAAGCAATTGGCGTTAACTACTGATTTTGGGAGATCGTTAATTAGTATTATGAATTCTAGGGGCCCCAGGTTGCTGCCCTGGCTCACGCCTGAGTGCGTATAGTACGGCGCAGATAGACATCCGCCAACATCGACTACTTGACGTCGGTCCTTTAAATAGCTTGAAAAGAATCTTAGTACAAGCGGAGTACAGCCGACTGCTGCCAATTTTGAAAGTAGGACGTCATTATCGACTAAGTCAAATGCTTTTCGGTAATCGAAGTAAGCGACGTCAACCTGCGCTCCGGAGTCCACCGCTGGGGCCACCACGGACATAAAATCCAGTAGATTAGAATTGGTACTGCGTCCCGGCCGGAACCCGTGCTGCGCATCCACTAGTTGAGGTGTTACCTGTCTCAGAATGCACGCTTGTAGAGCAGATTCAAAGACTTTTGGGAATGTTGAGAGTACTGCTACTGGTCTATACTTGTGTACGTCTTCGCTTATTTTTCCCTTCGGAATTGGTGACACTTTGGATATTTTCCAACCATCTGGGTACTGCCCTGTCTCCAAGCACCTGTTAAATAAGTAGTGTAAAGGAGAGACAAAAGCCTTACTACAATCCTTCACGAGAAATGGTGGAATACCATCCGGACCTATCGAGTGTTTGGCGGGAAGACGATTAAGCGCCTGTAATATCTGGTCTTTATCAAGATTTGGTATGTGTATGCGGGCGCCACCGCCACCGTCCGCTGCGCTGTAGGTGGAACTAGCGCGCTCAACGTTTAGATCAGGTCTCGCCGGGTCGTAAACTGACTGAAAGTAATCTGCAAACACTTGCGCAACCTCGTCTTCTGGTACCTCTACGCCGTCTTTTTGTAGCCGCATTTTGTTAACTTGTTTCTTTTTGGATTTTATCATTGTCCAGAAGGATTTCGGGTCTCTACTAAGATTAGTTTCAAGGCGACTATGATATTGATTATAAGCAGCAGATATTTTAATTTTCAGGGCACTACGGCAATTGGAAAAATTGTTATAATCATCTTCTGATTTGCTTTGTTTATACTTCCTATGATGCTTAGCTTTCTCTTTTAAGTCGCGTATAATATCTGCGTTAAACCATTCGGGATATATCTGATTTCCATTTGTATCTTTGCTTTTCCTGGGAGTATTACGGTCAATTATGTTATTTACCTCTCTGTAAAAATACTCCAGGGCTTCCTCAACCTGAGTTATGGTGTATAGAGTAGCCCAATCAAATTCTGCCAAATCCGCGTAAAGTTGTTGGAAGTTACATTTCCTGAAGTTCCATCGCGGTATTTCAAGTAGTTGTAATTTATGATCGGTCGGTCGCTTAGTCGTTGAAGCCGTATGAGAAACTGTCAGTAGATTTCTTCGACTGTGCTTTCCCCTTGGGATAGTTACTATCAAGGGGGGGTGATATTTGTCAATTGGCACCAATGGCATATTAGAGGCCGACACCACTGTATTTGATGGTTTCCCATCGCAAAGTAAAAAATTGGTCAATACGAGATCTAGTTGTCTGCCATTACAGTTTGGTACATTGTTTATTTGAGTGAACTCTCCATATGCTACGAGAAACTCAAAATAATTATTTACATCTGCTGAGGCTGAGTGCAAGTTGAAATCGCCAATAACTAAAATCTTTTTATACTTTATACATAGCTGCTCAATAATTCCAAACATATTTAAATACTCAATATCTGATGCACATGGCGGGATATATAGTACACAACAAACAAACAAATGCCTATGTTTCGAGTTTACAGAGGCACACACAATTTCAAATAATGAATTATTTAAGTCGACAGTTATTGGTACTTGTTTAAGCTCGTAACTAGAACACGCTGCAATCATTACCCCACCCTGCTTGCGCCCATCTGTTCTATCACATCTGTACACTGTAAAACCCTTATTAAACATTTCTGCATCATTGATTGTCTCGTTGCACCCTGTTTCCGTGATGGCAAAGAGATCAAATTCCGACGCTGCAGTGCCTTGTTGAAAGACGTCTAATTTTGTTCTGAGACCGCGCACGTTTTGGTAGTATAACGTGATCTCATTTTGTTCATAGTTATTGTGTTTGTTTCTCACCTGATAGTGTCTTGGTGTTCCTCCCCCGCAACTGGAGATCGGCGCGGGGGCGTCGGAGAAACCACTCTGCAATCATTACCCCGGTGGGCCATGCTGAGGGTGAGTTAAACATGGGATATATTGACTCCGGTATACCAATGATGAACGACGCATGCCTGTCCGTTTTGATTTCACGTTTTGATACGTAGTATCGATCTGTAGGGTGAATTTTTATCAAGTAATCTTTCAGTGCTTCCTCTGTAGTGTCAGGTGCAAAGCGCCACGCCTGGATATGAATTGTGCGTTCTACCGCTTTTATTTGACTGTCGTTGTTTCCAGTGCCTACTACTATGGTACGATCCTTGTGCAATTTAGATTTCTGTTTCTTTTTCTCTACTATGGTCCATCCCGAGTCGTTTGTACCCTCTTGTGCTTCTTCATTTCTTTCATTTGAAAGTTCAGATGGTTTGGGCACTTTGCCGTGGCTCGTAGTTTTGGCCAAGATTTGGGAAAAAGATTGATGCACGGTAGATTTTAATGTCGCTTTATCCATTACTGGTAGTTCAGGTGATGTTGCTGAGACGGGTATCTGAGTTGTTTCCCGGCCGGGTGGATCTGCGTTCTCAATAGGTAGATTTCTCGGCGAAAGTTTCGAAACCGTGTCTTCTAATTTTTTAACGCTGGAACGCAATTCGTGTATGACGGTTTCTTTAGTTTTAAGTGTATTATTTAATTTATTTATAGTTTCTGACATAGTATTGATTGTCAGGTTCATAGTTGGAATCATGTTAATAATTGGTACCAATTGAGTATTTTGCTGTCGTAGCTGTTGTACTTCTTCGCTCATTTCCGTCATAATCCTGAACATATCCTTCAGTGAACATGTATCACTGGTCGTGTGGATTGGTAATATGCTTTCATCGAGTGTTCTGCTTCCACGATTCATATTTATATAGTTGTTGAAGTTATCATTTTCCAGTGTTATGCTGTCATTTGTACTCAAATTAGTGGAATACGTCGAATTGAGCATGCTTCGCACTGGCGTGTTGATGTTACCACCTTTGCGTTTTGTACATACGCATTCCGGACAAATCCAAGTCTTTAAGTAATCTTGCGAAAAGTTGTTAAAGTCGCTATGAGGTATCGCTAAGCAGTCTATATCATACATCCCCTTACATTTCGCGCACTCTAAATAGTTGAGTGACATGATTTTTTTGCTACAATACATGGTGATATTCGATGAATCCAACGATACCTCCGTAGTTGTCGTTGGTTTCATCGAATAGAAAGCGCGAAATTAATATTGTTTTATAAAATAATAAACATAAACGTTCACGCCGAATATCCCCGAAGGGGTTGGCAGAGGTACTAATACTTCTGAACATCACGTCACTTTGTCACCTGGTGTTCAGAGTACCCACGTTTTGCATGGACAGTGTACTCACGTGATAGGGGGCAGGCCTATCGCCGTTTTGTACGAATTCACTGTCACATGACTAAGTACAACTCAGCCATGTGGGTTTCCTCACGATGTTTTCCCTCACCGTTAATAATAACACAGGTCTGCAATGGTTTTCCCCTTTCAGTTTTGATGACTGATTTGGATAGATTTTGGGGCGCTGATTACAGGAAAAATATTTAAAAAATTCCATCACGTCAGGTTTTTTAGTTATTTAGCATCGTTTAATTTTTCCAAAATTACCTAGGCCTTCCTAGTTTTTAAATAATATTTTATTTAAATCGATTCGAATTAAACAAAAAATGCACTGAATGCATTAGACACTAATTAATGAGTTCTAATAAATATAAAATTAGTTAAATAAAACTTAATTAACTAAGTGACATACCTTTATTATAAAAGAAATAGGACTTTTGAGTCATTTGCTAAATACCTCGTTTCTAGTAGACTTAATGTTTTTTTTATAAAAATTCACTTAAATCGTTAGAAAAGAGTTAATGAAGGTAGATGATATATTTCTTGTATAAATAGCAATATCATTTTTTCTACAAATCAGTACTTCTGTGCAATTCATAACGCTCACTTGAAAAATGTCATCGCGAAAGTGTTTAAACTCTCCGGACAATTTTTGCTACATTTGTGGGCAGTTTATGCTGAGAAAACAGCAGCATAACATTACTGAATTCATAAGTAATGTTTACAATATGTATTTTGGCCTAACAATTGCCAATCAAGATAGACAGTGGATCCCACATAAAGTTTGTACGACGTGCGTTCGTGAACTTCGAAAGTGGTCAAAAGGAAAGAACAATACCTTTGATCTCCTATCGCCTGTGGTATGGAGAGAACCTCAGAACCATGCTGAAGATTGAAATTGTGGAGAAAATGATTGAAAATTACGGAAAAATGGGATGTTCGATGAGCATTAAACTTCATTTCCTTAATTCACATTTGAACTACTTTCCTGATAACTTGGGAGCTGTAAGTGAAGAAGAAGCAAGGCGAAAGATTTCACCAGGATTTGAAGGAGATGGAACGTCGCTATCAGGGAAAGTGGAATAAAACAATGATGGCAGACTATTGTTGGCTGTTAAAGCGAGATGATGCAAGTCGCAATTTCAAGCGAAAATCTCACAATCGGAGCTTCAGTGAAAAAAAAACAAGATACCACAAAAGTATTTGATATTTTTATTTATTTTTTTATTGTCCCCCAAATATATTTTTAATGTTTTAAAGTCATGTAATTGTTTCTTAATTGTAATAAAAAATAAATACTCAAATAAAGTCGTGTTTTTTTTTCAATTTTACAAAGTAGGGATTTTTAAAAAAACTGAGGGTGATAGAAAAAAACCAAGTACGTAATCTACGCACCAAAATACCCCAAGATCAGCATTCAAATCCAAAAGGAGAAAATAAAAGTTAAAATTTGCAGGTCTGTGTAATTGGTGTAGGCCCGACCCAGGATTTGAACACTAGTCGTTTGCACGATAACCAAGTGTTCTACCCACTGGGCTATCACGGTTGCATATTGTTTTCACATTTCAAAATGTCAAAATCCGAGTATTCGTTGCGTGCGAGGGAGACAGAAATAAATGTTAATATACCCTCCCATAGAAGATATACGTTTGCTAATTATCGTTCTCGACGTGAAGAGTAGACCTTCAGGAGAGGCTCGCGGCCCTCGTTCGGGACATACATGATTATGATGCAAATTCAGGGAAATTTAAATTAAATTAATTAAAAAAAAACTACAAAGTGTCTTGTTTCTATAAATGTATTAGCACAAAACATACATAAAAATAAATAGTGTGCACCTTGCATCTGTTAAAACCTTTAATAGAATAAAATCATGAATCAAATAAATACATTATTAATCTGCTAAAAAACAATAAATTAATACATTGAATTGTGATGTCAAATTGTCATATACATTTAAAATTATTATGCTATGCTTCATGGGGATAAAACTTTTGTCAAATAGATACGTTGTGTGTTGATTGAGCAAGCAACCATTTAGACAAAAATAACTAAAAATGGTTACCTAAATAATATATTTGATACTAAAAACCTTCTATTCACTATGTTTATTTTTTTATTTAGATATTTTGGTACGAAACTAAACGTAGCAAGTTAAAAATTATAATAATGAATTATCTAGTGTTTTTTTTTTATTTGTGTTATTGTTCGAATCGACTAATAAAAATGAATTAAAGATACTCTAAACGGTTTGCTCCGCTTGAGGTGGCCATAAAATTATATTTTAAATTGTGAAGAACAACTCATATTTGTAGCTCTTTCAATATGTATATCATATATCAATTTATTAATAAAAATAAAATTGGAAGCGACTTATTACCAAAATTTTAGATATTTTCTCCAATTCATCACAGTCACATAGAATACCAGTTTGAAATGTCAATATAATAAAATTTTAAAGGTCGTTATTAACGTTTTCTTCATTCACTATAAAATTAAATATTATCATTCAATTTTAGAATTTTTAATGAGATATGCTTCCACCCATACCAGATTATTCGATAGGATAAAAAATATATTTTTATATAGAAACTTTTAAGAATTGATACTATACAAATAAAACTAAGCACAGTCGCTAAATAAAAGACAATAAAATCAACGAAAATATTAATAAAATTAACTAAAACGAAATAACTAAATGCATTTACTATTATGAGTTACAACTGCCATTGAACTAATATAAATCACTTCTTAAAAACTAAGTCCGAGAATTTTCTTATTTTTTTATAAAGATAAAATAACTATACAATTCGTTTTCCCTCATATTTTCATAGGTTTAATCACACACTAACTATTAAATCCAGACTGTTTGTGGTAACCAGGAAATCAAGCCGATTTGAAAATGAAACATTTGTGTTAGTGTGAGGGAAGCACATATTTTTTATATCTAACTGACAATCCATAGTGTAGTTTGGTGACATTTGATTTTGTTTAATTATATATTTACTAGCTGAACCGGCAAACGATGATAGTCATATAAAACATTTCTAGGGAATTTCTATTCGATAAAATAAAAAGTTAGGGGTGTACAACCCTTATCAATTAGGAGTATGAACCATATACAAACCTATTCTAAGACCAGCCGAATGTGTCTGTAAAATTTCATTTAAACCGGTTCAGCCGTTTCGGAGGAGTTTGGTGACCACAGTGACACATGAATTTTATATATTAGAAATACATTTCTACCGTTTCTACCGATGGGTGTACGTAAGAGGCGACTAACGGTATTGGGGCTTTTAAGGGATTTTTGGGCGACGCGGTTGGAGACCCATCACCAACAACCTTTATTTTACCATCTTTTCCCCACGTAACTTCCAAAAGTGGCCGAGGAATTTCTAATTCGTTAGCTCTGGCTACCCCTTCTAGGGATTTACAGCCGTGAGTATATGTATGTATGTAGAAATAAATGTAAAGGTGTAGTTTTAAAGTATTTCCAATCGCTATTTCACTAAGATCGTCTGGATTTCTTAGTTAATCTGAGAGTTTAATACCAATAATGATAAAAATATTACAACTATTATCTTTATAATAGAGATGTAGCGTGTGAGAGTATGACACGTGAGAGATACTGACAGATTTTGTAAGAATAATCTGTCAGTTTCTCACGTGACATACTTGCTGTCACATGTCTCATGGTACGGGTGCTGGACCGATGCCATTAAACTCTTACATATTAAATGCATAGATTTTTAGGTTGTTTTTTTGTTTTGCAATATTGGTTAAGAATAGCACTACTCTATTAACTTATTAAGAGAAAAAGTTCTGAACATTGCTGAGCGAAGTGTTTATTACCAATGATGTTATATTTAGGAATCTTTTTTTCAAGTTAGGTATTGTAGGTATTACTAGATATTAAATTGAATTAGTCCTACAACACCCTGCTCACAGCTGTAAATCCCAAAAAGGGGTGGCCAGTGCCTCAGAATTAGAAATTCATGAGCCACTCTAGAAATTTGAGTTGATGTGTGTGTGTTAGTGATATTCTCAGTTGACACTCCACATTATAAACCTCTACTATACAATTAAAAAACCTATGCATAAAAATTATGATATGAATCATTAAAATGTGCTGTTTTATAAATATTTGCCGTTGTGTGTAAATTCACTGGGTTATTGTATAAAACTTGCGTATCCTATACTCATATTTTGTCCAGAGATATATTTAGGCACTTTTAAAAAGGATGGTTTGTGAACGACATCTGTAGGACAAGTACGAGCGGTGTTTAAACTAGTTATCGCGTGGGATAAAGCAGCCATCTCTTACGCACTTACTTAGTATCGTATACTGCCATCTCATTCTAACCGTTATCGTGTCGATAAAATAGCGCTCGTGCTTGCCCTTCTGTAGTGGTTGAAAAATTGCTTATTCGTTATTGCTTGTTCCTTAACTTATTCTTAAGTCTCTAATCCCAGTTTGGGCATTTATATCCTTGCAAGATAAAAACAAGCCGTGTAATGCCGGCTTAGAATGACACTACACCTTTCTACCCTCGAGTGTCGCAAGAGGTATGGGGATTTTTTAAGTGGTTTTTCGCGATGCGGTTGGACACCCATCACCAACGCTACTTTATTTCTACCATCTTATCCCCTATTAACTTTCAAATTTGGCTGAGGAGTATCTAGCTCTGAAGCTCTGGCTACCCCTTTTTGGGACTTATGGTCGTGAGCATATGTATGTATAAACTTGCAAGAATAACTACACTTTGTTTACGCTACTGTAGAAAACCACCATCAAAATATCACCTACATCACTTTCCAAATAAATGTCAACTAACAAAACAGATATAAAACAGCACACTCCATTTCCTAAATATAAATATAAAATGTATTCACAAATCGATCTTAGGTCGGTATTGCAACCGTAATGGCGGGTCTCGGAACCTCCATCGAGTTACGAATACGAATTTTAATGTGTGGTCTTTACCTAGGAGCTCGTCGTTGCATAGAATGTCAATCTGGAAAGATATATTTAGTTCATTAGTATTGGTATAAAATGTTGATATGACTGAGTGAACCATGTAGGCCAAAAGGGGTTACTCTGAACATTTAACAGAATGTCACAAGATGATTAAATTATATATTGAGAAAGAACAAAGTATTCATAAGACTTATTTGGACCAAATTAAAAAAAGAGTGTGTTGAAAAAGGCAGGTGTCCGAAGTATGAAGAATAAAAGAGCATCCATTTAAAAATTTGCAAACGAAGCTAGAGTTTTGCCAGTACCGTACAAAGTGGCGAATGATAGTCTCTGCCTACCCAAATGGGAACTAACGACGTATATACATGTTTGTATGTATTGTATTGTGAACGGGTATGTTTTCCGCAAGTCGACGTCTGCTAAGCGCCTATTTTGCGTGACAAGGGAATGGCACTACTCTAGCCATCCCAGCTCACTAAGAAAGTTCAGGACCCCCCCAATGTCCTTGAACACCTCAGGGAGCGACTTGGCGTCACCCAGGTGTTTTACCCTGTAATCCGCCACACACACATTGTTTGTATGTAAAAAGTAGTCATTACGATGTTGGCCTGGCTCTTATGAGGGAGTAATAGGAGATGTACCTTTGCCTACCTATGAACACGTGACTACATATCATCGTTTAGAAAAAATGTGGGTACTAAATTTGATCTATAATTCAGAAAAAGTCGGGTATAAAATTCAAATCATTAATTAAGATAATAGAACACACCATATCGTATCAAAGATTATTATCTGTGATAGCGCAATGGGGGACAATGCGGAGAAGCGTGAATCATATGTGTACTAAATTCATCATGGGGTGAGGCAAATATCGTGAAGAAATCCACATGGCTAAGTTGTACTTTAGTCATGTGACAGTGTATTAATACAAAACGGCGATAGGCCTGCCCCCTATCACGTGAGATCGCTGTCCAAGCAAAACGTCGGTACTCTGAACACCAGGTGACAATGTCACGTATTAGTACCTCTGCCAACCCCTTTGGGGATATACGGCGTGAACGTTTGAGTTAGAGTTTGATTAATTATTCAGTGTATTTAAAGAATGTATTTGTAAAAAATATACTTACATCTCTATACTTATCAATGCTATTCAATACTTTCTTGGCGACGAATTTCTTGAGATGTGTGATGGTGGCTTGCGAGGAACAACGGATAAAACTACGCTTGAGAGTTCTTAGTGACGTGGATATGCATTCCAGACATACATTCACCTGTTGAAATAAAGGGATAGAGTAGAGAATTTAATAATGGCATATATAAGTATGTTATTTTGAGGGAAAACATCGTGAGGAAACCCACATGGCTGAGTTGTACTTAGTCATGTGACAGTGTATTCGTACGAAACAGCGATATACGAAAGAGGCTCAACTCAAAAATAGTGATATTGAGTTACAATCCTAGAGAGACATAAAAAAGTATGCTCAATCCGATGAATAGTAAAACAAAGGCACTAATTGTTAAAAAACAGGATAGTGAATTCTCCGACCCTATAACAATAAGTGCCGTTGTTTTAGAACATACTTTTTATGCCTCTCTATGAATGTAACTCAATATCACTATTTTTGACTTGAGCCTATCTATACTAATATTATAAAGCTGAAGAGTTTGTTTGTTTGAACGCTAGGATCTCAGGAACTACCCAATCAAATTGAAAAATTCTTTTTGTGTTGGATAGTCCATTTATTGAGGAAGGTTTTAGGCTATATATCATCACGCTGCGACCAACAGGAGCAAACTATCAGCGAATAATGTTGCAAAAACGGGGATAATTATTCATACTAAGGCTTCCGTTGTGTGCGCTGCGTAAACGGTTTAAGTTACCAAAAAAAAATGTATTAAAGAATTATTTCTCTTTAAATGATCTAAAAAAATGCCCGCGACAGTATATGTCTAACTTTTAAGTTTCACTTACTATAACCATTTTTATGGTAAATAAATTTGGTCGAATTTAATGCATAATTGCCATAATGTTTTATCAACATAATATTAATCTTTATCCAAATAAATATGTTGTTGATTGAGAGTATTCAATTGAGAACAAAATTGTCCTTGACATCACTTAATTTAAATGAACATCTTAGAAGATAATACAATTTTTATATTACTCCGTAACAAAATTTACACGCGTGCATGAAGCGCAAGACAAGACGCTGCGCTGGCCGGCGAGCGAGGTCACCTGCGCGAGAAGCTTATGTTTAAGCCTTATCCTATTAATATTATAAATGTGAAAGTTTAGATGTTTGTGTGTTTGTAGCTAAATGAAGACTAATTCACAGAACGTATTTAAAATAAAATTTACAGGAAGCCAGATAATGATCCCAATTAACACAATAGGACACTTTTTATCCCAGAAAAATTAAGTGATCAATAAATTTTCTTAAAAAATGGTTAAACAGACTAAGAATCAATGCTCAGCCGAAACTACTATACTTATAAACTTAAAATTTATAAAGTGAAAAAATTGTGAGGACACTATGAAAAACACCTTTTTTCTCATCGCATGACAGAGACCCTCAACAGGTCAGTTAAATATTTCAGTTTGACGACGTGAAAGTCTACACTTTTGACAGTACGAAGTCTGTGGGGTCAGCTATATATACAAAAAGTGGGATATTTTGAACACCAGGTAACAAAAACTGGCCGAGTGTAAGTCGGTACACCCATGAAAGGTTAAGTTGTAGCAAGCATGAATAAGCATTTTTGAATTTATAGCCATGATAATGACTACAAGAGTAATAGCAAGAGCATTACTTTCATCAAAGCTGTGTCGGTTATAATGAGATACATATATATGATACTAAGTAAGTGCGAAAGAGATAGCTGTTTTATACCATGCAATATCTAGTTAAAAGGTTGCTCCAGTAGGGCAAGCACGAGCGCTATTTTCTCGACACGATAACGGTTAGAATGAGATGGCAGTATACGATACTAAGTGCGTAAGTGATGGCTGCTTTATCCCACTCGATAACTAGTTTAACACTGCTCGTACTAGCCGGGCTGCTAGCCATGCTGATAGTTTACCTGTTCATCTTTCCTATGACAGTCTGTATTATCAGGTTGTTCAGTCTCGTCACCTCCCGGTTTGTCTATGGCCAGAGCTGCGTCTTTCGGACATGGTAACCCTCGGGCGCGGTAGAAATCGCGCTCGCGTTTTATTTCGTCTGAAATGAATATTAATTAATGTAGACATATTATACACAGATCAAGTTAGCCGCAACCTAAGTAAGACTTGTATTATGGGATAACATAAACGTTCACGCCGTTTATCCCCGAAGGGGTTGGCAGAGGTACCATTACATCTGAACTCACATGGCAGCGCCATCTAGTGTCCAGAGAAGGTACCCACGTTTTGCTTAGACAGTGTACTCACGTGATAGGGGGCAGGCCTATCGCCGTTTTTGTACGAATACACTGTCACATGACTAAGTACACCTCAGCCATGTGGGTTTCCTCACGATGTTTTCCCTCACCGTTAACAACCATGATAAATTAACCACACATATGACTTAAGAAAAGACAAATTGGTGTAGGCCCGTCCCAGGATTGGAACTCACGCCCTTCTGTTTTCGGGCGGGTGTTCTACCCACTGGACTATCATGTAGTTATATGGGATACTAACGCAACAATATACTAAATATTATATAATACACATATAAATAACATCCAAGACTAAGAAACAAACATTTATGCTCATCACATAAATGTTGCTTTCAGCGAGGATCAAACCTGCAACCTCCGGACCGAGATGCTAGTCACCTATCCACTCGGTCACGGCTGTCTTCAAATATTTTTATAATCTAGGTTTTTTAATTATATAGCTTTGGTTATTGGTTGGTTTGTTCTTAATGATTTATAGACATGAGCATATGTGATATACATATTACATACGTACATATGCTCACGGCTATAAATCCCTAGAAGGGGTAGCAGAGCTAAGGAATTGGAAAATCCTCAGCCACATTTGGAAATTTTAGTGGGAAAAAGATTCAAAGATTGAAAGAAAAAGAGAAAACAAAGGTTTGCGGTGATGGGTCTCCAACCACATCGCCCAAAAATCCCTTCAAAGCTCCGAATCCGTTAAGTCGCCTCTTACGTACACCCACCGGAAGAAATGGGGTAGTGTTATTCTATGCCGACACTACACAGCATATACATATTGTGATGGCTATAAATTCCACATTTACACATAGTACAAAATACTAAACAATTGATTTACCTTATTTCAATAGAACTTACCAAATTCTTCTAAATAAAAGATGTTATTAAAGGAAAGAAAAATTTCGACACTGGCGGGGTTCGAACCCGCGACCTTCGGGTATACGCCCCCGTCGCTCTGCCAACTGAGCTACAGTGTCAGTTGGCATCCAGCGCGAAATTTCTCTATCCTTTGTTTCTTTTTTTTACACGTTCAAGTAGTGTCGAAATTTTTCTTTCCTTTAATAACATCTTTTATTTATGAGTAATAATCCCCACATGAGGAATTCATGTCAAAAAACATTAAATTAACCAAATTCTTGTTGCCCGTTTCATAGGACGCAATTTCGGTTTTGGGACATTAATAAGTGATTGTTGGGCCTTTATTTTACAATCTTTCTTTCTTTCTTTCTCCATTCAATATAGTCATAAAAATTTGTTTAAAGTTTCTTATTCTAAAGCTCAGGCTACCCATTTTTGGGATTTATACATACATACATATAAAAAAAAAAAAAAAATTGTTTATTGGCATAAATTATGACACTACATAATGACATATAATTCTCACAAGGGTTGCCCGTAGTGTGAGAAGTATTCCCAGGTAACAATCAGCAATAACGACGTGTCCCATTATAAAAGACAATATAAGAAAAATATAGTTAAAATTACATACTAAATATACTCACGGCTATGAATCCCTAGAAAGGGGAAGCCAGAGCTAAGGAATTAAAAATTCCTCAGCCACTTTTGGAAGTTGCGTGGGGAAATGACGGTAAAATAAAGGTTGTTGGTGATGGGTCTCCAACCCCATCGCCCAAAAAATGGGATTTATGTAGCAAGTATATGTATTTTTGTCTGTATGTACACTATACTTCCACTTTGGCTTTGTATAGAAAATGTGTTAAAAATGTAAGGAGAAGAATAAAACAGAAACGAAAAAATAAGGCTTGTCTGGATCTTATAGAGAGGGCATTGGTCTATCTGTCTCAATGGGAACTAACCGTGTCGGTTTATATATCTGTTTAGTGTTGGTTTAGATAGTCCCAACCCCTTTCCACAATGGGTGACTTAGGGTTGTAACGACCGATTTCTGAATTGAGTATTCCAGCTGAGAACAACTTAAGTATTGTTCTGTCGCATTGAAATCTTAACAACTGAATGAGACAAAACAATACTTAAGTGGTTCTCAGCTTGAATACTCAATTCAGAAATCGGGCGTAAGGCTCTTAAAGTGATGATTGATGGGGATGGAGATCCATAGCCCAATCTTCTTTTCTTTTAAATCTATTTCTGACTCAAGTTCCAAAAGTGGATGACACAAGTAACACAGGTTTTCATTGTTTGTGCATTTTAAATACTGTTCATCATGTCCATGGGCGGAGTAGTCTAGTGAGCTTATTACCCACACAAGGCATGGTGGGTATTGACTATCACCTTACTCACAGTAGACTCAAGCTCAGAGGGGGCATACACTAGCTAAATGGAAATATACTAAGGTTCTATGAATTTCTTATTCCAAAGCTACTAACATTCTAGGGATTTATAGCCCTCAGTATGTATGTTGTATGAATAATCTTATAAATACTCACTATCTTGTAAATCTGGTACTAATTTGTAAACTATATCTTGCATGGTCCGGTCGAAGCTGATGTACTGCAGCGGATGTGATTGGTGGATCACAATGTTGCATGTTGGACATGTGTTGTTCTCTTCTAAATGTTTTACTAGGCAGCTTTTACAGACTGGAAATGAAAAAATAAAAAAATAAATATATAGTTAATTTACAAGAAACAAATTCTTATGTGATGGGATTTGGTTAAATTAGAAGGTCTATGGTAGTATTTTTTTATTATTTATTCATAATAAAATGAAATTCACAAATTGTAATGCAATATTGTCTCAATGGTTGATAAACAGATTATCAAATATATTACAAACTGCACATACACAAATAATTAATAATTATCCAAACCAAAGCAATAAAATATCCTTTGTAATAGTTAAGTAAATTTAATCTTGGCACATATATACATGCTGATTATTGTGTAAGGTTTAATGGCAATATTTAGTATGAGTACGAAAATGGTATGTTGCTTGGAATGGACATAAATCTTAAGTAGATAGGTGACTAGCTTCTTGGTCCGGAGGTTGCGTGTTTGATCCTTGCTGAGAGCAACATTTATGTGATGAGCATAAATTACTGTTTCTTGGTCCTAGATGTTATTTATATGTGTATTATATAACATATAAATATTTTGCTGCATAGTGTCGGCTTAGAATAGCACTCCCCCATTTCTTCCGGTATTGCCTCAAGGAACTACTTTGGAGATACTATGATGTTTTAATGGATAAGGTTATGCCTGTGCAGTCCTAGAGCAAGTGAGCAACTGTTTAGTCAGCCTCCATGCATGCGCCGCACAGAGGACTGTCGGGGATGCCTGAGGTGTAGACATTGTATGTTCAGGGAAAAGTATCCCGTAAAAACACCCAGTAAAGTCCATCGATTGTGCCTACCCAGGTGGTCTCAATCTTACATTTGTTTTTTTGCGGGACACGAAGGTTTAACAGTTATCACTAAAGTAGGATCAAAGAGATACGTCTAGGTATAAGACTTGTTAAAGGAAATACCAATCATAAAGAGAAACTATCTCACAAATACTTACACGTATGAAGGCACTCAGTTACCGTGGTTGCATCTATGAAGTATCCACGGCATATTTTGCAAGTAATATGGCTATTTAGGGTTTTTAGTTTTATCCGTCGTTCCATTGTCATTCTTGTGTTATAATTACTATGATATACATCTAAAAAACTAAAGTAAACTAGAAAATAATAAGAAAATATCCACTAAAAAGCTTTACACTTTACACACCGTCAACACAAACAATGTTGCTATATTAAAAAAATGTTTACTAAGGAATCCTTTACACTTAATTAATACTACCTAATCTAATCTGAGCTCATTGAATAAGTCGTTTAGTCGTCAGGAATTCATTTTTTGTGCGTATTTATTATAATAAATGTGTTTCTTCGTTGTGTGAACTTACTTATGGAAAATAATCTTTTCAAAAGCAAATTAGAAAAAAAAGGTATGTTTTAGCTGTAGCAATTTGGTATTACTAACCCCGACCTGACAAAAACTGTTCAAAAGTAACTATTCTATTCATTTATGTTTCTTGCATGCAAACATGGCAAAAAGAAAAACACAAATTAAATTAAAAATACATGTTTAGGAATAGAAATATTCTATGCGTTGAGCTAACAATCAATACCTTTTAGTAATAAAATTGTACCAAAATTTATAATATATGAAATGTGATGAAAAGTAGTATTTGAAAATGCATGTCTAAAAAAAATATTGTGTCTGGCTGACTGGCTGTGGGAGACTTGTTCGTTTAATTTTAGTGAGTTTTATTTCAATTTGCGGTTTAATAATCGATTAAATTATTTGTCAAGCTGGGTGCTAAAACGGTGGAACGTTTCTTCAGCTTGGCAGACAATACTTTCATAGAAGATGTGAACGACGACATAAATAATTTCATTACAAAGAATGATTGTGGCAGGTAAACAAGATTTTGTTTTAACATATTTTGATGCTCGATTGCCGAATTAGTTTATTAATAGCTTCTATATATATTCTTAATGGTACTGCTGAGTGGTGCAAAGTTGTGAAGGTTATTTATGTGTGTATTATGTATGTAATTTTGTTAATAACTTTTAGGTTACCACAAGTATTTTCAAGGTTACGTCAATGAGGAACAATATTTTCGCTAATAATTGAACTGCTTGCTCACTGATCGTAACACCTGCATAATCGTTCACGATTCTTGTGTTTTTTACTAGATTTTACAAACAATTTATTGTGATTGCTATGCTATTATTGCTGTGCTAAATTCCAATAGCACTGAACATTGCATAGTTTTGGTAAAACTGCTTAAAATTAATAATTTAATGTAGTTATGCTCTCAATCTTTTAAGAATAAAAAGATACCATTATACTTAGTATCCCAAATGGCACAAAAACTCCAGTGTATAATATATTTATTTGTGGGGTTGTTACCATTTAGTCAAATACCGGTTGCTTGTTTTTTTATTATTTACCAATATTTGTATAAGTAATTATAAATCCAAAACTTTCACATGATGTGTTAGAGCCGAGACCCTGAAGAAACACCACAAAGGAACCCTGAAGATACTCTAGAAACATTTTGGCTGCCCTTCTTAGGAATTAAAGGCAGTAGTATGTAAGGGTAGAAGTATGCAATAAATAAGAAAATGAATTAAAAATAAACACATTGCAATACATACAACTGGTGCTGTAATATACACAAATTTGCTATCATGTGACATTTGACTACAGATTTCTATGAAGGTTATTTATGACGAGACATTGACCTTATATGAATGTTTGTCTGTTAATACATACTGATGTTATTGCTTTATTTGTAATTTTATATACTCATTTATTCAGGTGGGTAAACATGATTGAAACAATATCCAGTTTAACCAATTTATGTAATAATGTATTATATATTTATTAAACAGCTGCATATTGGGAACAGATACCAAGTCAATTTAGGTATTAAGATATTATCACAATCTCTGTTTTTTGCATCATATTGTTTCTTTATGTTATGTGTTGTATATGTAGATTTTTTATTTAATTTTGGGTATAAATTTATTTGAGTCTTAATAAAAGGAATTTTTCTCTCATAAAGTCCAAATTTATCATAAACTGTTGAACTACTCTAGCTTTGCACAGTGTTATCTTTCAAATACATAAGGTTCAAGTAGTAATGGATGAAATTGAGTCTATAGCACTCCTAAATAGTGTAGCTTTCTGCTTGTAAAATATTTCTGGTGATTGATTCAGTATTTGAGAAAATTAGCCCAAACAAACAAGCAACAAAATTATAAAGTTAAAATTTTTATTTATGTTAGTATTTTTTTTTATTTTTAATACAACTTTATAATTATGTCTATCAGTGTCCTCGTGTTTCCTCCTCTGAGCAACTACCGAAGGTTCCTCATTCACAAGTGTGTCTCCGAGTTTCCCACCGTCAAGCTATCCACCTTCTCAGTGGGGGTTGGAGACGAGAGGAGAACCATTGTTTGTTACCCCGATAAGTTACTGAGGTAAGGTATTAATACAACTCAAATTTCATATTAAATAAAAATAAAAAAAACAATGGTTGAATCATTATGAAATGATCCTTAAGTTATTAAGTCAGTATCAAAAGCAGACCGGGATGGATGAAGTCTTCTGGCTAGAATTTGATTTGGGAACATAGATGAAAATCGCTACAATGGCCAACCAAGCTGGGCTACGTACAGAAACCTGTGGCAGTTCCCACCTTCCTCACATCACAGCCCATATATGTCCCCACTAAGGGGCTCAAGCCTACCCTATATAGGACGATTTGGCCATAGTCCACCAAGCTGGCAGACTAACGACTACTACCTTAATAACCAGGACCGACGGCTTAACGTGCCCTTCGAAGCACGGAATCATCTTAATTTTCGAATAATCAGGTGATTCAAGTCAGCAATATCCTTCCAGACTGGGTTAAATCTTACAAATTAAATTTGTAAGGTTACCACCCCCCGGGAATCGAACCCGAGACCTCCGTACTTGAAACCAAGCGCTTAACTGCGACACCACGGAGGCACCCACTTATTAATAATAATAAGTACCTACTGTACAGTGTATACTAAAGTGCAATACACATTGAGCCCGCCGGGCCGCCGCGCCGCCGCCGACATCAGTCGTCAACTATTTGTCGGCGGTTTAGATTTCATACATAAGTTAGACATGATTCTTCTCATATAGTCGCCGGACTCAGCGTGTACTGCGCTCAATGACCAATATTTCTTAATAATAGGTGATTCAACCACAGATACAGTTAAAAATATACATTCAATCAATAAAAAACTGCTTATCAAAACATTCTTACTTCTATGCGAAATGTTACTGTACTTTTGAGTATAAATAACTACATCACCAGAATTTCACATAAATATGCAATAATATTTCATTCACAGTCCTCATCGGTTGACAATGTAATGTTATGTTATGAATATTTGAATTCAACAATGTATATTTGTTCGCAGTGATGTAGCGTGCGCTAAACCGACAATGGGTTTGTCACACACCGAACGCGATGACTCGTTTACGAGGACTGGTATGTATTGCTTTACTATTCTAGATAATTATATTACTTTGGGGTAGGCAGAGACTATTGATCGCCAATTAGTACGATCTTGACAAACCTTTTTTGCTTCCCTTACATTCATTATTCTTCTCATATATGCTCTTTTATTCTTCTCACTTCGGACCCCCGCCTTTATAAGAACGGGGAATAATGGGCGTGAGTATAAGTAAGTACATACATACATATACTCACGGCTATATTTCCCTAGAAGGGGTAACCAGAGCTAAGGAATTATAAATTCCTCGGCTACTTTTGGAAGTTAAGTGGGGAAAAGATGGTAAAAATAAAGGTTTTTGGTGATGGGTCTCCAACCGCATCGCCCAAAAATCCCATAAAAAGCCCCAATACCCTTAGTCGCCTCTTACGACACCCGTGGGTAGAAAGGGGTAGCAACATTCTAAGCCGGCACTACACGGCAAAGTATAGTAAGTAGCATAAGTAAGTAATACTAATATTACAACTATATTTCTGTTAGAGATTACAACTGTTAAGGAAGGAAGCAGACGAAAATGATACCATACAATACAAATTAATACTGTTTTTCCATGGAGAAGCCTGCCATGTCAACAAAGAGTAATGGGGCATTGTGGTATACCTAACCGACCATACACTAGAAACATCTATACTGTGTCCTGTAGCTTTTTACACATGTCGAAATTCAACTTCGCTATTTTATTTATAAACTGTGCATAATAACATAAAATAATGCATACAAGTTAATATAATCATCTCATAACACAAAAACTATGTATCACTTAGCGAGCCAACACCCCCCCCCACCCCTGACATTTTTGGCATATTTTCGTCAACCGTTGGATTGAAGATTGCATTTATAATACAAACATAAACTCACACTTTTGATCCCATTGGGGTAGGCAAGGAAGAGACTATCGATTTCCACTTTGTAAGATTCTGGTAAACCCCAAAAGCTTTATTGCCTCAGGGAGTTCTCTACAAAAGTTTTGTTGCCAAATAGCGAAAAAAAAAACAGAACTCTTATAGATCGCTCAGAAGTTTAAACTACCGTTTTTTTACATACAAACGTATATACTCACGCCGTTATCTCCCATTGGGGTAGGCATGAACTATCGATCCCGCCACTCTTTTCCCACCACCATTCTCCCGCCGAATTAGTGCAGTGCCATTACAAAGTTACAAACCGGCATGACATAATCGAGTCGGCAATGATGCAACTCAAGTCGAGTCGAATGTGGGACGGCGCTAGTGAAAGTAGCACGAGGGCTGCGCGTGGCGCGATTGATGAGCGGAGGCGATTTTAATTTGGGGATCAATTAAAATAATATAAAAGAAATCTGGGACCTGGAGTAGATTAAATAAATACATAGATTTTTTTTATTAAATTTTGATATAAAGTTTGTCTGAATCCCAAAATGTTTATTTTGAAACTTGATTGACGAAAGATTGTGTAAAGTTTGGTTGTTCCTCGTACAATAACCATGTATATGCCGGTTTAAAAAATATATATTTACAAATATTATACAAAAACTCACAGAAATTTTGCCAAAAATCACGCTTAGCAATATTACAATAGCAAAATACCAATGCGACCAACCAATTTATCAATATTATTCCCATAAGGAACAAAAAGTCTAGATTTTTTTCGAGTGATCCTAAAACTCTAGATAAACCGTTACTGAACCAACTTTTTTACTAAAGAAAAAACAACATATTATTGGATGGATTCTCTTCTTTAGGGGTATGATAATATTTTTCATCCCATTCTGGAACTTCCTAATATACACCCAAAGTAAGAATCTGTTGACTTAAAAGCCATACGGCCGAGTTTTTTTAGAATCATTTATTCACATTTGAATTAACTGCTGTACTTACATGTACAGTGTGTAAAACACATAAAAACAAGTGCCTCAGCTTATTGTTGTGGGTTTTACTCAAAACTTAGATTTTCAGTCAGGACCCATTTGGAGTGACACAAAAACAACATATTCCAAACATGTAATGTATGATACGCGATGTAAAATGTTATTTACCAACCAAATAATAGTGATTTAAAAATAGACAATCTATCATACAATCAAAAATAAATATTAGCAGTTCGTCTCGTTTTGCAAGCATTGTGGCACGATAATTTTATATATCAGACAAGATCGCAGTAGTAAACTAGGTTAAATATCTTGTAATTTTCTTTAAAATCTTATTACTTGCACCACACGCAAAGCCAGATAAAGTCGGTATTAGCAGGAAGTGATCGCGGCCTTAAAGGGCTCTGTATCTACGATATATTGATATACATTGCTCACATGTGTTCCTTCCCGGCTAGTACAGCGGGGTTTAAACTAGTTATCGCGTGGGATAAAGCAGCCATCTCTTACGCACTTACTTAGTATCGTATACTGCCATCTCATTCTAACCGTTATCGTGTCGATAAAATAGCGCTCGTGCTTGCCCGGTATCACTCTCGTATGTTACATTATCGTTTTCCCTTTCTATCGATACAATTGCGAATAAAGAGACTATTGGTTTCATAAGATTCAGTTTTCTGTAATTCTGAATTATTCTACAAATGACGATAGTAGTAATCTAGTTTAAATTCCTTGTAAATGTTATCCAAAATCTTATAACTTGCACCACGCGCCAAGCCAGATTAAGTCGGTATTAGCAGGAAGTGATCGCGGCCTTAAAGGGCTCAGTATCTACGATATATTGATATCCATTGCTCACATGTGTTCCTGGTATCAAACTCGTATGTTATGTCATCTATAAATTAACTATTTGCCTCAAAAGTTTCCGTTTGCTGTGGACGGCTTAGAATAGATCTATCCCATTTCTTCCCGTGGCTGGCGAATAAAGGTTTTGGGGAATGTTAAGTGTTTTTTGGGCGTTGTGTTCAAGAGGCCCATAACCAAACACCCAATATTTTTAAATATTTACATAATATAATATACATAAACGTCGCCGAAAATCCCCAAAAAGGTTGGCAGAGGTACTAATACTTCTGAACATCACGTGACATTGTCACCTGGTGTTCGGAGTACCCACGTTTTGCATGGACAGTGTACTCACGTGATAGGGGGCAGGCCTATCGCCGTTTTGTACGAATACACTGTCACATGACTAAATACAACTCAGCCATGTGGGTTTCCTCACGATGTTTTCCCTCACCGTTAACAACCATGATAAATTAACCACACGTATATCTTTAGAAAAGACAAATCGGTGTAGGCCCGACCCGGGATTTGAACACTAGTCGCTTGCACGTCAACCGGTGTTCTACCCACTGAGCTATCACGTCGTGTAATATTTGTATCACGTTTTAAATATTTCCCTATTCAACATCTTAAAATAGTAGAGGTAATACTTATTCTAAAGCTCTGCCTGCTGTTTTAGGAATATGTAGCTGTGTGTATATGTATGTATTTAGAAAAACCCCAAAAGCCTTACTCTTATTCAAGTTTGAAAGTATTATCGAGATTTTCAATGTAATACATGTTTGGTCGCTTATGTTATAATAATTTGGCCAATGTCAAGTGACAGTGAATGAGGGCACAAAAGTTGTTTTTCGGTAAGCTGATTTAAGTAAACAACAAAGATTAAAAAGGCCAGAGCTTTTAGGCTTACCTTTCAGATATTGACTAACAGGATTTAAAGACCTTCCTTTTGAGATGCGGAAACTTATCTAAAAGTATCGATATATATATAGCTCGTAATAATCACGGTACAGACATATCTTTCATTTCTTAAGCGTTCGAAGGAATTCGAATGTACTTATTCTTTAAAAGGACATTACGTTTAACTGCACAGTTTATAAACGTGATTGGGACAGACCTATGATCGTTTAGTACACACTATCATAAGACAAAATATAGCTCAGTCATGTAGGTTTCTTAACGATATTTTTCTTCACCGTAAACGACCTTATTGCATGAATCATAATGAGGTATAAACTCTAAATCTGCAGTTTCGTGTCTTAATTCAAAAATATCGTTTCTCATTTATATTTCACAACAAATACTTAAGCGCAATACACACTGAGCCCGCCGGGCCGTTGACATATGTCGACTTTGTGTCGGCGGTCTGCTTTTCATACATAGGTTATACAAAAAAAAAATAAGCACAGGCCGCCGGGTTGTGTCGCTGGGCAATGTCGGCGGCCCGGCGGGCTCAATTGGTATTGCGCTTAAAAGGGACATGGATTTCATATTACATAATCACTTAAAAACTTAGTTACGTATTACGTTTTTAAATCACGCGGCTAGCCCAGCCGTCTAGTCGTGAGGAAACACTGTTAGACTCGTGATTAGAAACGAGGTCATTTCAGAATGTCCTTCGTTGAGTAGATAGACCTAAGTTATACTCTTAGGCAATGTCGTGTAATATACTCTGGCTACGCTATTTAGTACTGCAGTCTTTACATATACATACATACATATACTCACGCCATTATTTCCCATTGGGGTAGGCAGAGAATTTTGATCGCAACTTCGTACCATCCTGGCAAACCTCTCTAGATTCGTTTACATCCATAAATATTTTCATACATGCTCTTTTATTGTTATTATTTTATCTATATTTCAATATATTTCGTTTTGAAAACTCTCATATTTTTTTTATAAAACCACCTTCTTTTAAAAGCTCATCATAGATTCCCGCCACCATTCTCCAGCCTTCTTTATTCTTTGGACGCCTGTCTTTTTAAGCACACTCTCTTTACATATACTTATACGTAAAACCTTTGTCGGGTTAGAATAGCGCTATCAACATTTAAATCCACCGCTATGAACACTTTAACTATTTCTTGGGATGTGTAATATATCTGGAAGGTTCCTACCTAGAGCCACGGCTAGAATCCCATGAGAAGAAGAACTAAGCATTGGTATCTGGATACTTCAGTTACATACATACATATACTCACGGTTATAAATCCCTTAACGGGGTAGCCAGAGCTTTGGAATGATAAATTTTTCTGCCACTTTTGGAAGTTGATTGGGGAAAAGACTTTGATTAATTATAAAATAGATATGGCACGTACTTATAACCTTCAACTGAAAAGAGGCATATTCTCAACTACACAGCACGCGAGCGAGACAAGCGCATGCTGCTGTCGTGCGTCTTGTACGCTACCGAACGACAGAGACAAACATATTTGATTCGAAAGTAGCGCGAGCGAGACAAGCGCATGCTGCTGTCGTGCGTCTTTGCGATACTCAGGGTCAAATTGTATCAACGACGATACCAGAATGCAAAATGGCGAACAAAGCAATAAGTGAATTTAAAAAGATCATATTCTTTTTAAGTTTTTATGTAGTTACGAGTGAAAAGTGATTCCATGAGATTTGTTTTTTCTTTTGGAATAGTTTGCACAACGTATAAAAGCACACGAAGGCATTTTTGGTAACCGCTATCTCGCTTAAAATAACAAAACAGTTTCTTCGAGTCACACACCTGTTCCTGTCACTTGTCGATTGCGACTGAGCGAAAACGAAAATATTAGATCAGGTCAAAATATCAGGTATTTTTCGATACCAGTCCGCACCTAATACAAATAACGCAATACCTAATCTACCTAATACGAGTGTTAGAGAGTAAAAGTCACGTAAAAGTACTCTGTGGCGAATCGTCGTGCGCTCGGGCAACATCGTCAGCGGTCGGGTGGGCCGCAGAACTAGGTGAATTCCGGTTCCCGTTCCTCACAAAACAATAGCTATCTTTTTCAAAATAATAGAACTGAACTATTTTTGGCTTTTTCCGTTGTTCAGTTAGGATATTTTTTTTTATTAGAAGTTGACAGTCCTGTATAAGTACGAAGGGAAGATTCATCATAATCATCATCATCATATCAGCTATTGGACATAGACTTCCCTCAATGACTTCCATAAGGGCCGGTCGGAAGCGGCCTGCATCCATCGTTTACCGGCCACCTTCACAATATCATAGGGAAAGATTACAATGCATTAACTAAGTTAACTTCTAAAAGTAGTACGCAGTAAGTAAAATACTGCGGATAACGCACTCAATACGGAGTACTATGTGGATTAGGTATTTGGATTAGGTACTTTTGTGGATTAGGAACAGGTGTATCTGTTATCAAATTTACCTAGTACAACCCATCCCTATGAGCGCCTTTAGGCGACGTTAGCCTGTTTTAAAGGATCCACGCGCTAGAGGCGAGTCCCATATCTTCCGCTATATTGTTTTCATCAAAGGGAAAAGATGATAATAAATAACGTTTTTGGTGACGGGTCTCCAACCACATCGCCCAAAAATCACTTAAAAAGCCCATATACCCTTGGTTAGTCGCCTCTTACGATCACTCACGGCTACAAATGAGGTAGTGTTATTCTAAGCCGACACTACACGGAAAACTTCAGTTACTTTTGTAATTTACATACATATATATACTCACGGCTATAAATCCCCAGAAGGGGTAACCAAAGCTTTGGCATAAGATATTCTTAAGCCACTTTTGTCTTGTGTGTAAAAGAAAGGTTTTTGGTAATGGGTCTCCAATTGCATCGCCCAAAAATATAACTTAAAAAAGCCCCAATACCCTTAGCCGCCTCTTAAGATCACCCACGAGAAGAAGTATTCTAAGCCGACACTACACACCAAATTTTGTTATTTGAGGAGAAATAGGTAAATAATGCATGGGAATGGGTTTTCTGCCATACCAATAATCAGGTAAAGGGATAAAATAACGAATATTATAAAAATGCGAGAGTTTGTAGTTACATACATATACTCACGGCTATAAATCCTTAGAAGAAGTAGCCAGAGCTAAGGAATTATAAATTCCTCAGCCACTTTTGGAAGTTGAGTGGGGAAAAGGCGGTAAAATAAAGGTTTTTGGTGATGGGTCTCCAACCGCATCGCCCACAAATCCAATAAAAAGTCCCAATACCCTTAGTCGCCTCTTACGACACCCGTGGGTAGAAAGGGGTAGCGACATTCTAAGCCGGCACTACACGGCAAGTTTGTAGTTATAATACGAAATCGAAAGTGCGAAAGACACTTGTCCCTGTATACCCGGTTTGATTTAGTAGCATGATTATACGATCGATAAAGTGCCAATTCCTATCATCACGGAAACTAATAATTAAGTGTAATAAACACAAGTGTGGCAAAAAAAATAAGATTCTGTTTATTTCGCACCTCGTTCAATTGAATAATATAATTTATTAGGATGTTAATGTTATGTTACGCCACTTAGTTTAACGATATCGAGTTATTTATATGGTTTGATATAGTTAAGAGTTAATGCACTGTTTCATATATTTTTCTAATTAAGTCTGCAAATTACTAGTAATTGTCGTTCACTTTTGAGAATCTGAGACATTTCATTTTTATTTACCTATTTTGTTTCTCAACTCAACCGTTCACGCCTTATATCCCGGTTTGTTTCCTAGGGGTTGACAGAGGTAATAATACTCCTGAATATCACGTGACATGGTTACCTGGTGTTCAGAGTACCAACGTTTTGCTAGGACAGTGTAAAAAGGAAAAGATGGTTGGAAATGGGTCTTCAGCCATATCGCCCAATTACTTACAAAGCACAAACACTCGCAGCCGCCTCTAAAGAAACTCACAGGAAGAAATAGGATAGTGCTATTCTAAACCGACACTATTCAGCAGATCACTATATTGTTGTACATCATTTGAAATACATACATATGCTCACGGCCATAAATCCCAAAAAGTGGTAGCCAGAGCTTCAGAGCTAAATACTACAGCCACATTTGGCAGTTTATAGAGTACAAGATGGTCGATGGCCCAAAAACCAATTTAAAAAGTATTTTATTTAGGTATGTGTTCATATTCGTTAAATATCTATATTATTTTGTATGATTAATATTTATATTGTTATTTAAATTAAATAAGTTAGTTTTAAGTAAGCTTAATAGATTATTATGTTTTTTTTGGCCTTGTTTTGTGCATCTACCCAAATAATTAATTTATCGATCTCACCTTCAAAGGTTGTCTGGAAGAGATCGCTTTTAGCGATAAGACCGCCAATTGTACCTCACTGTAAACTGTTTGATCATATTATTATTTTTGTAAATTTGTGTTTGATGTGCAATAAAGAGTTATTCTGTTCTATTTTAAAAAGCCCTATACCCTTAGTCGCCTTTTACGACAACGGGGCGGTAAAAAGCGGTAGTGACATTCTAAGCCGGCACTGCACGGCAAATTTGTTCATCATTTTGTTGTAGATATTTTGGATTCTTCAAGATTATCGTAGTAGAGATTGTGAATGAATGTTTTGAAAATACGGCATAGTTGGTCCTTGTGTTTTGAATATTTTGTCTATGATTGAAAACTTAGTATCTCGTATTGACATTCTATCAATTCGCTCTGCTTTTTTATGTTTTAGTTGTTTAATTACACTGGTAGTATTATATATTGATGTATTTTAAAGCGTTAATGCCGTGTAGTGTCGGCATAGAATAACACTACCCCATTTCTACCCGTGGGTGATCGTAAGAGGCGACTAAGGGTATAGGGGCTTATTAAGTGATTTTTGGGCGATGTGGTTGGAGACCCGTCACCAAAAACATTTACTATTACCATCTTTTCCCCAATCAACTTCCAAAAGTGGAAGTGTATGTATTTTAAAGCGGTTTTTCGTTTCGGGAGAAGCGACTAAGGTTGTGGGGCTTTTGTAAGTGGTTTTTTGGGAGATGCGGTTGGAGACCCTGATGGGATCCAACAATACTTTATTTCTACCATCTCTCCCCTATCAACTCTCAAATGTGGCTGAGGAGTTTCTAGTTCTGACGCTCTGTCTACCCCTGTTTGGGATTTATGTCTGTGAGTATATGTATGTATGACACGTATGTATGGGTTATTAGTGGATTAATGTAAAGTGGCGAAAGATAGAGTCAATGTAGATGGAATTTGCTCTATATATCTCATTCGCCAATTTACTTTCATCCATCCTCTTTATATGCCACACCATCTTAACATTCCTTTTATTACATACATATGATCACGGCTATAAATCCTAGAAAGGGGTAGCCAGAGGTTTGGAATTAAAATTCCTCAGCCACTATTGGAAGTCCAACCGTCTCCACCTATATTCGTATCAACACAGAAACCCATCTACAGATTTGTTCCTCCCCAACATCTTAGAAAGTTAAACCGAATACCTCTCACCACTTTCCAAGATGTCATACCTTCTTACACGATACCTATTATTATTACAGTAAGTAGGTGTTCGAAATGTAAGGGTATAGGGCATTTCTACGAGTAGCGAAAACATGAGAATATTTTATGCAAATAATAAATTCGTTATTATTAAAAAAGATACATACTATATTTTTTCAAATGTTGAGGTCAATTTAATTATTCTTGAGAACAATATCTTGGTTTATTTATATAGCGCCTCTATCAACCGTCTCTTATATTTTTTATGTGGAATAAAGTAACCTTTTATCGAATGAAACGTACCTATATACGATATTAATTTCTTAGGGAATATTTAAAACATATGACTGTATTCTAGACTGAGGAATTTTATTATAGCACAAACTTATTTCTTCTCCTGGGTGTCTTACAAGGGGTCTACGGATCTTTTGGCTTATAATTTATTTTTGGCCCATGTGCCTGGAGACCCTACACCAACCATCCTATATTTAAGAATAATTTTCCCCACTAAACTTACAAATGTGCCTAAGCAATTTCTAATTCCGAAACTCTCGCTACCTCTTCTATAGTCATGAGTGTTAGTAAGTAAGTATGTTAAGAAATATTCCTACTCTACCAACCTTTACATCCCACGCTGTACGCAACAGCTACGAATACGAAACAATTGCACCAACCCATTATCTAACAAAACGCAACCAAAACAAGTTTGATAACAACATTGTTTATTGCAGATACCGAGTGCAAGACGCAACGCAAGTCGCGGGAGAACACGAGGTTGGTAACGTTTCCGTCATTCTTAGTTTGATCGCCGCAGCGGTGAGACGTGCGCGGGGATATTGAAAAATATCAATTTATTTGCTGTTTTATTTGTTATGTGATAACGTTGTGTGTTATCGGATTTTGTGGTTGAGTGAGTGTTTTTTTTTGTATTCGATGTGATTGGATTTGCGCAGTTTGGATTTATAAAGAAGTAAGCTTTATGTTTTATTTTTCAGGAAATTTTATGTCTTTTCGTGGGAATGAAGTCTTAATTTAATCCTTGATTATTTGATGATGCTTGGAATTAACAATAATAATAATGACGTAGAAACCAGTTGTAACATCTAAGTGTTAGGTGATAAGGGAAGTTGCCAATTAATTCATACATTAATGCATTCACACCCTTTCATTACCCTCTCAGTAAACTGAGGCTATTAAATCTTCCATAAAGATGACGAAAACGTTTCACAAATAAGCATTAATATTTATGCGATATAATTTATTTTTATCATTGCGCAGTTCTGCATTATTTTACAATAATCTAAACTCTGATGTTTAATAATTTAATTAATTTTATCAATAAAATGCATCAATCGTGCATTGATCCACTACTTTCATGGGGAGATTAACCCCACCCTCATAGCATCATATCAAGACTTAATTAATCGCACGGCTGTATTATAATAAAGGGGTAGGCAAAGCTTGGAAATTATCAATTTCTCATGTTTGGAAGGATAGTGATGATATATTTTTTTAGATTGGAGATAAGTTTCAATACGATACCTCAGCCCATACTTACTCACGAAACCCATAGTTAAATACCCATAGTTTATCAAGTTCATATGATACGAGGGCTGCTATTTATGTATCCGGAACTGGCCACTTACAGAACAATAATTTAAAAAGTAATTACATCATTTAAAAATAGAACTCTTTAGCTTTAGAATACATTTATTTTTATGTGACTGTCAATTGTTTTCACATCGTAGCGTCATTTTGAAAATTGCGTGTCTTCACCACCATGGATTTAACTCGTGAACATTTTCGTGCCATGATTTTTTACGATTTTCGGCGTGGTCTAACTCAAAAACAGTGCATCGATCAGCTTACTTCAACTTTTGGGGATGAAGCACCCTCAAAGACCACTGTGTATCACTGGTTTAGCGAGTTTAATCGTGGACGATCTAAGCTTACTGATGAAATTAAAGAAGGTCGCCCTAAAACGGTCGTTGTACCTCAAAACATCGATGCTGTCCGGGAACTAATAACTCAAGATCGTCATGTTACATATCGTGAGATAGAGGCATCTCTGGGCATTAGTATGACGAGCATACATAAGATACTTCATGAACATTTAGCTGTAAAAAAAATTTGCTCCCGTTGGATTCCGCACAACTTGAGTATTGATCAAAAACAGGCTCGTGTCGATTGGTGCAAAGAAATGTTAAAAAAATACAACCGTGGTGCGTCAAAAGCTGTTTATAATATCTACACAGGTGACGAATCTTGGATCTACGCTTACGACCCCGAAACTAAGCAGCAGTCCACGGTGTGGGTGTTCCAAGATGAGCCGAACCCAACAAAAGTTATTCGTGCAAAAAGCACATTGAAGCAAATGGTCGCTTGTTTTTTTGGTATAAATGGCCATGTAGCTACAGTGCCTTTAGAGAATCGTAAAACTGTTAATTCGGAGTGGTATACGACCATTTGTTTGCCGGAAGTCTTTGAACAAATAAGAAAGACTAACCGACAACGTAGAATCATTCTGCATCACGACAATGCTAGCTGTCACAGGTCGGCCGTCACAACTCAGTTTTTAGAAGCTCAAAAGATCGAATTGACAGGTCATCCGCCGTACAGCCCTGATTTGGCACCCAATGATTTTTATTTATTTCCAAATGTGAAGAAAAAATTACGTGGTCAACGTTTTTCGAGCCGCGAAGAGGCAGTCGATGCGTTCAAAATGCACGTTTTGGAGATACCTCAGTCTGAGTGGAAAAAGTGCTATGAAAATTGGTTTCAACGCATGCAAAAGTGTATAGATCTGAGCGGCGAATATTTTGAGAAGCAATAAAACCATATTAATTGATATATGTTTGTTTCTTTTTTTTATTCCGGATACATAAATAGCAGCCCTCGTAGGAAGAAGTAGGGTATCGTATTCTAAGCTGACAGCGTAATTGTTGGGCGATGTTTCTGGATACCCATTCACCTTTCCTCCTTTATTTTACTATCTGTTCCCCACTAACTTACTACGTACTTTTTGCTGTGCAGTTTCGGCTTAGAATAGCACTACCCCTTTGTGGGTGTACGTTAGAGGCGACTAACGGTATTGAGGCTTTTTAAGGGATTTTTGGGCGATGCGGTTGCAGACCCATCACCAACAACCTTTATTTTACCATCTTTTCCCCACGCAACTTCCAAAAGTGGCTGAGGAATTTCTAATTCGTTAGCTTTGGCTACCCCTTCTAGGGATTTATAGCCGTGAGTATATGTATGTATGTATGTTCCCCACTAAATTTCCAAAAGTGACAGAAATTTCTGATTATATGCTATGGCTACCTCTTTTCGGAATTATAGCTGTTATTGAAGTGCTAACAGACGATCGAACATGTACGGCGCGCACCAGTGTTCGTGGTACGGGCCGTACCAACAACGAACGTGTGTAGCGTGGTTCGCCGCACATAATTATTATTAATATTGGTGCGGGCTGGTTCGAAGCGCTTGCGGTGCGATGCACAGTGGTACCGCCGCCATACAAGGGCGGTCATAAATACCTTACTCTCTTAATTTGCATTTTTTTTGGGTAAATCAATAAAATAACGTTTAAGATTGTATACTAATGATGTATTTAATTGTTAGAAGTAAATAAAGAAGTAAAAGTATACCACCACCATGATTTTTATACAATTCAAAGAAATAAAATAAATAGGTATAAATATATTAATTTATTTCTAATGATAACTACGAAATATCTACTTTTTGGTATTAATAAAATTGTCAATTTACTATTTTTACCATAAAAAATGCATTATAACTATTTCTATTTTAAACTTACAGCTAAGTATACATGCATCTCTTACTAAACTGAAAAAAAGAACTACAATTATTGGAATATAAATCAAACTTTTAATAGATGTAACACTTCTTTAGACATAAGACTTTTCTTCTGACGGGGGAGTTTTCGAAGGCCAGTAATAAATGGATCCAAACTGAGTAAAAGTCTATTTAGCAAATCCGAATTACTAACTTCTCTTGACATCTTGCGTGTGTGATCTCGTCTGAAGGACTTATAGAATTTATTGTTTGATTCAGCTGCCTCTTCAGATAAATCTCCGAACGATACTAAAACGTGTTGCGCTACCTGAGCCCCGTGAATGAGCACTTTGTGGACGGAAGCTGGAAGGTTCAACCACGGATATTCTTGAATCAAAAGACGCGCGGTTTCTAATTCATATTTCTCGAAAATTACTTAAAATATGTTTATGTTTCTGTGCAACTGTTCCGCCATGTTCCAATAGCCAAACCTAAAATAATTGCATCCTTGTAAAGGTACATTTAATCGTATAACCTGGAAAGAAAAGTTAAAACTGTTGTATCGGGTTTTCAGAATTTGCTAATTTTGAGTCTACGCAGTAGTCTTTAAGAACTCGTAGAAGCTACATAGGCAGCTCTTGGCGGCTGAATGTTTTTGTATTCGAAAGAAGACACTTTAATCTTAAAATTGTACTATGTGAGAACCATTGACGATATCTGACATACTCTTAAAACTTTAGAAAAAGCCAAAATAATGTTTATTTTTAAACAAAATATTGTTGTACATTAGAAGGGACAAACATGTTCTAATATGACAGATAACGGTTTGAAATGTACCTGAATTGCAATACATACCTTGTTCTTGGAAATCCATATACCGGAAGTCACTCACAAACAATGCAATTCTGAGAATTCACTACCGCACAAACAATGTTCTAATGAGTCACTGATAACGGCGAGCATAAGGGTAAGATGCTTTCACTTTGAGGGTCAAAAACAAATTGTTCTCAAATGAAAAGGGTGACATATTTATACTTTTTGGATAGCTTGTTTATCGGTTTATCGGTAAAAACAATAAAATGAATAGTATTTGATAGTCGACTTTACCGATTAATGGCCTATGGCGGTACCACTGTGCGATGGTGCGCGCCGTACATGTTCGATCGTCTGTTAGCACTTTTATATGTATTTATCTATGTTATCTTTTATATTCTGCTTCTTTTGGTTGTGTAGCGTGACGATATATGTATAACTTATAACCTCCTTCGTAAGAAAAGCTATGTCACTTTAAATAACTACAATTCTGACATTGAATTGGGGCTTTTTAAGTGATTTTTGGGCGATGCGGTTGGAGACCCATCACCAAAAACCTTTGTTTTACAATATTTTCCCCGCTTAACTTCCAAAAGTGGCTGATGAATTTTGTATTCTGAAGCTCTGGCTACCTCTTTTAGGGATTTATAGCCTTGAGTATATGTATGTAATTCACAAGTCTCTCAGATAATCACTTTCAAGAAAATTTAATTGAATATATTAATAATATTAGTAAATATATTTATATATTTTATTCACTTTTATGAACAAATTTAAATACACAGCGAATGTTTATGATTCATTGCGCAAGAATTGTTATCGACTTATATTTCCTTGTTGTTGATATTTTTGTGTGAACTAGTTATGTTTATCATACTACATACATATACTCACGGCCATAAATTCCAACATGGGGTAGTCAGAGCTTTAGAGCTAGAAACTCCTCAGCCATATTTAGAAGTTGATAGGGGACAAGATGGTAGAAATAAAGTTTCTTTGGTGATGAGTCTCCAACAGTAGTATAGTCGCCTCTTACGACACACGTGGGTAGAAAGGGTAGTGACATTCTAAGCCGGCACTTCACGGCAAACTACTATTATGATATTTTACTAATGACAAGAGGATTGATAAATATCTCTCTCTCCAACCACATCACTGGTTCACACACAAAAATCACTTAAAAACCCCTATACCAGTCGCCTCTTACATTCACGTGTAGAAATGGGGTAGTGCTATTCTAAACCGACACTACACGGATAGTAAGCAGTTTGTATATATATATATTCGGTTTTTTCGACCCTCCTGTGAGAACCTCTAGGAATTTCGGAATAAATGTTATAGCAACCGTGATAGCCCAGTGGGTAGAACACTCGGTTTTCGTGCAAACGACTAGTGTTCAAATCCTGGGTTGGGCCTACACCAATTTGTCTTTTCTAAAGACATATGTGTGGTTAATTTATCATGGTTGTTAACGGTGAGGGAAAAAATCGTGAGGAAACCCACATGGCTGAGTTGTACTGAGTCATGTGACAGTGTATTCGTACAAAACGGCGATAGGCCTGCCCCCTGTCACGTGAGTACACTGTCCATGCAAAACGTGGGTACTCTGAACACCAGGTGACAAAGTCACGTGATGTTCAGAAGCATTAGTACCTCTGCCAACCCCTTCGGGGATATTCGGCGTGAACGTTTATGTTATGTTATGTTATTCTAAATGTTAATCTGGTGTACATGGTACTGGTACCCTTATGTCAAATTTAATCAAGATCCGTCCTGTAGTATTATCGTTATAGTTAAATGTTATAGTTTATTTTTTCAAACGCGGTGCAAGTACAACACAAATGTACAACTAGCAAATGTACGAAGATTCAGTGTCAAATTATTAATTGTCACCGATTTGAAAATATGCCAGTCATCTGATTTGGCGAAACATCTTTGTTGGTGAGTCGACCGATTGCACTTGATCAACATTGCGACATATTTACATACTCAATGTTATGTGGTGCATTGTCTGCTTTTCGATTTCTTGTAAGTGGAAGGGCGGGCGGTGCACAGTGCATGTTGCATGAAGACTGCAGGTATTATTTAGCGGAATTAAGCGAAGAAATTTATTAATATTAGTATTGCTATGGATTTCCGCAAAGTAACGCCTGATTCAATCCAATATTTGTATATGTATACTCACGCTATAAGTTCCCATTGGGGTAGGCCAAGACTATCGATCACCACTTTTTACGATCCTGGCAAACCTCTCTAGCTTCATTTACTATCATCAATCTTTTCAAGCATGTCCGTTTTATTCCTCACTCTTCGGAAATCGTTTTAATTATATCGTTTATTCGGTAGAAATGCGCCTTGCGTGACATCATCTAGTGACATTACCATTCACATTAAAAATAAATTAATATATACGGACATATTATACACAGATCAAGTTAGCCCCAAACTAAGTAAGACTTGTATTACAGGATACTAACTCAACGATATATTTAATATTATACAATACACGTATAAATAACACCCAAGACTAAGAAACAATCATTTATGCTCATCACATAAATGATGCCCTCAGCGGGGATCGAACCCGCAACCTCCGGACCGAGAAGCTTAGTCACCTATCCACTCGGCCACGGCTGTCGCCATTGGCTCTATATATCTTGTTCACCAAATTTCTTTCAGAATTATCATCTGTAAATATTATTTTTATCCAGCAGGGCAAGCACGAGCCGTGTTTAAACTAGTTATCGCGCGGGATAAAGCAGTCATCTCGTACGCACTTACTTAATATCGTATACTGCCATCTCATTCTAACCGTTATCGTGTCGATAAAATAGCGCTCGTGCTTGTCCTTCAGAAATTAATACATAAAATGCATGTGTAATCACGCTATGGCAGTCGGCAAATGTTAGTTACGGCTTGGTAATCATAATTATGAATACTTGCGTGTTAACGGGGTAATGACAGGCCACAATGACAATTTCACTATAAAAATACATCCAAACATCACGTAACAATAAGTCACTTGTTTTTTCGAATATGAAACATGTGTGGGATAACTCATGATGTTCTCTTTATGACTACCTGTATATCAAGCACGAGCGCTATTTTATCGACACGATAACGGTTAGAATGAGATGGCAGTATACGATACTAAGTAAGTGCGTAAGAGATGGCTGCTTTATCCCACGCGATAACTAGTTTAAACACGGCTCGTGCTAGCCCTTCTGGTTAAAAAATACACGTAATCTCGCGTCTTTCTATCTCAGGCGGGGCTCAGACTACCAAAACTGATACGTAAGATGATACAGTGTAGTTTATTTATTTATTTTACTTATTTACATGAGGAAAACAGCTGTGATACTTATAATAATGAGACACTCTTAATACATATTAGCCTAGCCGTTTTCACCAATGAAAATATGCAACCGTAGTCCTTCTGCAATTAAGTAGTGCCATATTATGATCGGACATATAAAATACTTATAATATTGAGATTTATGTTCTTATATGTAAACTTGCAATTGACTTATCAAACTCTTCAAAGAAAACTCATTGGAGCGAAGCTTCATTTATCCCCGACTGTTGTATTTCGTTGTGACATCACTCCTCCAAAACAGCTGGACCGATCTCTACCAAACTTTGCATATGATAGTCATGAGCATCGAAAAACAGGTCATGACGGATTTTTTTCGAAAAAATGTCACCATTGAGGCATAATCTCCCTTAAAAGTTTCCCATGTAAATCTATTGGAAACAACTGATCAAAATTCGCCACTCCGCTCCGATTTGGCATCGCCAAGCATTCATGCCCACCTCGTATCGCTTCCAGTATTACGTTTAATTGAAATACACGGACAATACAAAACAAACCAAAGAAAGTAAAACCGCAATTATGATCCTGGACGTACCGCGGAAAAACTATCTTCCTTTAACCGTCACTTATTACGTCGGTATAAGGTTCAATTTGGTAAAGAGATCCTCATTTCCGCATAGGCCGGGGTCAAAACGTCAGCGTGATCACGGAGTAATCTTTTACAACGTTTATGAACTTTATGTATGTATTCACGACGAGAACCATTAACGCTTTGTAGTAATATTAAGGACATCTTCAGTCGAACTCACGTATTTCATGTAATCAGGATCTTTCGTCGCTTTGTGCGATTTAACAAACATTTTGTTTATCTCACATTAGTCATTATTCTCATACTTCTTGTATACGATTTTTCAACTTTCCTGCGTTGCCGCATTATACTAGCCATTTAGCATATTACCCTAATCTTCTTCGTTAATAACTAGTCTTTTTGCGATGACAATGAGATTTAATTCAGTCAATTAATCATTTGGTTCGTTGTCGTTTAATAAATTTTTCAAGTTTATGTTGTTCCCTTATGTTGACCATTAAAATGCAGATCTTTCAAATTTGTTATATTTATCCATTTTAGGCCAGTAACTGCAAAAAATATTTACGACCGATTTCAATAAAGGAGGTACTCAATTCGATTGTATGTTATTTGATAATGTATGTTACGCGATTTCGTTAATAGTCCATAGATTTATAAAATGGTTTTTCTGTTCGGTTGGATATACTTCCAAGGTGGTCCCTTAGAATTTTTGTCTGGTTTTGTTGCGGGGTTTAAGATATAAAAATGCATTTGTAGACACCGTTTATCGAATTTTGTATGAAAAATTGGGTCTCTGTGAAATGGCTCAAGGCGGTCCTTTTTTGTTCAGAAATATATTATCATAATACTAGTATTCCTGTTATTTCAAATATTTCGTAATATTATCCGAAAACCTTGGAGTAGGAAACGTTGCGTTGCGATATTATCAACCAAAGAGACAATAACTCAATGAATACAAAAGGAACAAAGCGCTATTGAAAGATTACACACAGTACTGTGACGTTGTTTCTCTATTATTTCCTGGTTAAATTAATTATGTTGTCGGTCTGTGATAATAATATCTTGATATATTTTACACGCGACAACGTATTTCAAGATAAGATATAAAATATTATAATAATATTATTTTTTTAAGATTGACTTTTAAATGAATTGAAAATAATAATTTAATGTGAAACAACAATGGAATAAATTATATTTAATTTACTTATGACACAACAAAGATTAAAATTAGTTATTTTTACGCTAAGCAAATAAATTATTAACTTGAACTGCACCAAACTAAGATATCTAAACATTCTCTGTAGAATTGTTATAGCAAGCAATTAGAACTATCCCTTGACGTAATACTCGTACATATTCTAAATCACAAACTAATCTTATCTTTTATTTATATGTGTAGTATAGTATTAAATAAATCGTTGAGTTAGTATCCCATCATACAAGTCTTACTTAGTTATGGGGCTAATTTTATCTTTGTATAATATGTCCGTATATATTTATTATTATTATTATCATACTATACATTTAATTGATAGAGTCAGCAATGTCAAACATTGACATCTAAGTTTGTGATTGACATACAACACACATAAATGTTCCATTTTCACGCTCGATTTTTGATTACTCTAAGCCAACCAACAAAACAGATTAAATCAGCCTCAAACTCAAAACGCAACATTCTTATCAACACGAACCAAATATCACAGCGAAATGGAAAGTATGTCGCATCGGCCGGTCAGTTGCAGTCACTAAACGGCCTTGCCCCACTTAGCGTCTTACGTGCGTCGAATACTTCGAGATGCGCGAGAGACCTTGAGCTTGCGAAATGGTTGTACGGAGAATGGCGTTTTGGCTTATTTAGACTGGCTTTTGCATGCTGAGTTGGTATTGTCGGATTATTTGTAAAGGTAGTGGTTGTAGTTTTTGTGATGTAATATTAGTTTTTATTTGGAGTTTTGTTGGGATGCGTTTAGGGGTTCCTCAAGGAATGATACTGTTACCAGTTACGGATTTTGAAGTCTTCCTTAATCTTGTCCAACCTTTAGTTTGCGGAACGGTCGTACGGAGAATGGCGTTTTGGTTTATTTAGACTGGCGTTTGCAAGTTGAGTTGGTTTTGAAGGATTATTTGTAAAGGTAGTTATTTTAGTATGTGTGTTGTAATATTGGTTTTGAGATGGAGATTCGGTGGGGTGGACTAAGCGGTTCCTCAAGAAAAATACTGTTACCAGTTACGGATGATTACACCATTTTGCTTTACAAACACTTACCTACTAAATACCGTTTCAATCATTATGAAAAATTAAATACATAATAAGTTACAAAAACGTTACAATAAATCAATCAAGCTACTTTTTGTAGTTTTAAGTTTTATATCCATCTTAAACTAATACACTATATATAGTTTTCTAGAAGGTGAATTAATGACTGATGGAATTAGAATAAAAAGGGTATGGAAGGATTATTTCGAGGGTCTCTTTGAAAAAGAGGATGACCCCACTACTTCAGCAATTGATATTAATATTAATTGTAACGAAGTGCTGGGTGATATGTGTGAAAGTGTGATAAGTATGGAAGAAATTGTAAAAGCGATGAAATGTATGAAATTAGGGAAAGCGGCAGGGTATGATAGAGTTAATATCGAAATGCTAAGGGCTGGTAAAGGGTTAGTGGCTTCTTGGCTGTTCTTCCTTTTTCGAAAGTGTTGGGCACTTGGCAAAGTACCAAATGATTGGTGCAGAGCGGTGATAGTGCCCCTATATAAAGGGAAAGGGTCACGCCAGGTAGCAAAAAACTACCGTGGTATTAGCCTACTTAGTGTTGTCGGTAAATTGTATGCTAAGGTATTGATTGAAAGAGTGATGAAAGAAACAGATGAGAAAATCTGGGATGTGCAAGCAGGGTTTAGAAAGGGAATGGGATGTATGGATCAAATCTTCTCCTTAAGGTGCATCACAGAAAAATTCTTAGCAAAGAACCAAAAAGTGTATTGCACCTTCATTGATCTGGAGAAGGCGTATGATAGGGTAGTAAGAAAGAATTTGTGGGAGGTGTTGTCTAAGTTCGGTTTGGGGAGCCAACTTATACGTGCATTGGAGTCACTTTATGAGGGTTCCAGTGCATGTGTAAGAATAAACGGAGAAAACACGGACTGGTTTGAAATCTCTAGGGGTGTACGTCAGGGTTGTGTAGCTTCTCCGTGGCTTTTCAATCTGTTCATGGATGACTGTTTGAAAGAACTACGCGAAAGTGATTATGGTCTGAGAATGGAAGGATTCATCATTAAATGCCTCTTATACGCTGACGATCAAGTATTACTTGCATCAACGGTAAATGAGTTGCAAGAGATGGTGAATATTGCGTGTAAGTCTTTTGGAAGAAAGGGCATGCGAGTGAATGTGGACAAAACCAAGACAATGGTTTTCCAGAGAGAGGAAAGTATGACAGAATGTGAGATTACAATAGGTGGCAAGAAAGTGGAACAAGTGAAAGAGTTTGTATATCTGGGAAGTTTGTTTACAAGGGACGGAAAATGCGAGGAAGATATTGAAAGGAGAGTAAAAAAGGGAAATGCGGTAAATGGAGCCATAAACAGTCTAATGTCGAGCCAGTTCCTGTCTGAAAAGGCGCGAATGGCAGTTCACAATGCTGTACTGGTTCCTACGCTGATGTATGGTAGTGAATGTTGGGCATGGCAAAAGAGGCATGAAAGTAGAGTGAATGCAGTGGAAATGAGATCCCTCAGAAGTATATGTAATGTAAGGTTGTGCGACAGAGTGAGAAATAGTGTAATTCGTGAACGTTTAGGTGTGAAAGATGACGTAGTGTGCAAGATAGAGAAAGGAATGTTAAGGTGGTTTGGGCACATAGAGAGGATGAATGACAATAAATTGGTGAAAGAGATCTATAGAGCCAACGTGGAAGGTAATGTGAGTAGAGGACGACCACGGAGAACACACTTGGACCAAATTGAGAGTGTGCTCAAAAAGGCTGGCGTCCGAAGTATGAAGAATAAAAGAGCATGTATGAAAAGATTGATGGATGTAAACGAAGCTAGAGAGGTTTGTCAGGATCGTACAAAGTGGCGATCGATAGTCTCTGCCTACCCCAATGGGAACAATGGGCGTGAGTATAAGTAAGTAAGTAAGTTTTCTAGAGAATTCTATTCAAGCGTAACAACCCACATTGTTGATAATAATAGTGGTTGTGAGAAGTCCATTGTTTAATAAAATGCAACAAAGAAGTACAACACATGTCTATTATACAAACTATTATCTCATAGATAACTTGAGATGTTATCTTTTTGTGTCGTGAAAGTATATCTTGAGTAATAATTGTAACCTATTGCGAAAGGCATTATATGTAAGCTAAGCTCTAACTATAATAAGACTAATCACTTAATGTTTTATTTGTTGTGTATTTGATGCTGCAATTACAAGAAAGTTTAAGGTAGTCGGCAAATAATATTAACCCCTTCCGCATTAATTGGAAATGAACAGATTCTTTCCAAAAGTCATGCCTAGCACAACTGATTATTTAAGCATTTTATATGTATTATTATTCAATTAGATATTACCAAACAATAATAATTTAAATCAACTTGGGCGCCAACCGCTTAATACTTTCAATACTATTATTTTTAAACCTATTCAATTATAATGCAAAATTAAATAAAATAGAATGGTTAAGAATAAATAGAATAGAATGTTAAATGGAGAACACAAAAAATAAAACGTTTCGTCTACTTTAGCATTTCCTAGTAATAACTTGTTTAAACTCTGATGCATTCATTTAAATTATAACATAAAAACTAACAAAAAGTTTAAGACCCTGTGTTAGAATGTTTAACCATGGATAGACGAAAAACCGGATTCTTTAAAAATTTGTAAATTTTATATGATACAAATAATTGTTACGTATAACGACACTTCTATTCAATTGACCAATGATATCAATTATCCACAGATCGGTATCAACGAAGCCCCGACGACCAGACAGAGCCGTGTATGTCCCGAGAGCATTGCGCTCTTCCGACCAAACCAACACAGAGGAACACAAACCTCCCGACACTAGGAAACGAACCAGCCAATCCGTCACCGCCAATTCAGTCAGCCCAAAATCACCCCGGGACAAATCCTTACCCAACACACCAAAGAAAGGGCTCGACAAGAAATACTGCAACGTTTACACTCCCCCGCATCTCAGGAACCAGACATCTCAACCCATCCCAGACGACGACGCGAAAACGAACGAAGAAAACACAGTGCCAAATAGTGAATACACAATAGAGTATAGTGATAAAGATATAGGCAACAATTTTTATATAGGTGACTATTTTGCTAACGGACAACTCGGATTATACAATCCTAGTTACTACGAGGACTATAGCAATAATTTTAGTGATAATACAAGTACTGATGCTGACGCAGACATGAATATGGCTTCCGAAACTCATAGAAATATAATACAAGACGAATATAAGAAATTTAAAGATGAAGATGCAGAGAAGAATGAATTGAGAAGAGCTTCAGAAGAAATTAATAGAAGTAGTAAAAGAATTATTAAACAAAGTTTTCATTCTGATGTCTTAGTGATATCCGATCCGATAGAGGAGCCGGTGAATGAAATAATTGCGCCGGTTATAGAAGAGAAGAAAGAACAGATAGAAGTACCGAAACCTAAGCCAAAATTAGAACCAAAGGTGTCTCTGAAAAGAGAAGAGAATGATTGGGAATCCGTTTTCGACGATAGCGGAGAGTGTTTAGATCCGTCCTTATTAGAAGAGCTTACAGCGACAGTCGGCAAAGTTCAAATAAGTAAAGCGAAGAATAGTTACGACCAATATCAGACGAGAGGCCAAGTGTTGTTTTCGGGACCTTACGATGAGGCTTTCGGCCACGTTGTAGAAGTGTACGATTTTCCGAATGAGTTTAAAACGAACGATTTACTGTCAGTTTTTAGTGATTATAAAGACACGGGTTTTGAAATTAAGTGGGTGGATGACACGCATGCGCTGATTTGCTTCAGCAGCTCTAAGATTGGTGAGTACGTTTTTAATTATATGGTCGCGTTCTGAAACTAATGACGGTATGAAAGTGACTGTCGCATGATTGCGATTTGATTGTTGAATGCTGATGCGAAATTAAATATAATGTGTAGGTAAATATAGTTCACGTGATAGTACCTAGTTTGAAAATAAATTGAACATCAAGGTATGTAGTGCCTTAAAATAGCACTAACGTTGTTGTCGTTAGAGACAAGTTAGTGTTTTGGAGCTGTTTATGTGATTGTTAGATGAGGCTAGAGGGAGACCTATTGCCAACCACCCTTTTATTTGCAGCCAGTTTATTTATTTATTTGTCATGAAATATAGTTTTTACAGGTAGTGTCACCTAATGCAACTAAATTACTCATTTAATAATTTACAAGTTAACAATACAATAGCGAGATAACACATTTAATAATTTAAAAGTTAACAATATAATTAATTAAAGCAACTAGTTTACATTGTAACATAAATAATGCAATGAGCATTTGGTGAAGTCAGTCAAAGAACATGCGAAAATATCAATTTGTTCCGCGATCTCACCGAGTGCCACAAACGCCCGAGTCAGCGGGGTTTCTTTTATATGTATGTAATATATCTAGATTGAGAGCCACAAACTTACTCTGAACAGGGTGATGAGGGAAAACTAAGGACTACTACCGTGATAGTTTCCGAAACTGACAGCAATAGGCGTACTTTAAGCACGGAATTATCTTACTTTTCGGCTGGCTGTTCGTGGAAATCCAACCGAACAAAAAAGCATTTTTAGAAATGGTTTTCCTCATAATCGCGTTACAGACATACAATAAAATTAATGAAACATATAATCGAATTAAGTACCTCCTTTTTTGAAAAAATACAAGTTGCAACATTAAATAAACAAAGTTTTTTATGTGAATAAAACACTATTTCGTTTTGTAATTAGTAATTATCGTATTTACATTGTTGGTATTTATTCGCAGTACAAACTCACATCTAAAAATCCTAAAAAGGTGTAACCAGAGATTCAGAATCTATGTAAAATGTTAAACCGAGAAATTATTTAAGATTAGTTTTAATTAAACTGCGCAGTAAATTAACTAATAATGAGCATTCTCACAAAGCGTTTAGAATGATCCGACAAGGAATTTCATTAACCCATTTGTTTTTTTAAACATTTGATTAGAAGAATATCTTAAAAATGTCTCTAACGCGCTTATCAAAGTTCAATTGAATATTGTTTTCAAATCATGATTATTCTGCGTACCGCGAATATTAATTAATTATCCTTTTTTAATCAAAGATAATGCTATGTAGTGTCGGCTTAGAATAGCACTACCCCATTTCTTCCGGTGGGTGTACGTAAAAGGCGACTAACGGTATTGGGGCTTTTAAGGGATTTTTGGGCGATGCGATGACAGAATAAAGGTTGTTGGTGATGGGTCTCCAAAGACCTTTATTTTGTCATCTTTTCCCCACGCAACTTCCAAAAGTGGCTGAGGAATTTCTAATTCCCTAGCTCTGGCTACCCCTTCTAGGGATTTATAGCCGTGAGTATATGTAATCAAAGACACTCAAAGACATTCAAGTATTATTCATTATTATTCATCAACTCACTCAAACGTTTACGCCGTTTATCCCCGAAGGGGTTGGCAGAGTTACCAGTACTTCTGATCATCGCGTGATATTGTCGCCTTGTGTTCAGAATAACCACGTTTTGCTTGGACTGTGTACTCACGTGATAGGGAGCAAGCCTGCCGTTTTGTATAAATACACTCTCACATGGCTAAGTTGTACTTTTCTTCACGATGTTTTCCCTCACCGTTAACAACCATGGTAAATTAACCACACATATGTCTTTAAAAAAGACAAATTGGTGTAGGTCCGACCTGGAATTTGAACCCTCATAGTCTGCACGATAAGCGGTGTTCTACCCAATGAGCTATCACGGCTGCATTATTACCATTTCATGACCGTTCCGTACAAAGTTTGTTTGGAAGTAGTCGTATCCTACCTACATTCTAGAACATTATGTCTGTAAAATATTTTAAAATATTTTGCCGTGTAGTGTCGGTTTAGAATAGCACTACCCCATTTTTTCCGGTGGGTGTACTTAAGAGGCGACTAACGGTATGGAGCTATTAAGGGATTTTTGGACGATGCGGTTGGAGACCCATCACCAACAACCTTCATTTTTACTATCTTTTCCCCAATCTAATTTCCAAAAGTGGCTGAGGAATTTCTAATTCTTTAGCTCTGGCTACCCCTCCTGGGATTTATAGCCGTGAGAGTATGTATGCATGTATGTATGTATATATTTTAAACGTAATGTGCAATTAACAATTTTCTATTCTATTCTAAAACCGAAATTTCTGTACGTACAAAGCGCCTATATTGAATGTGAGATATTTGACTAGTTAAGGAAATCAGTAAGAAATGATTAGCCTAATGTCGTACGGGAAAACAGCTTTTATTTCGATTGTATGAAATGGAAAATTTATTTTTTATTTAAGGCTCTCGATTTGCGAACTATACGGCTCATTAAATTATTTATTATAAAATATCAATATAGTGCCGTGTAGCGCCGGCTTAGAATGTCGCTACCCCTTTCTACCCACGGGTGTCGTAAGAGGCGACTAAGGGTATTGGGGCTTTTTATTGGATTTTTGGGCGATGCGGTTGGAGACCCATCACCAAAAACCTTTATTCTTACCATCTTTTCCCCACTCAACTTCCAAAAGTGGCTGAGGAATTTATAATTCCTTAGCTCTGGTTACCCCTTCTAGGGAAATATAGCCGTGAGTATATGTATGTATGTATGTATCAATATAACTTATTCTAATTCAAATATAGTTCAGGTTAAATGGTGGGAACGCAAGCAGGCTTGCCATAAATTATGTCCCTCATATAAACATACCTGAATAAAAGTGAATGGTGTTAAAATTTAAGTGTGTATTTTATACGATTGAAAATATATAAATTATTACTCAAGCGTTCACGCCGAAGTGGTTGGCGGTACTAATACAGAGGACAGTTACATTTATATACTTATAGAATTATCGCTGTGTCGTGTCGGCTTAGAATAGGACTACCCCATTTTTCCCGTGCATGGGTACATAAGAGGCGCCTAAGGGTATTGGTTCTTTAAAGGGATTTTTGGACGTTGCTGTTGGAACTCCATCAGCAACAACCTTAATTTTACCATCTTTTTCTCGTTCAATTTTTAAAAAGAGTTAAGGTATTATTAATGATGTTTATAATGGTTTTCTCATGATGTTTTCCTCACCGTTAACAACCATGATAAATTAACCATATATCGGTCTATAGAAAAGACAAATTGGTGTAGGCCCGACCCGGGATTTAAACTATCTTCGTCCGCGCGATACGCAGTCACGGCTGGATTCTCATATCTACTTTTTTATTATTCTCACTTCGGTCTCTTTACCCGATCTCGAAGGATAATGTGTTGATTTGAGTATTTATAGAATTGTAGACATAAAACGAGTAGACATTTAGAAAAAAAATACACTTAGTCAAAATTGTTCCAGCAGGAAACAGCATTTCTGAAAAGAAATACAATTGTTTTAAAAACAGTGTATAAACGCAGCATATTTTGTTTAAAAGCGGCTATGTTAATACTATGTTAATACTACTTATGTGGTATTCATCCCTCTACCAAATAAAATTACATAAATACATAATACTCACGGGCATAAATCCCAAGAAGGGGTAGCCAGAGCTTCAGAGCTAGAAACTCCAAAGCTCCATTTGGAAATTGATAGGGAACAATATGGCAGAAAAAAGTATCGTTGGTGATGTCCAACCTCGTAAAGTCGCCTCTTACGACCCGTGGGTAGAAAGGGGTAGTCACACTCTAAGCCGGCACTATACGGCGATAACATAACATAACATAAACGTTCACGCCGAATATCCCCGAAGGGGTTGGCAGAGGTACTAATACTTCTGAACATCACGTGACTTTGTCACCTGGTGTTCAGAGTACCCACGTTTTGCATGGACAGTGTACTCACGTGATAGGGGGTAGGCCTATCGCCGTTTTGTACGAATACACTGTCACATGACTAAGTACAACTCAGCCATGTGGGTTTCCTCACGATGTTTTCCCTCACCGTTAACAACCATGATAAATTAACCACACATATGTCTTTAGAAAAGACAAATTGGTGTAGGCCCGACCCAGGATTTGAACACTGGGCTATCACGGCTATACGGCGATCTACCAACTATAACCTGTAGATTACAAAAATGGCGAAGAAAGTGCAAAATACAAAAAAAAGAATCCCTATAAATGCGCACAAAAACCCCAGAACCACACATCCAAAGGAAGAGACGTATTAGTGCTATTCCAAGTGTAATCGTTAATCAATTAACGCAACCGCTAATGCGCACTGGAAAAAATGGCTGTTGGCGATTTGTGAAATCGAGCAGGAAATGTCGATGGCGCGTGATTGGTTCGCGGTGTCTGTATCAGCTAGTATTTTTCATGATGTTTGCTGAAATCACAGATCTGTATTTGAATAGATAACGCAAGTGTCATTTCTTGTATAGAAACCAAGCGTGCCATTATTTTTCCACCTACTATGACGTCACATGAGCAATTTAGTGATGGGAACTCTCCGTCAGTGCGTAAACGATTCAATCGATTATATTCGAGTGCATCGACAGACGAATGATGAATTGACAGAAGAATGATAAATCTAGAATTATACCTGTTTTTTTATAACGCTATTTTCTCATGGTCTCATTTTTATTCTGAGCAACTCTTCCTACATTATTTTTCTCCACCACTACATCTTCTCGGAGAACAACGATCTAAATCAGTGAGTTAATGAGTCAGTAAGTCAGTGAGTAGTTCAGTAGCCTTTATTATTATAATAACTTGTCCTTATTGATAACCTACCTAATTAACTAGTTTTAATATTTTTTTCTCGGAAAGTTACGAAATAATTTAAAAAAACCCCGAAAAGAAATTTTATCTACAAAAAAGAAAGCCAGTAGAAGGCGCTATGACAAAATATAATACAACCCAGAACTAATTCGGATTTGAAAAAAAAACAAATAAAATAACTTGTAGAGAAGGAAAAATAATCAAGTATTTTTTTTTCGTTGTCTGTTTTTCTCCAGGCTGTATCTCATAAACAGTGATAACTAGAAAGCTGAAATTTTCACAAATGACGTATTTCTGTTGCCGCTATAACAACAGATACAAGTAAAAAAAGGATTTTAAGGGGGCCCCTTACAATAAACGTGTTTTTTTTCATAATTGTTTGCTCAATATTAAAACGTTAATAAGTAGATACTTAAAATTTTCAGAGTATATTTACCTATCAAAATAAATAAATAAATAACAGTAAAGTAAATATCAAAGGGGCTCCCATACAAAAACGTTATTTTCTATTATAGAAGATAGTACGGAACTCTTCGTTTGTTCAATATTGTAAATAAAAAAAAACAAAGTAGTGTAACAAACTCTTCAACATTTGCTGAATATGTAGAATTATCAGAAGCAGTAACAGAATTGAATTTTCTCATTTGTGTAATGAATGATGTATTTACTAAGGTTTGTAAACCAGTTAAAATCTATGAAGATAAATTCAGCAGCTGTAGCTATTTCTAAGTATGGAAACTTTACAAAGAATTCTAAGCACATTGAAGTTCACTATCATTTTGTAAATTAAAATGTTTAGCAGGGAAGTATACAAAATAGAGTCAGTCAGTCAAATAAAATTGCAGATATATTTACAAAACCTGTGAGAAATTTTAAATTCACTAACTTAAAAATGCTAGATTAAAAGGAGTATAGTTCCCTAATTGATTATAATTACTGTAGTACTTAAGAAGCTTTGAACTTATGTAAGGAGGCGTGTTCGTGTATATATGTACATTTATATTGGCAACACTGAGTAAAGGAAGGAAGTAAATAAAAACTGACACATACCACACGTTAAGAAATGTAGCTTAGAGAAAAACTTGTAACTAAAATTAAACTGTTCTTTTATTAAATAAAAACAAAGTTAAAACAAGAGTATGCCAATTAATTATTTAACAGAAACATAGTAGTAATAAAAATATTTTAGATACATGGAACATCCATCGCGAATATTATCATTTCTCTGTTCCCAAAATCGATTAGAATTAGAATCGAATACAACTATCTGTGTAGGTACAACACATTTTGCTTAAAATGACAGAAATATGACAATAGCTGCCGTACCATGTAGCTGATTGACAGGTGAAAATATCGTTCATTTTGATGTTCGTTGCGTGTTTTAATAGACAAGCCATACTAGATAGCTTTGTAACTAAAAGCGGCAATGTATTATAAATTAAGCGATACACACTCGTTTAAAAGTTTTTCAGTGTAAAACCACAACGAACACGAAAAAATTGATTTTGCAATAAAAACCACATAATCTAATAATAAAGTGACCAACCAATGAAAGGAAATCTTTCTATTAATTAGTCCCGCTTTATTTAGATAGTTTTTGCAACTCAATACGGCACAGTTAGGCATTTTTTATATTTAGCTTGACATCTGTCACCGAGAACGTTCGAGCACGGACTCAATCAAATGGCGATAAACTAAGATAATTTTACTCAGTTTTTACACGCGAAGTACATGCACTTGCGGCATCTATTCAAATACATGTCTGTGGCTGAAATACTTGAGAACTTGTATTTAGTTATTTAATACATACACATACTACACATACATATACTCACGGCTAACGACATGATAGTCCAATGGGTAGAACACCCGCCCGTAAACAGACAGGCGTGAGTTCAAATCCCGGGTCGGGCCTACACCAATTTGTCTTTTCTAAAGTCATATGTGTGGTTAATTTCTCGTGGTTGTTAACGGTGAGGAAAAATATCGTGAGGAAACCCACATGGCCGAGTTGTACTTAGTCATGTGACAGTGTATTCGTACAAAACGGCGATAGGCCTGCCCCCTATCACGTGAGTACACTGTCTAAGCAAAACGTGGGTTCAGTTCAGAAGTATTGGTACCTCTGCCAACCCTTTCGGGGATAAACGGCGTGAACCTTTATGTTATAACCATAAACATACTACCTATCGTCACTGTATGATGCAGTCTTCCTAAAATGCTCTTTTAATCTTTCCATTTCGATTCTCGCCTTTTTTACTATACTGATAGTCCTGTGGCCTGTACAACTTAACCTTGATTTTTGGTGTACCTTGGCTGGGCAAAGGTGTGTGTACTTAAGCTACATCGGATTGCTTTTCTTTTGGCAGCGGGCTTAAAAATGTGTCATGTTCCGCAAGCGAGAGCGCGAAACAAGAGATAGAAGGCATCCGTCTATTGAGATTGGCGATTACCATTCACTATCTTGTCAAATAATTATATTTCTTCGGCTTCAGTGTTTTACACACTAATTTATTTTTGTGAGATATTTAGTATCAATAACAAAAATACTACGGCTTTAAGTACGATAATTCCGTACTTAAAGCCGTAGGTAGCCGCCAGTAACCAAAATCCCTGTCCAGGGTAGACTCGACTAAGTATGATGATGAACTATAGATCCGGAACATGGTACATTCTGAAACCCGCATTATTTCCCCGAGGTAGTTGTAACACGATCGTAGCATGTATCTCATACATGTTTAGTTTTTGTGTGAGTGAAATTGCAACTGAATGTTGTAGTTGTTTTTGCAACGAATATGTGTCGATTATTGCACTTGTTTCCTTGTTTGCAGCCGTTCGGAGATATAAAGTCTCGAGCTAGAACTTTCTTTTTGTAGTTACGTTGAGTTTGCTGGCTGAACAAGGGGGCTGTTAAATATAATGTTTGATTTTAGTATGTTACTTATTTGTTCCGTAGATGCATACTAGTGGAAGTGGAACTTCCTAGCTTTGCACGGGTAGTGTTATGTTTTCATATATGAGGTTACTCAATCGTATGAAATTTAGCGTGAATCTTTCTGGTCGTAAAAGAGTTTTAATTTACTTAACTCAACTCAAACTCAAACGTTCATCTCTGAAGGGGTTGGCAGAGGTAGAAATACTTCTGAACTGTCACGTGACGTTGTCACCTGGTCACATAGATACACATAAAGTATTTTTTTAACATATTCATTACCCATCAATCATACAAACATAATCGATCTATGATCCTTAGTAAATAAAATTTTACCAAAAGTTATTTCTCGCAATGCTAGACATAGACGCACAGTGTAGAGTACAGGTATTTTCCACGGCGCGGCGCGAGGTATCGTAACCGACCAATGCATCACTTGGTAGATGGGGCAACTATGCGGTATACTCCAACTTAATCACATATCAAAAATTAAATAGTATATTAATTAATATATATACGAAAATATTACACAGAGTTAGCTCCTAGAAAAATATAATAATTACTTGCTATAAGGAATACTAAGTCAACGATATATTTAATATTATTATATAATACACATTACATCCCTTCTAGGGATTTATAGCCGTGAGTATATGTATATGTATGTATGTAATACACATTAATTAACATCCAAGACTAAGAAACTCATCACATAAATGTTTCTCTCGGCGGGGATCGAACCCGCAACCTCCGGACCAAGAACCGAACGTTGTCACATATATAAATGACAGCCTAGATTAAGAAACAAACACTCATATTCGCCGTATAAATGATTGCTCTCAGCGGGATACGACGCTGCGACCTCTTAACCCCAGAAGCTAGTCACTTACTAACTAAATCATGCACGTTGTCAACTAAGTATACATACATACATACATATTCTCACGCCGTTAGTTCCCATTGGGGTAGGCAGAGACTATCGATCGCCGCTTTGTACGATCCTGGCAAACCTCTCTAGCTTCATTCACATCCATCAATCTTTTCATACATGTTCTTTTATTCTTCGTACTTCGGACACTTGCCTTTTTGAGCACACTTTCTATTTGATCCAAATGTGTCCTCCGAGGTCGTCCTCTACTAACATTACCTTCCACATTGGGTCTATATATCTCTTTTACCAATTTACCGTCATCCATCCTCTCTATATGCCCAAACCATCTCAATAATAGTTATAAAAGTATTATATCGAGCCAATGTGATTGGTAATGACATTAGAGAGGCCCTATACTTTAATTACTTTTACTATCTATATAACTTTTTTACCACATTGATGTCATTCATCCCCACCACAGTGCCCAGAACGTTACTTATTTTGTTATCTTAACTAGTTGAAAGTTTTAACATAACGTTTTCTATCGTTCTTACAAAAAACTTTTTGTATTGCACCTTTCATAATATTAAAATATATCGTTGAGTTAGTATTCCATAATACAAGTATTACTAAGTTTGGGGCTTGCTTGATCTATGTGTATTTATTTATTTTTTTCACCATATAAAATATTTCGCGCACTACCATATAAATAAATAAACTCATGCCTAGTTTCTGAAGGTACTTCTGAACATCACCTGATGGTATGTCCCTTTTTTCCTGCTGTGTATTTGTGTAATAATAGAGGATAGAACTAACCAAACCAAAAAATAGTATAAAAAGTATCACTTAAGAACAATCCGGCTAAGTTACGTTACGTTAGTCCTAAGCGCGGTTATTGCACTTCGCAACCTCCGCGGATGAAAGTAGGTGGCATGTCACCGCACGACCTTTTTGGTCCGCAACCTCTTGCGTTGGACCAATTTTGGCATTCAGTGATGTAACCGTAGCCTCAATTGATAATAGTTTGTTTTGAATTTATTATGTATTGTTTATTTGTATAATGATGATGAAGATCGTCGTAGTATGCAGGATTATTAAATTAGTTTCCAGTCTAGAATTGCTTGAGAAAAATGCTTATTTAAAAATTCTTTTAAGAAGTACATAACTTATTTAGGTTTGCCGGGTTCGGCACCTTTTATGGAAACTTTAAATAATAATCTATAATTATCCATGTTTGTTCAGAATGAGGGAAATCATTGTTAAGAAACTCGCATGGCCGAATTCATCCTTAGTTGTGACTTTATCTGAATTTAGTACATATCCTAGCTGCCTTCCATCATATAAAATCTTAAAACTTAATGTAATAAACACAAAAAAGTATCAATAAAAATAAAATTAGCGTTATTAAATAACATAATGGCTCACGCCGTTCTCTAGGTCAAACCCATTATCACATTAAAACCTCTTCGGAGCGGGTCAGCAACCTACTTTGTTGTTTTGTACGTCATGAGTTTACGTTTTATATCATTGACGGTTTTATACCAATGCATTGGTGTGGTGGTTTGATTGGTGGTCACTGGTGTTGTATGGTTGTATTTGCGTAAAGAGCTTATTCCATTTGTCTGAATGAAGACGTCTGAAAGCCACAGAATCTGAATTCAGACTAGTGGAATAACGTTCAGAACGCTAGAACTGAAATTTGTGTACTGGAATAACAAGCGTCTGCGGCAGTAACTTCGAAGAACGTCTGAATTCAGCAACGACAAAGTGTAATGGAATAAGCTCTTTAGGTGTTGATGTTTAGATGTGCAGTTATTTTTATGATGGAGGGATTATATCTTTTAAAGATTTTTGTGGTTTGTAAGTAAGTTACGTTAATAAAAGAATATATTAATGAGCTGATAATTGTGTAGCTATTTTCGCGGTTAATAATTAAGCAATTACCTATTAATTATAACTAAACAATTAAAGAGTAATTGCTAATAATTGAACTTTAACTATTAACTTAATTAATTGTTAGTTTTACCTTGACGTACAATTTTGTAAATTAATCTTATCCTAGTTCAAAATGCCTCTTGATTTACAGTATAAATAATTAAATAAATATGGTATTATTTCAGCCGCGGACGTGCTATCAAGTCAATGGCCGATGGTCCGGTGTCGGCCGCTGCACGCCGCCACCTCTGAGTCGCGGAATAAGGCTAAGAAGTGTGCTGAGTTCTTGCAGCCTTATAGGTAAGCATTCTATTTATTGTATTCTGTTTGGAAGAATAAAGTATTAAATGGGAAATAAGATTTATGATCTAAGATATACAGAAGGAAAAGTGACGGTCCAATCACGCTTAGTTGAGAAACTCCATAAAAATACAATGGTTTTCGGTATTTAATTAGTTAACTTTAATAAACTGTGTTTATTCAATCTTAAACACATTTGTGGTTCATTAATTTTAATTATTGGTGGTATCGTAGAAACTTGAATGTCATATCGGTGGTACTCCCCGCCAAAAGAACAGTCGGTCGTGGACAGGGACTCAGGTTTACGAACCGACGGACGATCCGAGATGTATGGAGAAGCACCGCGCACTGCATTGGTGCTGGAACCGAGACGCCACAGAAATTCAACCGCCTCAAGTTGGTCGCGAAGCTGATTAGAATTAACCCGTTTATGGAAAAAACCATTGGGATTATTTCCGTTTAACCTTTCGTCTGTTGGATATTATTCGAAATTTAAATTACATAAAAGATTCTTCAATTCGTCTTTCGTCATACGAATTTAGTGACATCCAATAGAAATACCCTAAATTGCGACCGAGCTTATACCACAATATTAGGGGTATTCACTAGAATAGTCTTCAGCGTGATAACGGATCGGTCTCAATAGATTTTGGCACGGTTATTTTCGAATTTCCGGCAGATACTTGTAATAAGACATCCTCTATTGCAAAATTCCGTACATCAGAGTTGTTTGATTGTGTCTGTGCAAGTACTCAGTGTTAGCAAGAGCCTAACTATCGGAAATAACATGCCTAATTGACTCTGGGACGGCTACATGCTCGTAAACTGGCTGTGGTACCGCCTTGAGGATGTATTTCTGATAGTTCCGCGTCTTGATGACCTGATCCTGAATTGCCCTGACAAAACCTAAGGTTTCCACGGAGAGATCCCCGAAATGCAGCCAATATTCCTACATTACGCTTCACGGACCACGAAAGACTAGTGAAGTACCTTGTAAAACCTCCCGTGCAGTTTATTTTTTTCCATACGGACTCCCGATCAGAGGTGCAAAGTACCTCCGGGGTTCGCCAATCCTGTGAGGCCAACAATAAGGGGCCGTCCTTTATCACTAGCGATCACCTCTCCCCGAATACTATCATCCGTCATCGTCAAAAAATAGCTTCTGAGGTTGCATACTTTTCGGTTATGCATGGTTTTGGCACTCAGGAGGCCTCGGCCACGGGATTACAATCTTATAACCGTCGATCTCGGATGATGTATCCGATGGGAGTTTATCGTCGTGCGGACTTGTCTTTCCTGGGTGTTTAGTTCGGTCTGAGTCCATTTGAGCACGCCAAATGTGTACATCATCACAGACATGACCTTGATGTTAATGGCTCAGATCAGATTATCGCCTATTATTATAGAGTTCTTTACGTAGGGCGACTAAGTATATGGGGCTTTTTTAAGTGGTTTTTGGGCGATGCGGTTGGAGACCCATCACCAACGATACTTTATTTCTACCATCTTCTTTCCTATCAACTTCCAAATGTGATTGAGGAGGTTTTAGGGAAGAAGCTCTGGCTGCGCATTTTTTGGGATTTATGGCCGTAACTATATTTATGTTCGTTACGTTACATAGTGGCTAACAATACATTCGCATTTTCAGACAACGCCCAGAAACGTGCACAGCGCTCGCCAGACGTCTGGTGTCGGGCGCGCTCGGCGTCAGACTGAGCACGGCGCGGCAGGAGCGGGACGAGGAGCGAAGACTTATTAGCAAGGCTAAGGGTGACTATCATATTCTTCCATATCTATACTATATACATGTTTAAATTATTGGTTATAATTAATATATATTAATATGTATTAATTATTAATATACATGTATTAATTGGGAGACTTTATATCTCAAAACAAAGGTAGCTAGAGCTTTAAAGAAGAGATCCCTTTGGTAGCAATAGCGAGCGTATTAATACCATATTGTAGTGAGCGAATTGTAGTTTTTGATGCTGTATTATAATGAGCCAATGGTACTTTTTTGTTGCTTCTCTAAATATTCCTTTTACGATATGCAATGATACAAACTTATTTTTTAATAAATACGCAAAACAACTATTTAAATTGCCATCCAAAATAAAAGTATACTCTCGCGCCAAATAAGTTGCGTGTAGAAATGTTTTCTCTGCTGACCGAATGTTTAATCTTGCTGACCAAGTAATTATTCTGCCGAGTGACTGTTTATTTTGAAGATACATAATAAAACTCGCTGCCAGCTTGTGTTTAAATTGCAGACCATTGTCATGATTATTTAAAGAACATGAGTTTTTATTCAAAAATAATTTAAAATATTTACGTAGACAATTTACAACCTTAATTAAAATATAAAACTAAATAAATACGATAGATGGAATTACTGGTTTTGATTATTGCTAACAAAATCTTTGTATGCTGACAAAATTATTTATTAGCGGTTATTTCTTGCAAACCAAATTTTCAAGTGGCATTCACATTAATTACTTCTCATTAAATTAATCTCAAACTGTACTATAATTAACGGTTCAGATAGTTCAACAAAAAAAAAATTGAGATAATGATAGGGTTTCACTACTTTTTGTATTTTCTATTGATTAATCAACTGTTTGTGTATATCACTAAGGGTAATAAATACGTCTCCCTGTTAATTCATTCAATAACAAACAAAGTTATTTAATCCGTTTCATTTCTGGCAGATGGTGCTCACATATCAATCAAAAGAACTATTTATAAATATTTTCAAAAGATTAATTAATAAGAAATAAGGCAACATTAATAAATTAAGGATATAGGCATATATTTTTAAGCAGGACTGCAATGCGCACCTCCTATGGGTTGATTTATAAAGTAAATTGACAGTTGAGCGCTTCCTTATTTCCTAGTTAGCATATAGTATTAGTTAGCACAATAATTTATATTGATAAAATTATTTACAGAAAAGAAACGCCAAGCTGCGTTACACAAGGAGGCGGCGTGGGACGGCTCGCTGGGAACTAAACCTGTCGGCGATTCGTGAGGTAATCTATACTAATATTATAAAGCTGAAGAGTTTGTTTGTTTGAACGCTAGGATCTCAGGAACTACCCAATCAAATTCAAAAATTCTTTTTGTGTTGGATAGTCCATTTATTGAGGAAGGTTTTAGGCTATATATCATCACGCTGCGACCAACAGGAGCAAACTATCAGCGAATAATGTTGTAAAAACGGGGATAATTATTCATACTAAGGCTTCCGTTGTGTGCGCTGCGTAAACGGTTTAAGTTACCCAAAAAAAATGTATTAAAGAATTATTTCTCTTTAAATGATCTAAAAACATGCCCGCGACAGTATATGTCTAACTTTTAAGTTTCACTTACTACAACCATTTTTATGGTAAATAAATTTGGTCGAATTTAATGCATAATTGCCATAATGTTTTATCAACATAATATTAATCTTAATCCAAATAAATATGTTGTTGATTGAGAGTATTTAATTGAGAACAAAATTGTCTTTGACATCACTTAATTTAAATAAACATCTTAGAAGATAATACAAATTTTAAATTACTCCGTAACAAAATTTACACGCGTGCATGAAGCGCAAGACAAGACGCTGCGCTGGCCGGCCACCTGCAGCACCGCAGGGTCACCTGCGCGAGAAGTTTATGTTTAAGCCTTACTCGTATCCTATTAATATTATAAATGTGAAAGTTTAGATGTTTGTGTGTTTGTAGCTAAATGAAGACTAATTCACAGAACGTATTTAAAATAAAATTTACAGGAAGCCAGATAATGATCCCAATTAACACAATAGGACACTTTTTATCCCAGAAAAATTAAGAGATCAATAAATTTTCTTAAAAAATGGTTAAACAGAAACAGAAACAGAATCAACGCTCAGCCGAAACTACTATACTTATAAACTTAAAATTTATAAAGTGAAAACATTGTGAGGACACTATGAAAAACACCTTTTTTCTCATCGCATGACAGAGACCCTCAACAGGTCAGTTAAATATTTCAGTTTGACGACGTGAAAGTCTACACTTTTGACAGTACGAAGTCTGTGGGGTCAGCTAGTATACTATGAAAGTAAAGAATCAACTATATTAATAATAGGTGGGAGTCCGAAATGAGAAAAATAAAAAAACATGTACGAGAAGAATAATGAATGCGAGGAAAGCAATAAAGATTTGTCAAGTTCGTGTAAAATGGTTATTGATAGTCTCTGCCTACCCTAATGGAAATAATGGGCGTGAGTTTAAGTAAGTGAAGCAATAACATTCCAAATATATACACACAGACCTGACAATTACTCCCATAAAGCGATGCATTTCTGATTCTGAGGCTGTACCTACCAGCCTCAGAATCAGAAATGCATCAGCCACTTTTGGAAATATTGGGAGTAAAATATTGTGAAATAAAGGTTGTTGGTGATGAGTCTCCAACCGTCAAATCCCTTTACATTACCATTATTTACCTCGTACCACACTCAAAGAAACAGCTTAGTGCTATTCCAAGCCGACACTACACTTGGCAAACAAGCGATGCTGTTGGAGACCCATCACCAACCATTATTCACTTTACGAATACAATCTTTACCCCACTTAACTTTCAAAAGTGAATGATTTTTTCTTTATTCTGAAGCTCTATTTCAAATATTATAGCGAAAGATAATTATCCTACTTTTTATTGTTTTGTTGAGTTGTGATATTTTATTATATTTTATTGATTTTTGTATTTGTTTTAGTGTTTGTATGTGGTTTCGGTATTCTGTAAGAGGTATGAATAACTAAATTATTTCTTCCTTTTTTTTGTTCATTTATATTGTTGTAATATTTAAAAAAACGCTTTGAACAAAATGCATTTTTGTGTAACATGGTACGTATGACAATATAGCATGTTTATGTACCTATCTGTTTGGTCAGGCTTGTTAGCCGATACGCTAAATTTTTACTGGCTGTTAGCAGATGTGGTCCGGAATTACTTAAGAGGAATGTATATTTTGATTCGTTTCATTAAAATATCAGTAGAGAACGACCACAGAGGACATCTTAAAATCAATTAGAAATTATGGTCAAATAAGCCGGCGTCTATAGTTTAAAGAATAAAAGATATAAGATGTATGGATGCATGTATGAAAAGATTGATTAATGTAAACGAACAAGAGGTTTGTCAGGACCGTACAACTAATGGCGTGAGGATATGGACGTATTGTATAAAATTTAGTGCCCGTGTGAGTTTGGGGCGGATAGATAGTTAATAATAATATTATTGTTTTGTTTGACATACATATATTTGAGTATATGTATGTATATGTATGTATGTTTTGTTTGAATTTTCCAGATATTCCTGCCATCCGATTTCTGTGCAAGCTCTCAAATAGACATTATAGACAATTACTAATAGTTCTAATTATAATAACTAGTTTAATAGAAAGATATATTTTAGAATTCAATTTGTAGCATTAGGTCAAGTGGTTTTGCACCAAATATGTATTATAGTATTATTTGAACTTCTCACGTTTGCTCGCATTAATGTAGTTTTGTGTATGTATGTTTTATGTTCTATGAAGTTAATTGGTTTGCCAAAAATCTTTGAAATTGCCAAATATTATAAACGAAAGATTCAACGCGAAAAACTAAGTACATTTAAGTTAATATCACAGATAACTGACTAATACGTTTATATTCTGTTATATTAACATGCTACTGTTATATATAAAGAATTCAATTGTGTTTTCTGTATGTGTTTAAATATGGAAAACATGCAAGGGCTATGTGAATATAAATAAGATGTAACTAACGAAATAGCACTATAAGATTTGTAGTCAACATTATAACAAACATTGCCTTAATAGAATAATGTGGAATTCCCTTAATGAAACCTTATGCCATTGGATGAAGATAAACTAATTTCTTTGTGTTTGGTTACATTTGTGTTGGTTTTTGATTATTATAAAACAGATTAATTCCAAAACAAAAATTATACGAATGGAACTGTTTCCATTTTGCAATTTAATGTCCTTAAGTAAATTATGCACATTGTAGCAATGGACTTAAATAAAAAATGTGCTCATGATGAATTATTTTTGTGTTTTAGTTTTTTTGTTCTTTGTTCAACGGCATAAGGTTGAAATAAGTATTTTGGCACAGCTTATAAATTCTGTCATGTGTTAAATGAAGGATTGAACCTTCCTTAGCATGTAATATGTATCTGTGTTATTTTTTTTAGTGGTTAATATTCTATATTTACATACTACCCGCCCAACTCATATATATTTAAAATAAACGTAATTTTATACGTAAATATAAATAATAATTAATGCAATATTAAAGTGTTGTGAATACCACGTGCCTTCCTTTATCTAGTCTTATTTGTAATGTAACGATTAATCGACGGGGTATGCAGTGGCACTGTATTTGTTTAACGGTCTGGTGTTTTCGTGATATGATATATTCTGATATCATTAAAAAACTCTTACTATGTAAAAAATTAAATAGTAATATTTTTTTCGCGAAAATTACTGATTGTTTTACAAGATACAGTACAGTACCATGCAATGATAAGTTTGGTAGATGGCGCCACTAAATGTTTTGTCGAATCGAATGCTTTTATTTTAATGTATTTGGAAATGTGATTACAACAATACTTTTAATTTAAACAATACTTTTATTCTTATTAATTTTGTACACTATTATTGACAAGTAGTATTTTAAAAATATATTCAAGGATTCTATCTATAAAGAAAGTGAAGTGGTTATTGGTTTGGTGATAATGTTGCCAATTGTTTTACTATTGCGTTGCCGAAAATTCCCATGATGGGTGATGTTATTCTTAAGTATAACTACTTTGTAATCCAACCATAAGTATATTTTTTTTTATAAATACGCAGGTATAGTGGCGCCATCTCGTTTTAAATTATCGTCCGTCTTTCTACAGCAAAACCACTTGTTATGTTTTAGCTAACTCGAAATAGTAATAATGTAGCTTTTGATTGAAAATAATTAAATAAAATATATTTACATAGAAATCAAATGGTTGCAATTGGGATAATTTTGTATGTAAAATTGTAAATGAAATGGAACGAATATTGATTGAAATGATATGGTCCAAACTTTTCTATATACAAAAAGATTTGGGAAAATTAATATGAGACGGAACTCTCGCCAATCATTTTTAAATAGATTTTAGTTAAATTTATCAGTTGTTTCTGTTTTAAAGTGCTAGAACGTAGCAAAATAAGGTTTGTATGTAATAAATTAAATGTTGCACTGTTCGATTAGTATGATCAAATGTCAATTATCAGAACAATATTATCTCAATGGAAACCTGTTTTATGATCTCTTCGATATATTTATAATACATATGTTATTTACATGTTTGACGCATAATAATATACATTATTTTTTGGCAATTGCTCTAAATATGATATTTTGCTTTTAATTCGATGATAACTGTTCAACCGACTGTCTTCAAATAGGGTTGTGTGTTTTGAAGATTTCTCAATGAAAGTCAACATAATTGATTGCAGAAAAGAGAAACTATGGGCGATTAAAGTAATTAACTTGAGAGCGATTTTGATAATGATTAATTTGCGATTATAATGTTGGAAGTATATTTCAATGCTGATTGTCCATCTACTATTTACAAAATACATTATTTCTGTTCCTTAGAATCAACTGACCCTAAAAACTTGTAAAGCATGAATAAAACTAATTTAAATCTTTTTGTTCATGAAAACCTCATGTGGGGATTATTACTAATAAATAAAGGAAAGAACAATTTCGACACAGGCGGGAATCGAACCCGCAACCTCGGGTATACGCCCCCGTCGCTAGAATAAGGATAGAAGAATTTCGCGCTGGCAGCCATTGACACGGTAGCTCAATTGGCAGAGCGACGGGGGCGTATACCCGAGATCTTAGGTTCGATTCCCGCCTGTGTCGAATTTTTTCTTTCCTTTATTTATTAGTCATGAATAAAACTTTTGGTAGTAAGTGGTATACTTATCATCCTTTTTCCGACTTTTTATCTTGTTTTAATTTCTGATGTAGAAGTGTGTGACTTAATTCATGCACATTGTTATTTTACGAATCTTCGCACTTCTATTCGTATAAGCGCGAAAGATTTGTGTGTTTGAATCACTTCATGATTATATCTCTGATGGTTTGATGAAATTCTTTGTATCACATAAAATACTTATTTGTATTGGTTTTGTATCACAGTACATGATAAAACAATATTGCAATATAATTACCAAATGGCTTTATATCTTAACAAACATGGGAATGGTAGTGACTGATAGTAAAGAAAATGAAGTGATAATAAAATATATGGAGTCTGACGATTTGAGGGTCGCAGGTTCGATCTTCGAGTAGGCTAACATTTATTATATATAATTTAAATATTTTTGTTCATGAAAACCTCATGTGGGGCTTATTACTAATAAATAAAGAATAAATAAAGGAAAGAAAAATTTCGACACAGGAGGGAATCGAACCCGCGACCTCGGGTATACGCCCCGACGCTCTGCCAATATACGTATATACCCGTATACCCGAGGTCGCGGGTTCGATTCCCGCCTGTGTCGAAATTTTTCTTTCCTTTATTTATTCTTTATTATATATGTATTTCTTAGTTTTCAATTTCACTCATATGTATGAGTGTATCGCATGTTATTTATTTCTGTATAAGCAAGATACACACCAAAACTCAAGCCATTATTATACTTGCTTCAAGACTTACTTGTACTGTATTACTTTGTCGCATTCTCAGAAATATACTCCAATATGTTACACAAAAGAGTCTTAATTGTAGCTACCCTTTCCATGATAAAGGTGTGGCGTTTTTGGCAGATGAATACCCGGCCCCCTGATTACGTATCTTTTGCGACTGACGATTGTGACGCAAGTTGCACGATTATCGCTGTCAATGGCATAAATGTGTATGCGTTTGGACACTTTTGACAGCGACAATTATGCAACTTGCGTCACAATCGTGGTCGCTAAAGATACGTAATCAGAGCGCCGAAGTGTATGCTTACTGACAGAAATAAAATTAACAATACAATTTTCAATTTCTTACTGCCACTGAAATATTTGTATGATTCAGCCTAGTTTCTGCAAGACTAAGGTTACATTACTGATATGGTATTGTATTTTGAGTGTGTTAAGAGTAATAAAGTATTTTTTTAAATATATTAACTATATTTATAATAGTCACAAAGCTTATTGTTCCAAATAGCCAAACATGAGTAGTTTATTATATGTAGTATTTCTTTCAGCTATATCGTCGCCCACTGCTTCTGTGCATATTTAACCTTCCCCAATGAGAATTATTGAAGGCTAAGCTATAAATTATCGCTTTGTTTTTTTCTCTCTAACCTCTTTATATCTTTATTTTTACTCTCTATAATTTAACAGAAACTAGGCTGATTCAGGTCTTTGAAATGCAATAATAATTAAGTTATATATATTAGTACTGTGTATTAATGCAAATTATGTGAAAGCAATATTAAAATAATAATAAAATATATGGATTATTTTTATACTTGTATGTGCTGACGATGATTGTAACTAAAGAGTTGGTTGATTTGGTCTGATTTAATAAAGGAATGCATAAAATAAGTTTTTTTTTATTAAATAACCCCGTAAAAGATTATCACGTGGTACTTAAAAAGGGGGCGGGAGGGAAATATTCAAATATAAACCTAGGATAAAATCGTGAAGGAGTGGTTCAACGCGTACTTTCAGTCGAAGTTTTTAAAACAGTTAATTGGAGCCAATGAGGCTGACTTGAAAATTTATATTTTCGTCCTTTTTTCAATGTCACTTTCATATTGGTTTTTCAATTACTGGTTAAGGAAAAACACGTTTTAGTGTGTTTTCTTATTCAGTTAAGATTGTGTACTGTTTTGTCATGACCCCAAACCTTCGAAGCAAAAATCTCTTTACAGTAAATAATTCAATCCATCCCTGCTCACTCCGTATTGTGGAATCATTTCTTTTCCAACGGTAATTGGTATGATTGAACCAAAGCACCCCAACAACGGGATCGTGGCTGACTTACTAAATTATACGCCTAGAGAAGCTAAATAGAGAAGATCGTTTGCCCAGCGGTTCCCGAATTTTCTGTGTCGTTTCATTTATAATAAAATAATTAAATCCATAGAACCACTGAAGAGCTCCTCTGTCAGAGAATGCAAAAAAATCATAAAGGACTACCTTCTTTCGCTGTCCTACGAAGATACAGAATCTCTTCTTAGAGTAATGTATTAGGTTAGAAACACGCACACACACACACATACACACATACATGAGTTTGCTTTTCTTTTCATTCCTACATATACACTAAATTGTACACGCACTTCACGCGCACCTGTCCGACTTTTTAAGTAGCATTTAAGTAAAGCTCAATTGTTTTTCTTTTTATTAGATTAAATCATTTGTCATATTTGCATTTAGGGATTTTTATTCTTTTTTTAAGTTTAGTTTATATTTAATAATTTGTTTGAGTTTACTTATTTCTTTTTTTTTTTATAGTTTTTAACCATTTTTCTTTGCTTTGTTCTTCGTTTAAATTGTTTAATTTAATATAAAGCAGATAAAATAGGAACCTTGCGATACAGGCCATGCCTAGTGCAAGGTTCAACGTAATGATGATTTTTTGTAAAAATGAAAATGAAAAATAAAGCGATTTATTTATTTATTTATTTATTTAAGAAACGAAAAATGACAATATCCGTAAGTATAATTCAGTGCATAATTTAAATCTTTTTGCTCATGAAAACCTCATGTGGGGATTATTACTAATAAATAAAGAATAAATAAAGGAAAGAAAAATTTCGACACAGGCGGGAATCGAACCCGCGACCTCGCGTATACGCCCCGACGCTCTGCCAATTGAGCCACCGTGTCAATGGCTGCCAGCGCGAAATTTTTCTATCCTTTATTACTTTTACACGTTTAAGTAGTGTTTGCGTTTCCTACCTCCGAATTTTACCTAATTCGGAAGGCCATTTGTCCATCTTTTCGGATAGAATGCAAATGTTGAAAACGCCTAACTATCACATAATTTAAATCTTTTTGCTCATGAAAACCTTATGTGGGGATTATTACTAATAAATAAAGAATAAATAAAGGAAAGAAAAATTTCGACACAGGCGGGAATCGAACCCGCGACCTCGCGTATATATAATTTAAATCTTTTCGCTCATGAAAACCTCATGTGGGTCATTATGTGATAGTTAGGCGTTTTCAACATTTGCATTCTATCTGAAAAGATGGACAAATGGCCTTCCGAATTAGGTAAAATTCGGAGGTAGGAAACGCAAACACTACTTAAACGTGTAAAAGTAATAAAGGATAGAAGAATTTCGCGCTGGCAGTCATTGACACGGTGGCTCAATTGGCAGAGCGTCGGGGCGTATACCCGAGGTCGCGGGTTCGATTCCCGCCTGTGTCGAATTTTTTCTTTCCTTTATTTATTCTTTATTTATTAGAAATAAATCAGTGCATTTCCACTGATTTAAGCGAAGCAAATGTATGACCAACAAAAGTGAAAACATTGAATGAACCAGTCAGGGTGTAGTTGGGGTGTAGGGACAACGTATTTTTGTACTGAACCACGATTGGTTTCCTCTCTATTTATTTAAGTCCTCTATGATTATACGATACACCTCCCTTATGCTATCCATAAATTTTCGCTTGGAGATAAATGGGTCATCTTATCGTCATTGGCTTGTGGTCTATAAGGAGATTCATTATATTTTTAATAAACGTCAGCCAATATTATTTTGCGGGGTGAGCAGTGTAGTGAGAACGTACCAAACCCTTTATAAAAAAATATTGTCTTCATTAACTAGGAAAAATTAACACTTTTTTATATTAATCAATTAAGTAAAGAGACATTTTTCGACACCACCAGGACTGGAATCCGCGACCTCCCGGTCAACGCCCCACGGGTCACTTGCCACCATAGCGCAATTCGAGTCCTGCAAATGTCGAAAAAAAATATCTCTCCTTAATTGATTAGTAATAATCTTCACTTGAGGTTTTCATGAACAAAACATTCTGATTATTTTTTTTACATGTTCGAGCGGACAGCTGTCGCGAAAAGCACCGAGATGGATTGATTAATTAGGTCATTCATATCTGCCACCCTACAGCTGCACCTCTAAGGAGAAACGAGTGTGCTAGCAGACCCTATATGTATGGGCTAGAGATAACTCGATTGATTTATTTCTCCTAGGTATTGAATAGACTACAAATAGACCAAGTTTAAGTTGAGAAGGAATCACTGAAAAATATGTTTTTTGACGGGCAATTAGTAGCGTAGCCCAAAACGCACTGGTGGCTGGCGTTAACTATTATTTATATATTATTAACTATTATTTTATCCATAGGTCGCTGGTTCATATCCGGCTCGAAGGACTACACAATGCATATTAACCTTTCACGTCCTCCCAGAGTAGCCAGAAGCAAAAGTACCGTCAAACCCCGATGGCTCCCCGTGGAGCCGCCGATGGCCAGTTCACCGTGTTCGAATTATACCCCTTATTTCTTTTATTTTAAGAGATAAATTACGTTTAGCTAAACGCAAATAATTCTATTGTTCCCGGGTTTTGACGGTACTTGTCCTTCGCTAGTGCTCGGGAAGTCACAGGTTAAGTAAAATGCATTGTAAATTTTAAGTTGTATTAATTAAAATTTTAATGTGCACACGTTTTACAAAAGATTGTTCAGAGACGGAAGATAAAGATAAAAAAATTTTGCTATAGTAAACAATAGCCAATAATACCATATTAAAAAAATATTTTATGTTTAATATAAAAATCTGATCAGTGTTATACAACAAAGGAGTTGTTATTTAATCCGACGACGTCCGTGGCCGAGTGGATAGGTGACTAGCTTCTGGGTCCGGAGGTCGTAGGTTTAAGGGCCTTCGCTGTGTAAAGTGGATGCCCGTCGCGAGTCGTCTAGTCCGTTCTGTCCTACCGTTTGTTATACCGGTATGAAAGAACGGATAAAAAAAGCATAGGCGAACAGAACGGACTTTTTTTATCCGTTCTGTCATACCGGTATAACAAACCGTAGGACAGAACGGACTATACGTCGCGAGTCGCGTCAGATTACGCTGGCCGCTTCATAGCTGATTAGGCACTGGCCAATGTAAATTGACTGCTCTTCGAAACCTGCGTGGCCGGAATGAACGGGCGGCCTGTGAGTTCTAGTGATATTGGTCAGTGCCCATTTAACGCAGTGCAAGCCCTTAATCTTTCTGAGAGCATCATTTATGGGATGAGTAAGCATAAACAGTTGGGCTAGCTTGATCTGTGTAATATATGTCCGTTTATATTTAATTTTTATTTTACGGTTAATATAATAATACACGAAAAGATATACAGTTAAAACAATTTTATTATAATTTTTAAATACAATAAATAAACTAAACCATATCAGATCTTTTAATATTGTGCATTGGTAACTTATTATAACATAGACTAAACACATTGGAGACATAATACAAATACATTTTGAATGATGTTATAATAAACATTACAGTGAAAATGTATAAACTCTCTAAAAAACAACGTTTGGTTCTTATATTTAATAGGCTATTTGACTGTAATAAAAATATACATTTCTTTTATTTCATTCGTCTTAATATTTCTTTCTTAGAGCGATTTGTAATAATGAGAGATAAAAATATTGCATTATTTTACCAAAATCCGTCTTCTAAAATAAGTATTTTTGATGCAACTGTCACGTGACTAGAAACGACCGTGGTTGGCTATTTCTACAATGACGTAGATTGCGCGTAAACAGACTGTATCGCTTCGCTTATTGGTGTATAATTCGGAATTGACGTCACTACGTGCCACAGCCGACATATTACTTAAAGTCGCGTTTTCGCGGCACATTTGAATATTGCATTTTCTTTTTAGATTTTTTAATAAAATAGCTAAAATGAAGATAGAAAATTATTTTTTTAGGGCTCCTTATAAACAAATTAACACCGTTTTCAAAACTTTGTCAAATAGCCTATTGTTCGATATATAATACCAGTCAAGTAAAATGGGATACGCCTTTTAGTATGATGATTTATCATCTGATCTTTTAATACGTAGAAATCTGTAGCTCACAAAATAACTGATTTCATAAAATGTCACAGACAGTAAAAATATGTGGTAAGCTCAAGAATTTCGACACACCACAAAACTCAATCCTTACACTTATCACTAATCAAATTGAAATCTTTTAACGTATCTGACACCATTTTAAACTGTTCAATCACATCTTTACTTAAAACACTATTCTTCAAATCACGTTTCACCTCGGAATGGTCCTTTTTAAAATGTCTATTTAAATGGCTGGATTGTGAGAATTTCTTCTCACATATTTTGCAGTGGTATTTCTTCTCGCCTGTATGTACCACTTTGTGTTGTTTTAAGGCGGATGATGTGTAAAATGATTTGCCACATTCGCACAGATAGTCCCTTTGTCCTTTGTGTCTTTTCACGTGCACGTTAAATGCACTTCGCGTTACAAAACCTCGGAGGCATTCTTTGCAATGGTATCTGAAAATACAATATTTGTCATTACATATGATTTCTGTATGATGCATACAGAAAACGCTTGATAGTTAAGGTAAAAGATATGATAATATGAATGAGGCTAGTGGATTGTAATGTCAGTAAAGGACGACCACGGAGGAAATATTTGGATCAAAAAGAGAATGAGATAAAAGGTCGATGTCTGAAGTACGAAAAATAAATGGCTATTTATGAAAACAATGCAAAATAGGCTATTTGACTAAGTTTTGAAAACTATCTTACGGTGTTAATTTGTTTATAAGGAGCCCTAAAAATTTTTTTTCTTTCTTCATTTTAGCTATTTTATTAAAAAATCGAAAAAGAAAATGCAATATTCAAATGTGCCGCGAAAACTCGAGTTTAAGTAATATGGCGGCTGTAGCACAAATGACGTCAATTCCGCATTAAACACCAATGAGCGAAGCGATACACAGTCTGTTTATGTGCAATCTACGTCATTATAGAAAAAGCCAATCACGGTCGTTTTTAGTCACGTGACAGTTGCATCAAAAATACTTATTTGAAAAGACGGATTATGGTAAAATAATGCAATATTTTTATCTTGCATTATAACATATTGCTCCAAAAAAGAAATATTAAGACTAATGAAATAAAAGAAATGTATATTTTTATTACAGTCAAATAGCCTATTATGCGAAGTGTAGGCCTTCATAAGAACTGTTTAAATATTATCTTCAAACGCGGCCGTCCTCTACTTACACCACAATCCACATTGGCTCTATTAACATCCCTCGCCACTTTACTTTCATCCACCTGTTCTATATGCCCAATATATTGTTAAGGGCGTCCCCCGAAAAGATGAGAACCTTGAAACGGCATTTGGGCTTCCCCCTGCCGTCTCCTCACCTTTAATCAAACTCGTAAAATAAGCCATCTAGTGACTCACTAGTATAACATAACATAACATAACATAAACGTTCACGCCGAATATCCCCGAAGGGGTTGGCAGAGGTACTAATACTTCTGAACATCACGTGACTTTGTCACCTGGTGTTCAGAGTACCCACGTTTTGCATGGACAGTGTACTCACGTGATAGGGGGCAGGCCTATCGCCGTTTTGTACGAATACACTGTCACATGACTAAGTACAACTCAGCCATGTGGGTTTCCTCACGATGTTTTCCCTCACCGTTAACAATCATGATAAATTAACCACACATATGTCTTTTAGAAAAGACAAATTGGTGTAGGCCCGACCCAGGATTCGAACACTAGTCGCTTGCACGATAACCAAGTGTTCTACCCACTGGGCTATCACGGTTGTACTCACTAGTAACTATTATAAATAATCATAAATTAAGCGCCATCTACGGAAATAGTCTCGTACTACGTTGTAGAATCGCTACGTGCGTATTGATATTACAATTATGTCTCGCTTGGATGAATATAATTATTGAAATTAAAATAACTAAAACAAAAATTTTAATTTCACAAAACTATTTTTTATGACACCTTCGGAATATAGGAGGGGAATATGTCGAGAAGAAAACTCGTGATAGTGGGTTTCAGGTGACACCAAGTAAAAGGGGATTATGTTATTCTTAGCCGACACAACAAAGTGTTCGTGGATGGCAGTAGAAATAACGTAACGTGCTATTATCGCAACGTCCAAAAATCACACTTGAATAAAAAATCGGCATCAATACATAGTATAAAACAAAGTCGCTTTCGCTGTATGTCCGTATGTATGCTTAGATCTTTAAAACTACGCAACGGATTTTGATGCGGTTTTTTTTAAAAGATCGAGTGATTCTTAAGGAAGGTTTGTATGTATAATATATGCATAATATAGTAGAGAAACACTGATAAATTTAAAGATTTCTTATGTGATGTCGTAAATAAGCACGTTTTTTTGCGCTTATATTGCAAACGCTGGCTGAACCCTACGAGATAGACCAAAATAATGTACTACAGTATTGTTCACCCTAAAAAGTTCAACAAAAAAGTCCGCGATGGTATATGTCTATCTCTTAGGGATAACCCAGCATAACCATTTTTATTCTTTACTAAAAAATGGTTATTTACGAAGTGGTTTTAATCAATACAGCATTAATACTTATCCAATTAAGTACCTTAAATAAATTGTGCATTTATTATAGATCAATATGCTTTTTACAGCATGTAATTTAAGTGAATATTACCGAAGATATTACAAATTTAAAATGCAGGGTCGTAGTTGTTTACGCCGGGCGGCGCGTGCCTATAAATAGCGCGTCGATGGCCCGCGCTTCGCCTCCTATCCGACTTAGCTTAGGTACACTCCTTTGCCAAGCCATGGCGGCCTTCAGCCGCCCGGCACAACATATTAAGGTGACGCCGCATAGGCCGCAGGGCCAGCAGCACCGAACCGGTGGGGAAATCCTCATAGTCCGGGATCCTATGAGGATTTCCCCACCGGTAAACAAAAAAAAAAAAAAAAACGCGCTTCGCCTTATAGCACATTATGATTTGCAGCGATCGCACGCGTTTATCGGAGCTCTCTAGCGAGGAAAATATCAAGAATTAATTAAACTGAATAGAATAAGTATCTTTTGTTGTTGATTATTAGCTTAAAACCATATTTCTTGGTATTTCTTCCATTAAGACTTTGATTTGCATTTAGAGTTAAGACAATTTAGTATTATGGCGAGCATTTTCAATTATTGAAAATTATAGTTAAGTTCATAGAAGAACTGAATAGAATAGGTATATTTTGTTGTTGATAATCTTTTGTTTTTAGTCGAACGAATAGTAAGTTAATATTTTTTACTCCAGCACTAACCAAAAGGACATTCTGTAGTAGGTATATTTTATTTTGCATTGCACCCGTGCGAAGCCGGGGCGGGTCGCTAGTAAATTATAAAACAGGAGAAATCATTTAGTAAATACTACCACTCGCCTCTTATGTACACCCACCGGAAGAAATGGGGTAGTGCTATTCTAAGCCGACACTACACAGCAATAATAATATAATTCATAATAATAATTCAAAAATATATACTTGGTTATAGTTTCTTGTTAGAAGGAGACTATAAATATGCGTCTTTTGTATTTGTTTATTTACTTAATTAGAGGTTTGCTTTTTAAGGGATTTTTGGGCAATGCGGTTGGAGACCCATCACCAACAACCTTTTATTCTACCATCTTTTTCTTACTCAACTTCCAAAAGTGGCTGAGGATTTTTTAACTCAGCTCTGGCTACCCCTTTTAGGGATTTATAGCCGTGAGTATGTATGTTGTTCAAAAGTTTTTTGTTTAATTGGAAATTTTCGATTTTCTGCACATGTTTATTTACTTTATTTAATTTTCCGACGTTATTATAAAGAAATAAAAAACAATATTTTTAATCTTACTAAAAAGAGATGTAAAAACATCACATAAATTTAAAGCAAAAAGATAATAATTGTTTCAGCTGGATTTACAGAACATTAGGATAAAACGAGCGTATTCACAAAACATTATTTTTAATCATGCATTTATCATCATAACGGAAACAAAATTATTTTACGTGGAAAGAAATAAACATAAAGCATATTCCGGACAGAAGATTCGAACTCACGCCCTGTTCAACAGCGCATGGCCCCTAATGCGTTGGACCATTTCGTACTACAAAACAGCGTGAAATTAACGATAATATTACGATTGAGACAAACTTATAATGTAAAGCAAAACAAGCGACTATGTTGCGCACAACCAAAATAAATTATCTAAAAAGCGCGGGAAGCGGCAAGCAGCTATATTACAGAAAAATTCGATACAAGCTCTGCGCATGAAGGCTAACAGCCATCTGCCGCCCCGTTCTCCGCACAGGGACCCGCTGAAGATTGAAACTGAAATTTAGCGAAAATGCTTTATAGCTCCATAATTAGGATGAAAAGACTAAAAATTATTCATACAGATGATAGATTACTCAGTTGTCTACGCAAATATTACGTAATCGATAACATATATGCAGTATTCTGACAGCAATATCAGACTTTACGATAAAAAAAGCCCCGCACAAATTATTTTTTTTCTTAGTCGATTATTATCGAAAACGAAATATGAACCGTCATTATTGAAGAAAAGATATTGAACTTGAACATATATTTTATTTAGAGTGTGATTGTTTCATTGAGCGGATTTCATTGAGTTTGAAAACTACCAAAATCAGTGAAATTTTCGAGGGAGGCCCTTAATGTAATGTTTTATGTATGTTATGCTTATGTGTATCAAATTGCAACATTCTGTAGAAAAAAAACACAAACCTGACATCCTTATTATGAATCCGCACATGTATAGAGAGGTTGCCAGCGGTCGCAAATTTCTTCTCACACAACTTGCAAGAGTAAGGCTTCTCTCCGTTGTGGACTCGCATGTGTACTTTCAGGTCACACCTCAGAGGAAAACCTAAAAAGAAATAGATAAATCAATATACCCATACAGTATTAGCTTTGATTATGCTTATGATACAAGTTTTTGTTTATAACATAACATTGATAGCTTAATGGGAAGACCACCGCATCTAAAGACGAGACGCGTGGGTTCGAATACCGAGTCGGCCCTACACCCATATTGTGTATTTTCTTAGTCATAAGTATTAGTTAACAAGATTAACTTACATGTAGCCGCGTAGTACCGACTTAGAACGTTACTACCCTTTTCTACCAAAGGGTGTCGTAAGAGGCGACTAAGGGTATGAAGCTTTTTAAGTGAGTTTTGGGCGATGCGGTTGCAGACCCATCACCAACCATACCTTATTCCTACCATCTTGTCCCCTATGAATTTCCGAATGTGGCTGAGGAGTTTCTAGCTCTGAAGCTCTGGCCTCCCCCTTTTTGGGATTTATGGCCGTGAATATATGTATGCATGTAAGTTACATGTGTGAATTGCACTCGGTAATGTGACAGTGTATTTGTACATAGCAGCGGCAGCGATAGACCTACCCCCTATCACAATTTTCAAGTAATATTCAGAATTCGGGGATATACGGTGTAAATGATGGGTGAACATCATCATTGTCAAAGATGATTTAAAAATGTAAATACTATACTTAGCAACCGTGATAGCCCAGTGGGTAGAACACTCGGTTATCGTGCAAACGACTAGTGTTCAAATCCTGGGTCGGGCCTACACCAATTTGTCTTTTCTAAAGACATATGTGTGGTTAATTTATCATGGTTGTTAACGGTGAGGGAAAACATCGTGAGGAAACCCACATGGCTGAGTTGTACTTAGTCATGTGACAGTGTATTCGTACAAAACGGCGATAGGCCTGCCCCCTATCACGTGAGTACACTGTCTTAGCAAAACGTGGGTACCTTCTCTGGAAACTAGATGGCGCTTGCCATGTAAGTTCAGGAGTATTGGTACCTCTGCCAACCCCTTCGGGGATAAACGGCGTGAACGTTTTTATGATTTAAAAATGTGAATACTATACTTATGTACAATGTCTTACCTTTCCCGCAATCCTGGCACAGAAACGTCTTCTCTCCTCTGTGCCTCTTCATGTGTGAGTAGAGTTGGGAACTTTGGATGAACTCTTTCATACACAACTTACAACTATATTGGCGTTCACCTGAAAACAGTGGAATTTTCGAGAATTAAATTTCATGTTGACAGCCTGTTGAGTCTGTTTTTGTATTATGATAGTATACAACGAGTAGAAAGCCAATCAATAAAATTTATAATATACAAATGAAAGATCTTTAGGATTCCACATTGCATCCTTTTATTTTGAGTTTAAATCATTTTTCCGTTCTTTTTTGAAAATATATACGAAAAAAGCATCATAAAAAACCACAATCGTACTTTAATAAAAACAACTCGCACAACAAATCTAATGCGCGTTTTCCTAACTACCCCTATTTCTTTCCAGTGACAGAGTATACGGTAAAAAACATACATATACTCACGCCATTAGTTCAATTTAGTTCCCATTGGGGTAGGCAGAGACTATTGATCGCCACTTCGCACGATCCCGACAAACCTCTCTAGCTTCGTTTACATCCATCAATCTTTTTATACATGCTCTTTTATTCTTCATACTTCGGACGCCAGCCTTTTTGAGCACACTCTCAATTTGGTCCAAGTGTGTTCTCCGTGGTCGTCCTCTACTAACATTACCATCCACACTAGCTCTATAGATCCCTTTTACCAATTTTCTATCATCCATCCTCTCTATATGCCCAAACCATCTCAACATTCCTTTTTCTATCTTTCTTACAATATCATCTTTATCTTTACGGTAAAAACACATATATTTTATGTGTAGATACTTCTTAAATATCTTTAAATGTTAAATTCCAATGATATCGTATTAAATATGATTAAAAACACTTAGTACTAAACGGATCGGTAGTTTTAAATACCTGTATGTGTTCTAATATGGTTAATAAGACTTGTTCTCTTCCTAAACCTCTTCGGGCAATATTCGCAATGGTACGGAGTTTCTCCTGTGTGTTTCCTTTTATGCTGATATAGTGCGCTGTGCCCTCTGGAACAAATAATACTCATCCTTAAAGTATGGTAATTTACCTGCAACAGATCACCTAAAATATATAAGGTAAACTTATTCATGTGATAGTGCGTTCGAAAACAACGGCAATAAGCCTAGCCCCCTATAATGTGAGTACACTATCCAAGCGAAACGGGGGTACTCTAAACACCAGCCCGGCTAGTACGAGCGGTGTTTAAACTAGTTATCGCGTGGGATAAAGCAGCCATCTCTTACGCACTTACTTAGTATCGTATACTGCCATCTCATTCTAACCGTTATCGTGTCGATAAAATAGCGCTCGTGCTTGCTATACTGATGTCAATAATGTCACGTGATGTTTAGGAGTATAAGTACCTCTGATAAGCCTTCAGGGATATACGCTGTGGATGTTTAAGTCCTTAAAATAGCCTGTGCTTAGAAGGCTGTCATTGTATTTGTATGTAAAAAAAAGGTTCGTAATAAAAAGTTATATATATAAAATAAAAACATTTACATTAACTTAACATTTGAGTTTTGGTCTTACACTGCAGTAATTCATTGAAGATATCGTTTAGGGATTCCTAAACCAATCAATACATATTACATTGATTTTTTCATAACTCTAGCAACACCTATGAAGGCTTTACACTCTTAGGGCCGGCGCTGACTGCCAGCATGGCATGGCAAAGGATTTCGGTACAGATATAGCATTTTTAATCTTATTACCATGCGTATAGAATTCATTTTGACACAACGATGCCGAGGGAGGCCGCGGTAGGACAGAACGTCGGCATCGTTGTGTCAAAATGAAGTAAAATGAATTCTATACTCATGGTAATAAGATTAAAAATGCTATATCTGTACCGAAATCCTTTGCCATGCCATGCCGGCAGTCAGCGCTGCCCTTAAATATATCAATGGTTAGGCTAAAAATATAACCCAAATACAACTTACTTAAACGTAGCTCCACACTGGTCACAATGAAAGGGCCTGGCGTCCGAGTGGCAAGATTTGTGCGCTTTCAGATTGCTCTTGGTGCTCAGCACCTTGCCGCACACGTCGCAGATGTGGGGCAGACGGGATGAACCTTATAGAACATTGTGTGTATATAGTTAAATGTATATTTAAGAAATAATAAAAGATAGATATTTATTCGCCATCTGTGGCGCAAAGAAAACATATTAAAATAGATCGAAAATGATTTAATATTAAATATAATAGTAATTTAAAAGCTAACACAATGAAAAAAAACTATTTTGAACAAACATTTAACTAATTACTTAACATAAATTTTTGCACCACTACAATAGCGAATTGGTACTGTCTCAGCACTGACTTGACGTTTTTCAGTGTATGGATTTATCATTATTTATTTGAGACTTCGTCAAACCAACAAAATACACATTAACTTTATATATCATTGAACTTGAATACAATGAATCACCAGAGATACTTCTGAAGAAGAGGTATAAGGAAATATATTGTGTATTATACTATGAAATCTGGATAGTTGAGATCTCAAGGGTTCAGCAAATATGTCTTACTTAAAGACGTATTCCACTTAGCCAGTGGCTACGAATAGCACTAACCAAATTCTTCGCGCAGCAGGTGTCACAAAAGGCGAATTAGGGTCTGGGGCTATTTAAGCAATCATCATCATCATCATCATCATCAGCCTCTAGACGTCCACTGCTGGACATAGGCCTCCCCCAAAGATCTCCACAATTAAGAAATATTTGGTTGATTTCATTTCTAAGATGCCTTAAAAAACTATTGTTGGATGTGTAATATTACTGTTGTTGCTATTGTTATTTTTATTGTATCACACTTAATAACCTTTTGTAACTCATAGAATGTATTATAACTATTTAAACAAACATCTAGCTAGAATCAAACTACGCTAATATCAATTGTATCTATATATTTAGGGAACTATAGGTTTTGCCGGCTTAGAATAACACTACCCCATTTCTACCCGTGGGTGATCGTAAGAGGCGACTAAGCGTATAGGGGCTTGTTAATTGATTTTTGGGCGATGTGGTTGGAGACCCGTCACCAAAAACATTTATTGCTACCATCTTTTCCCTAATCATCTTCCAAAAGTGGCTGAGGAATTTTTCATTCCAAAGCTCTGGCTACCCCGTTAGGGGTTTATAGCCGTGAGTATATGTATGTATGTATAGGTTTATGATATATCCTTGTAAACTTTATACATATTTGTTGTTTCCTGTTTGTTTCCTCAATAAAATAAAATAAAAATAAAATAAAATAAAGCTAGAGACCCATTACCAACAATACTTTACTAGTGGGATACCCTGAGCTTGGGAAATACAAACTTTTTGGCCATTAATGAATGTTGCGTGGGGCGAGGGCTCCAGCCATATCACCCAACAATCACAGAAATGGTCCACACTAACAGGAAGAAATGGATATAGTAAGCAGATACCATCTATACAGCACATTGCTTAGTTTATAGATTAAACTTTAGGTTGGATTTCTCACCTTTGGTATCTTTTGTTCTTCGCACCTTGAATTCTGGAACAATTATAAAATCAACAATTAAGTTTTCGAATACTAAAAACTGGATACTTTGATATTGAAACTTGAGGAAGTATATAACTTATTGTATAACACAGTATTTTTTAACCTTGAATTTTATGTATTAATTCATCCTAGTGTAACTTAGTACAACATTTTTAGTATAATAATATTCTACTAATATTACTACTATTAATATTAGTAATAACTACTTAGGAACTGTTTACCTTATGTACACATATGTTGTATGTTAGTACAGACAGTACTGAATGAAATCATCCACATTTCCTCACCTGCGCAAATATGCAATAAGATTTTGTATTCTAGGTAAAAACAACTATTGCACCCATGTGTATATGAGGTAAAGTACTATAACAAGTCAACCAAGAAATGTAACAAATCAACCTCACATTTCTCATACCATTACCTATTCCTTTACATGGCAGAGATTATGACCCCATAAAGAATATAAAAAATAACTTTGAATAAGCAAAACATGATACATTGTTTTGTATTTGGAGTAAATTTATTGCTTTAACTAAAATTATTTCTATTATATATAACTTTATTGTTTGCATAATATAGGTATCAATAATGCATCACCGCAATACATTTATTATTTATGTAATTGATCTACGATTTGATATCTCAACTTATCAAAATGCTGAAAGTTCTTCACCACAAACATACATACATACATTTACTCCCACCCTTAGTTTCCATTAGGATAGGCAGACACTATCGATTGCCACTTTGTTCAATCCTGGCAAAGCTCTCAAGTTTTGTTTACATTCATCAATCTTTTATAAATGCTCTTTTATTCTTTGCACTTTGGAAGCCTGCCTTAATAAACACATTTGTTCTTTGATCTAAATGTGTCCTTTGTGGCCATCCTCTACTAATGTTACCTTCCACATTGGCTTCATAAATCTCTTTTGACAATTTACAATCATCCATACTCTCTCCACAAAGATAGCTATAACAATCTTTCATCATTGTATCCAAGTTTCAACAATTCAGGGCATAAAGTCAGACCTCAGATTCTAGTATAGCCACAACATTGTGGCAACAAATATTAACAAAAAAAAAGAGCTGGTATCTTACTTTTCTCAGGTTCATCAATAGATTCTTCCTCCAGGTTTGTTTTGGGGGTCTCTTCATCATTAATAATATTATCATCTTCACCCTTAAGAATTTTCACATCTTTGAGAGTTATATCATCATCATCATCATCCCAACAGCTATCATGCACACCATCACTCTCATTGGGTTCTGAAAAAGAATTATGATTTATAAGTTTACAGTCTTAAAACATTGACGGTACTAGTCTCTTAGACAATTTTAGTGGCAGCATTGCAAAACCTTCCTAAAGAACAACCAGTATGGCTTGGAGAAAGCCAATGGATTCAAGCAAAATGAAACAGTTGTGAAAACCTTTAGCAAGGAGTTACGCCCAGCAGCAAAAATCCATAATTGAAAAACAAGTAGAGGCATATTTATACATACCATTTTTGATATCAAGTTCTGTTGTGTCTTTTAAGTTATCATTTTTTATATCTAGTTCTTTTGATGTATCAAATATCTCATTGAATGAGTTTGATTTAATGCATTCCTCTTTGAAATGTGTATCATCAGAAACAATATTTGATAATTCATTCTTAATTAAATTTTCATTCTTATTTTCCAAATATAATTTTAATTTTCTATCATTTTCTTCACACAGTAAGTTGAATGCAAAGCATTTTTTCAGTGTTTTTGCACATTCTTTACAAATCATTCTGGGAAGCCCATCATCTTTTTGAGGCTGCAAAAATATATTTCATAAAAATGCATAATTAAACTAGAACCTGACGTGGAGATAAATCTATAAGACATTATGCTTATTACACTAAGAAATATAACTAATAAGATACTCTAATATTTGTAAATAAAATATTTGGTTTGATAAATTAGAATACTTGTATTTTAACACTATCCGATTTAACCTTACTATTCTATTATTTTCATACCTTTATTTTTGTGCAGCTAGCAATCATCTCAAAGTACATCGTTTTCCTTTTAGCATAATAACAACTGAATATATCGAAATTATTTTCATCTGTTTTGAGACAAAATCTGCATATAATATCAAAATTTAAAGACATTCTGATGATTGGAAATCATTCAATTGAAAATAATATATGTTTTGATTGTCGTTTGAAAGATTCTTCTGATACGCAACAGATATTTATTTATTCTAAATATAATTTTATTTATGAACGATTATTTGTTTATTTCCTCCATGTAATAAGGATAACGTTTAGTTATTTCTCTATTTGCACTGCCAAATTCGTAATTATTTTAATATCTAAGCAAACAACAACATGAAATAATTAAACGCATCCATAGTGTTGTGACCGTTAGTGACTCTATGGTATGGACTAAAAAGTAGTAACTGGTAGTAACTATAAATCAGATATATTGGCCACTGTGCGATGTTCAACCAAAAACCTATACTACATGTCAAGTCAAGTGAAGTGAAGTGAAACCAATGTTTTGCTCTTCGTGTCATGTGTGTTTTTGGTTATTAACTATATAAATGAGAATTATCTTTATATGTATTGAAATATTTTAGGTATGTCTAGCAAATTAATAAAACTATTTTCAAATATATTATTACCACGTAATCTACCACGAGTTTCTATTATAAAAGGTACATAACTACGTAGTTTTTAATAACATTCATTTAAAAGTAATTGATGTCGTTCAGTTTAATGGTTTGTAGCTTTTGTTATTTCCTAGTTTATTGTGTTCCACTGCCATTCTCTATTAGAAATTTAGATCATTTTCACTTGTTTGGTTATAACCTCAAATCAAATTGTAACCTCAAATTAAAAGAGCTCAAAACACTTACTATTGCAAGCACGTAGCCGTATGCTTTAAAATATTATATTTTTCTTGGAAACAATGTTTTCATTCTTTTAATTTTTCTATGATCTGCTGAACGTTAGGAGTTTCGGAGTTATTTATTTTTATGATTGAGACAACACACTGCATAAATGTTAAATAGCTTTTAAATATCTTTATCTACTCTCATTTGCTCATCATAGTCCTTAGAGTGGTTGTGTACATCTATCTTTTCAAAGTCTTTAATGGGAGCTTAAGATGGTGTTCAATTAGACATGTTTACCATCTCTTAGGATCCCATTCAAGCTCTACAATGGGCTGCCTGATATTAATGTTATTCACCAATTTCTATAAATTATTTTGTAGCCTATTTGGTAACCCACCATCATGTCAACATAGCTGGTTCATATTATCTTAACCCTTTAAAGGCCATAGCAATCATAATAATTTTCCTGTATTTCAACTCTCTTCCAATTGCATAAGATCAAAATTGCATGTGGTAAATTTTTTTTGCCTCTTAAATAAGCGTTAATAATCTATCTTCAAGCTACCATTAATATAAAAACTATTTATGCCTAGGTACCCACTTAAGATTTATGTCAACAATGGACGTGGCAAAGGTAAATGACGACGACCGAGATAAATTATCAGATAAAAGACACACTAGGTATAGAAAAAGACAATGGGATGATCACAATAAAAAGGAGAATGAGGGAAGTGATCCAAAGAAGCTAAATGAAGGGGATGCAGCTGAAAAGTCAGATAAACCATTTGAAAGGATTAAGAAGAAAAAAATGGCTTTGCTGCTTGGTTATTGTGGAGTGGACTATTATGGGATGCAAAGGTTAGTTAAAATAACTATGTTTGTAAAATCTAATATTGAAAGAATATCTTTGACTATTTAGACTAGTATTTTTTCACATAATCCTTTATGTTTAACACCAAAAGTTTATTACAACGGGATAATGTAAAATTTTACTCACTGCATGTAGAACTGCATTTTATGAATTTTGAACTAAACTGTACATAAGCCTTTCAGACATGGTTTTTTCCTACATGTTATGTTATTAACAAACAAATGCAAATATTTCACCAGATTCAAACTCGCACTTCTATACTTGTAGCCAAGCTCCTTGCTACTAAACGACCAAACTGGGGCTATAGTATGCTTGTGATTATTTAGTGAGCTTGTTGGCTAAAAAAAAATAACCATACCAACCATATGTGTGACGGATGTAGTTTTAAACCAGAAGATATCCTTAATTTTTCAATAATTTCCCCATCCAAGTTCCAAAAGTGGCTAAGGAATTATCTATTCCAAAGCTCTGGCTACCCCTTTCAGGGATTTATAGCCGTGAGTATATGTAGTTAAAAGGACAGTCATGTTACTAGTCCTGGTGAAATATGGAAATAGAAAGAAAGTACTGTGTATACTTCAATACAAAAATGATTTTTATTTTAATATGCGTTTTCCAGAAATCCAGGTGTACGGACAATAGAAGAAGATCTTTTAACTGCCCTTCATAATTGCAAATACATAACAGAGGAGGATTTCAAGAACCAGCAAAATGCCCAGTTTCAGAGAAGTTCGAGAACTGACAAAGGAGTATCGGCAGCTAGACAAGTTGTTTCGTTGAAATTGCGTAAGTGTACCTTTATTTACTTATGGAATTGGGTGGTTATGCTGGAGCCATTTATTAACTTGCCTTAGTTTGATTTGAAGTAAAAAAATAAGCATATATTTTTTTCTTCTTTTGATAAGTTTGATGAAATCAAGATAGAAAACAATTTTATCATAGAACCTTTAAAGGTGACTGAATATTTTCATTGATTATGTCTTCAGCTTACGAAAATTAAGTAGATTAGGTGATATTTCTATTGCGCTAGGGCGATGCAATTGGAGACCCATCACCAACCTTCATTTTACAATCTTTTCCCCACTCAACCTTAAAAAATAGCTGAAGAATTTCTTATTCTGAATTTCTGGCGAGTCTTTCCAGGGATTCCTAACCGTTAGTATATGTGTGTATGTTTGTGTAGATAAATATCTTAAATAATGGTAAAGATTCCATCTCTGCAGAGTTTGAGAGAACACATGCCAGGCTGGTCCATTCTACTTGAAATATACTAATATGACGATGTACTTACGGTGTAACGCACATGAGGCATCATTCATTAAAAAATACATATTCCTCTCCTATTTCCACATTGTAAACCTGCGAACAGAAGTGACATATTTTTAATAAATCAATAAAATAAGCACAATTTAAAGTGTAAGAAAAAAACCATATTAATTTGTTTATTTCTTCCCTGGGCTATTCTTATAAGATTAGTTTAACAATATAGTTCACTATATAAATTAAAATTTAGCGTGACCAATGCCGTGATTATATCTATCTCAATCCTCTATAACTTTTATTTACTTAATCCAAATCTCTTGGTTTAATTATGCGAGCTTCTAAGCCTTTTAAATCAATGAAGACTGTAAAGCTGCTGTACTGTGCGTATGTTCGAAGTCATCTTGAATATGCCAGCCAGATTTGGAACCCTCAATACGTGGTTTATATAAATAGGCTGGAGAAGATTCAGAGAAAGTTCACACGCTACATCGGATTTAAATTTAAGATTCCCTACACCGACTATGAGCACCGATGTGAACGTCTCCAACTCCTTGCCCTTAAACTCCGTAAGACAGTGGCTGATGTTATTTTCTTTTTAAAAATAATAAGAGGTTACATAGATTGTCCGGAGCTGTTACAGATAGTAAACATCAATGTTCCGACCAGACCATCTAGGACATTTAAAACCCTCCACGTACCTGCATGCAGCACCAACTTCCGGGAAAACTTCTTTTCCATACGCACAAGTAATACAATTAACAGTCTTTGCAACTCAAACGAGCTCGATATATTTGGCAGTAGTTTTGAAATAGTTAAATCAACTTTTATACGCAATTTTGTATCTTCTTCAGCGCAGCGGTAGTAGCAGTTAACTATAGAGTATGTCTTATCATGTTTTCTATATAGTTATACCTTTATATTGTTTTATTATTTTTTTTATATTAGGTACATCCTATTATATGTTATGTATGATTAATTATATGTATAAAAAATAAACTATTGTTAGCATAATTATGAGTGTACAACCTTGTGCTTTTTATTATTATTAAGTTTTGTAACAGTGAAAACTGATAATTGGCTTTTAGATATACTTTTAAGTTGCTAATTAATTATAACTAGCTGTAAGTTTTCCGTAATTATAAAATAAAATAAAATTAATCTCTCATAACGTCTTATTTAATTATTCATCTTCACATTTCTAGCTCTAGAAGTAGACATCGAAGAAATAAACAAAAGACTACCAGAATGCATACGAGTATTCGGTGTTAAAAGGGTGACAAATAAATTCAACTCAAAAGGAAAATGTAACGCTCGAACATACAGTTATACACTGCCTACCTACACCTTTGATCCTAGTGTAGATTATAACAGTATAGAGGAGAAGAAGAAATATAGAATTTCAGAAGAGAAGTTAGAAGAAGTGAATAAAGTGCTTAGTGTTTATAAGGGCACGAGAAGTTATCATAATTTTACGGAGAAAAAGTAAGTGATTTTTATTTGTTTCAATTGAATAATTTCTTAATGAAGAAGGTGCTGGTTTCGTAGCTCCTCTAATTGCAACTTATAAATTAAAATCAGTACAGAATTTAAAAATAATATAAAGATACAATTAAAACAACTATTGATTTTCGGATATTTAACCGCGTGTTATTACATGGTATCTAATGCCCGACGACGTTTCGGGAACGTTTCAAATATTTGGTGATGGGTCTCCAGTTCAACAATGACTTTAAAATCTCCGAAACTATGTTGATTATATTTTTTCATAATGTGCATTTAAAGTTAGGCAGAAACTCAATTCCCACTTACTACAATACTAGTACTACTATTATGCAATTATGAATCTTAATAATTTATATTTTCTCTATATGGTTGTGATCGTATAAAACAATACATACATACATATTCTCACGCCGTTAGTTCCCATTGGGGTAGGCAGAGACTATCGATCGCCACTTTGTACGATCCTGGCAAACCTCTCTGGCTTCGTTTACATCCATCAATCTTTTCATACATGCTCTTTTATTCTTCATACTGCGGACACCTGCCTTTTTGAGCACATGTTCTATTTGATCCAAATGTGTCCTCCGAGGTCGTCCTCTACTAACATTACCTTCCACATTGGCTCTATATATCTCTTTCACCAATTTACTGTCATCCATCCTCTCTATGTGCCCAAACCATCTCAACATTCCTTTTTCTATCTTTCTTACAATATCATCTTTTACACCACACCTTTCACGAATCACATCATTCCTCACACGATCACATAACCTTACATTACACACTTTTCTGAGGGATCTCATTTCTACTGCATTCACTCTACTTTCATGCTTCTTCTGCCACACCCAACATTCACTGCCATACATAAGCGTAGGAACGAGGACAGCATCATGCACAGCCATTCGGGCCTTTGCAGACACCGACTGACTAGACATTAGACTATCCAGTGCTCCATTTACCGCATTACCCTTTTTCACTCTTCTCTCGATATCTTCATCACACTTTCCATCCCTAGTAAACAAACTTCCCAAATATACAAACTCTTTCACTTGTTCCACTTTCTTACCATTAATCTCAATCACGCATTCGGTCATATTCACCTCTCTCTCAAAAACCATAGTTTTTGTTTTATCCACATTCACCCTCATTCCCTTTTTCTCAAAAGACGCACATGCAATATTCATCATCTCTTGCAGCTCTTCCACCGATGATGCAAGTAGCACTTGATCGTCGGCATATAAGAGGCATTTAATGATGAATCCACCCATTCTCAATCCATAATCACTTTCACGCAACTCTGTTAAACAGTCATCCATGAACAAATTGAAGAGCCACGGGGAAGCTACACAACAATAGTTTTTATTTTTATTCCAGGTATCACACAGACCCATCATCGTCCAGATTCATGATGAGTTTCGCAGTTGAAAAAGTGTTTGTGGATTCAGACATGGAGTTTGCAGAACTGTTAGTTAAGGTATGAAAATTTTTAAAGTTCATTGCTTTTGCTTTATAGGAACTGAGGACATTTTAAATTTATCAGAATCCAATTTCAAAGCAGTAGTTAAACGAAATCTTAGGTCGAAAGCATTTTATAATGTTAATCATTTACATTAATATTAAAATGACACATTCAAAACACAAAGATTTATCTTTTAACTTTGAAATAAATGTTTTTTTTTATTATTATTTAACTACCTTTGGTTTATAACTATTAGTAGGTATTAAATTTAGTTCTGTTCTGCGAGTAGAGACCTAAGTCTCCTTTATTTTACCATCTTTTTCCCAACTCAAGTGCAAAAAAGGGTGAGAAATTTCAAACTCTGAACCTTGGGTCTACCCCGTTTTCTAGGATTTTTTAGGATAGCTGTGAGTATGTGTGCATGTACAGGAAAATGAAAAGTATATATGGTAAAATAAAATATCCAATAATATTAAGCAATAAAATGAATAAACCAATTATTTAGTATTTTGTATACCTATTGAGACATAGTATACGGGCTGTGAGGAAACATTTAACAACATCATAACTATAAAAAATCGTCATATCCTCAGGGCCAAAGCTTCATGCTGCATCAAATCCGCAAGATGGTAGGTCTGGCAGTGTCCATAGTGCGGGGACAGGCTCCGGAGGGGATCATCGAGAAGGTGTTCGGGAAGGAAAAGGTTATGATTCCTACCGCCCCGGGATTGGGACTTATGTTGGATATGGTAAGAATCCTAAAATTTTGTCGTAAAATTACTTATTAATTTTAAGTAAACAAATTGAGTTTAAAATGTGTAAGAGTTATATTTAAAAATAAAAATGTTCAGAGTACGCACTTTTTGCCTGGTGCTCTTTTGCTAGGACACAGGACTATTGTCGCTCTGAACGAACAGTTCTGTGACGAATTACTATTCAAATATTTGAGTATTCATACGGTTTTCTACCTCACGCTTAATAACCATGATATGATATTATATTCGGAAAACTTAAGAAAAAATGCAAGTTGTTGTATGATCTAAATTGAACCCATCTCAAGCTGTCTTTTAGTTTTTAATGAGATTAGGCTAGCAATTTTAAGTAAAATATTAGCCTTACTAAAACATTCCATTTATTCAAATGCTTCATGAATCTAAACTAAAGTATGTTTAAATATGCCTCAATAGGGCCTGATGCTCGTAATTATAACTGGTTGTACTATACCACGCGATTTGTAGCAAAATGACGAGAGTGCAAACTACGGTGTTTGATACTAAATGAATATGGATATTAATTTAACATGAATTAACCTTTCAAGGACTGCTGATATAAATGTTACTAGCATTGTCGCGTGTGGCATAAAGTTTAATCGACACATTTTTTAGACACATTTGTTCCGCGATGTTGTAAAAAAAACACATTCTTTATGACAAAGTATTTTTTGGAAAAATATATGCAAGTGAAGGTTCTCCCTTGCTATATTTGCTATTCACTCATTTCAATGAATAAAATGTTTCAGGTACATTACGAAAGATACGCAGCTCGCTACAAAAATAGCCACGATAGTCTAACTTGGGAAGAATGTGACGGAATCGTGGAGAAATTCAAACGGGAACATATTCACCCCATTGTGGTGAAAGGGGAGATAGAAAATAATTCCATAGGATTATGGCTAGAAAAAATTAGTACACACTCGTTTGAGCCCAATGAAGATAATCAAGAAAAAGTTGATGAAGAGGTTAAAGGTGGTGATGATGATGACGATGATGGCGAAGAAAAAGACGATGATGAAGGAAAAGAAGATGATGAAAGTAAAATTGATGATGAAATTAAAAAAGAAAAAAATAAAATTGAGAATGAAAGTAAAGACGTTGATAAAACAAAAATTGACGACAGTGAGACTGCGCAATCAAATGATGTGAAATTATTATAATATATTATTAGACATAATATAGTATTTTAAGTTAAGTTTTTATTTTAAATAGAAGATTTCATTTATATGGTTTTCTACCTGCTATTTGTACCTTCAAAGTTATTATAGTCGAACTGGATTCTAAGGTTTTATGAAACCGGACGCTGTAATAAATCGTTCTCACAAAGGCAGGAGTCCAAAGAATAAGTCATTAAAAGTATTCATAACTATAGTAAATATTCTATTTGGACAGACTTTTCGACTATATAGAACTTTGTCGGTACTTCCAGTCCCAAGATACCTAAATCTCAATCTCAGAACTTAAAATGATTAGTTTACAATGCACTCAACAAATGAAGTGGCAGGTATTAATACTTCTAAAAATCACGTGACAACAAACATACATACATATACTCACGGCTATAAATCCCTTGAAGGGGTAGCCAGAGCTAGGGAATGGAAAATTCCTCAGCCACTTTCGGAAGTTGCGTGGGGAAAAGATGATGAAATAAAGGTTCTTAATGATGGGTCTCCAACCACATCGCCCAAAAACCCCTTAAAGCCCCAATACCGTTAGTCACCTTTTATGTGTACCCACCGGAAGAAATGGAATAGTGCTATTCTAAGACAGAAAGACATTTTCGTTACACAGATTAATCACATAAAACATAAACGTTCACGCCGAATATCCCCGAAGGGGTTGGCAGAGGTACTAATACTTTGTCACCTGGTGTTCAGAGATTAATCACGTGATATTCAGATTTTTTCTTCTTTTTCTTTACTCCTTTTCCTCACCATTAACAACCTCAATAAGTATGCCTATTATCGTTCTCAATGTGCAGAGTTGACCCACTACACCGGGCGATTACACTTTGTCTAGTTGTCGCGCCGGCAGGTTACGTTGCGGTGCCGCGTTGTACCACGACGCCATCGTACTTCTCCAATATTTTTGGCAGTCAGACTACATTTCGACATATGGTCGATGATACTGCAAAACCGCTGATCTGTAATTTGCAACACCGCGAAACAGCAAAAAGTAGCCAAAATTCAATTATTGCGCCACACTGATCTAAAATGTCATTGGCACGCGTTGGTGAAGACACCACTTTGATTTAGCCAATAAAAACCCTTCTGAATGGTGAGTTGCAATAGCGCGATGCCTGAACCGTGTTTCAAATTGCAACTGAATACCGCGGAATTACAGAATCGCCGAATCAAGGAATAGACTTGTAGGTATTGTTTGGGCGAAAAACGACATACAGGAGTTCTCAAGATTGCAGAAGAAGCAGTCCAGTAGAGATCACATATCTTAATAACACTCTGTTTTTAATTTTCTCTAAGAAATTCCTAAACTTCCTTCACAATATTGCAGGAAGGCAAGCCAAACACTACATTTACAGCAACTTTTCAACAACACATAGCCATTTTTAAAAACATACAGACGACCTATAGCCGTGGCCAAGTGGAAAGGTGACTAGCTCCTCGGCCCGGAGGTTGCGGGCTAGATCCCCGCTGAGAGCAATATTTATATAATGAGCATAAATAGGCTATTTGACTGTAATAAATGTATACATTTCTTTTATTTCATTAGTCTTAATATTTCTTTTTTGGAGAAATATGTGATAATGCGAGATAAAAATATTGCATTATTTTATTTCACTAAAATCCGTCTTCTAAAATAAGTATTTTTGATGCAACTGTCACGTGAAAAAAAACGACCGTGATTGGCTACTTCTATAATGACGTAAATTGCACATAAATAGTCAGTGTATCGCTTCGCTCATTGGTGTTTAATGTGGAATTGACGTCATTTGTGCTACAGCCGCCATATTACTTAAAGTGGCGTTTTCGCGGCACATTTGAATATTGCATTTTCTTTTTCGATTTTTTAATAAAATAGCTAAAATGAAAACGGAAAAATATTTTTTTATGGCTTCTTATAAACAAATTAACACCATAAGATAGCTTTCAAAACTTAGTCAAATAGCCTATTATTGTATCTTAGTCTAAAGGAGTATGAGATTATTATTCTTTAAGACGTAGTCTGCTTTTGACGCTTATAAGAAAAAGCAAAAATAAAAAAGAAATGATCGTATCTTTCAACGTGTGTTTGCTCGACGAGGCAGCGTATTTTCGCACGGTGCGATAACATGGACATGTGGCCCCGGCCCTTACTCATTTTTTAGTTTACATTCATATACTCACGGCTATAAACCAGAGCTAAGGAATTAGAAATTCCTCAGTCACTTTTGGAAAGTTAAAGTATGTTGGTGACGGGTCTTCAAACTCATCGCCCAAAAATCTCTTAAAAGCTCCAGTACCGTTAGTCGCCTCTTACGTACACCCACCAGAAGAAATGGAGTAGTGCTATTCAAAGCCGACACTACACAGCGATTCATTTATAGTTTTTTAAGTAAATACAGAAAAACATATCATAAACGTTCACGCCGAATATCCCCGAAGGGGTTGGCAGAGGTACTAATACTTCTGAAAATCACGTGTTTTTGTCATCTGGTGTTCAGAGTACCCACGTTTTGCATGGACAGTGTACTCACGTGATAGGGGGCAGGCCTATCGCCGTTTTGTACGAATACACTGTCACATGACTAAGTTCAACTCAGCCATGTGGGTTTCCTCACGATGTTTTCCCTTACCGTTAACAACCATGATAAATTAACCACACATATGTCTTTAGAAAAGACAAATTGGTGTAGGCCCGACCCAGGATTTGAACACTACTCGTTTGCACGATAACCGAGTGTTCTACCCACTGGGCTATCACGGTTGCACAGAAAAACAAAATTGTTTAATTCACTTAGCCTTATCAAATTTGTTAATATTAGTTGTCCAATATTTTGTGACAATCTAACTGAATGTCAAAATAGAATATATGTTTTCATGAATTGCCATCGCCCCTTACTGTAGCTCTAAGTAATCTTTTATAGGAATATTTTTATGATAAAACTTGTAAGACTTTCACGATTACACATTATGATTAAAACAACTTATTTGACTTTCGGATATTTAATAACTTTAAAAACCATGTAATATCAGGCAATTAAATATCCGAAGTCAAAAGTTGTTTTAATTATAAAACTCGTAAGTCTAGATCAAGATAGTCAACCGTGATAGCCCAGTGGGTAGAACACTCGGTTATCGTGCAAACGACTAGTGTTCAAATCCTGGGTCGGGCCTACACCAAATTGTCTTTTCTAAAGACATATGTGTGGTTAATTTATCATGGTTGTTAACGGTGAGGGAAAACATCGTGAGGAAACCCACATGGCTGAGTTGCACTTAGTCATGTGACAGTGTATTCGTACGTGAGTACACTGTCCATGCAAAACGTTGGTACTCTGAACACCAGGTGACAAAGTCACGTGATGTTCAGAAGTTGTTCGCGCATGATTCATGCAAACTGGTGGGGCAGCCGCGCAGCGCCGGCAGCAGTGGCGGCGAGCGGGGATGACGGGCCGCGGGACTTCGCCTTCATCGACCACAACGATCGGATCGCATACGCACGGTCTAATTTTGTAACAGTTATTTATATTGAAGTAAACCTATATTTTATACAGTCCACTCTTTTACTGAACATCGCTTCATAACAGAAGTATTAGTACCTCTGCCAACCCCTTCGGGGATATTCGGCGTGAACGTTTATGTTATGTTATGTCGTAAGTCTAGAAAACCTAAAACATCAATAAAAAACTGAATAAAAGTCATGATTTTATTTACAAATACATTAGTATTAACTAGGCTTCCAAACTTCTGACCGCCATTTGTATGGCTCCTTCCCTGGTTGTGTTCCCGCCAATAAACCCGGTGCTGTGACAGAACACACAGCCTTCAATACCGGCTTGGTCAGATAATAGCTCATCACGGACACCCCACCAGTCTTTGCGGAGGGGTTTTCTGAAACAATTATATTTGCTGTGTAGTGTCGGCTTAGAATAACACTACCCCATTTTTACCCGTGGGTGATCGTAAGAGGCGACTAAGGGTATTGAGGCTTTTTAAGTGATTTTTGGGCGATGTGGTTGGAGACCCGTCACCAAAAACATTTATTATTATCATCTTTTCCCCATGCAAATTTCAAAAGTGGGTGAGAAATTTATCATTCCAAAGCTCTGGTTACCCCGTTAAGGGATCTATAGCCGTGAGTATATGTATGTGTACATTATTTAGTCATCAATCCTATTAATTAATATTATAAATGTGAAAGTTAAGATGTCTGGGTGTTTGAGGCAAAAAGGCTCCTCAAGTATATGAATGAAATTTGGCAGAATGCTAGATAATGACCCAAATTATAACATAGGATACTTATTATCCCGGAAAAATATGACCAATAAAATATTCACGCCTGATTGAACTAAGAGTACCGGAAAAACGCCTTAAGCTTTGTCATAAGCAAATTTGACAGAACAAAGTCATTAGGGTCAGCTAATAGTTATATAATTGCTGTGTAGTGCCGGCTTGGAATGTCACTACCCCTCTTTACCCACGGGTATCTTAAGAGGCGACTAAGGGTATGGGGCTTTTTTAAGTGGTTTTTGGGCAATGCGGAAGGAGACCCATCACCAACGATACTTTATTTCTACCATCTTCTCCCCTATCAACTTCCAAACGTGGCGTAAATCGATTAATAGAAGGGCATGTACAAAAATATTAGGAAACAACCAAGCAGCACGTTGTCTTCAAGGATGGTAAAAATTGGTGATTGTATTCCATGTGTGATTTACATATTTGCATATTTTTTGTGAATATTTAATGTATGAATTTTGCGTTAACATTTTAAAAGCAGACTTATGCTAGCGTGATAAACTTGGTTGGCACTTAGAATGCTGAGATGTAAAGCATTTCTCAAGAAGCATGTAGCACAAATGTGTCTGCCACTAAGCGATAAATAATGAGTGCCTTACATACATATCCTACTATATACATACATATATATATATAGTATGGTCCTGACAAAACACACCAGCTTTGTTTACTTTAACATACATACATTCATATACTCACAGCTATAAATCCCTAGAAGGGGTAGCCAGAGCTAAGGAATTAGAAATTCCTCAGCCACGTTTGGAAAGTTGAGTGGAGAAAAGATGGTAAAATAAAGGTTGTTGGTGATGGGTCTCCAACCGCATCGCCCAAAAATCCCTTAAAAGCCCCAATACCGTTAGTCGCCTCTTACGTACACCCACCGGAAGAATAGGGGTAGTGCTATTCTAAGCCGACACTACACAGCAAACTTACTTACTTTAACATAGTTTTACTTTTCAACCACCTTTTGATACACACCCTTCCATGTTTCACTTTTTTAGCACAAAAGGTAATTTGTGTTAATCCTCCATTGACATTATCATCCACATGTCTCTTTCACTACTATATTGTCTTTCATCAATTAATCAACTTACTAATAAACAAATTACCTGGTAATAAAACTAGTAGGCTGTACAGGTACTGCCTGCACTCTCCATGATCCAGGTTTATCATTGAAAATAACATATTTAGCTTTCCCAACCAACCCTAGCTCTTCTTCTAAATCAAATAAATGCTCTTTCCAAGGCATTCTTTCACCAATTTCTAAAATTTCACCAGATTCATGTGTCTCTAATCTGTTTTCTATTGAACTTCTTACAAAATCTCTTCCGGGTAGCCAGGTAGATATAAAGTAATTGACAGAGAATAAAAACTCTTCTTTTACAATATCCATAGCTTTATAAAATGCTTCTTCAATAGGTGCTGTATTTTTAGAGTTCCAATCAGGATTGAATCTTGCTACTCTTGCACTTAAATGTGTCCTTATTTTGTATCTTGGCTCTTCTAACGTCATTGGTACCCCATTGTCAATAGCATCAATTTCCTGAATAAACTGTTCATAGACTTTTTTGAAAATCAGTCTTAGATCGTCTGGTGTCAGCGGGTGATCTTTTGGAGCCAAGCTCTGGATTACTTCTTCACCATAGAATGCATATATCAGACCAGCTGAACTTAATCTGAAATTTTATAAGATTTTTGTTTTATGCATAGTTTAATCACAATTCAATTGTTTAACTTTTACAATGGAAACTTGAATATAAGTTTTAGATTATACATACATATACTCATGCCATTACATTATAAATTAATAGAAAATGTGCTCAAAAATGCAGTCATCTAAAGAACAAAAATTAAAGGACATGTACAAAAATATTGATGAATGTAAATGAAGCTACATCACACAAAGTGGCAACTGAAAGTCTCTCTCTACCCTTGTGTGATCTAATGAAGTGAGTACCTATATATATTTATAACAAATATTTCAAAAACTGGCAATAGCATATTATTTAAACACTTTATTGCATACAAAACAACACACAAACAGTATATTACAGAAAAGGTACAACAGTATATGTACACAAAGGCGGACTTATCTCCTTAACGCGATTTCTTCCAGTCAACCTTTATGGTGAGGAACAAATGGACAACTCTTTAAAACATTATGGTCAAGTAACTTAAACAGAACTTAACTAAACACAACTTATTTACAACCTGTATATTAATTATATATATAATAATTATTATATCAAATATACTATACAATATCTTAATAAATATACATGTATATACATACTTATATAATATAATATATACATATTCATATTTATTATATATTAACCTAACTTTATAAAAAATCTACCAACCTAAGGTTTTAAAAAAATGGGATTTTAGTTTATTTTTAAATATACTTCGTATATTTATAATATAATTTCCATCGTAAGGAGTGCAACACTGATACTGTGTTTTTATCAGTTGAATAAATTTTTGTTTCGATATAACAAACTATGTTTATTAACAAAAATTGTAAGAAAATAATTGTATTTAACTCAAACAAGATCTGTATAGAAAACTTGTAATTAAGATCTAGTACAACATCATGAATTGTGTAACGGGTGCAGCCTTAGGAAATCTCTTAATGCGAACAAGATTATTTTTGATGTTAATCCTATTAATTTTTTGATGAAAGTATACACTAAGATATTTTTATGTTAAACTTGAATAGTTATTTCAAATAACTACGTCATTCAAAATTTACACGTAATAAGTACATTTAAAATAAAACTAAAACTGTAACGTGTGTGACACAGTATAATTTTGCAAGTTTAATAGTAAAATATAAACCGCACAATTAACCGCATTATAAAAAGCCTTAATAGCAATGCCCAGGGCGTAGATAAAATATCGCTCTCCATGATTTTAATGACATTGCCGAATACGCTTGATGTCATTACTCATATTATTAATAAATCAATTGTTGACTCTGTATTTCCCGACACTTGGAAAACTGCACTTATACGACCTATCCCAAAAGTATCCAATCCAGAAACAATGTCAGATTTGCGTCCAATTAGCTTGCTCCCATGTATGTCTAAAATACTCGAAAAAGTTGTCTATGAACAAATGAGCAAATACCTGGAAGATAACGAAATACTTCCTATTCATCAATCGGGATTTCGCAAAAACCATAGCACATCGACCGCACTCATCGATATTGTAGATAACATCCTGTATGCCCAGGATAGGAAGCAAGCCACAGTTCTTATGTTATTGGATTTCTCCCGTGCCTTCGAATGCATGAATATAACCCTAATACTATCTAAACTAGCCTATTATGGATTCAGTTCTGACACTATTAAATGGTTTGATAGTTATTTGCAATCGAGATCCCAAATAGTAGAGCTCCATGGGCAAAGTGGAAAGATAAAATATTCAGAGAACCGTCTAGTTACGAGAGGCGCCCCGCAAGGATCGAACCTGGCTCCCGTACTTTTCATTCTCTACACTGCTGACATCATCAAATGTATAAAAAATTGCAAATACCAAATTTTTGCTGACGACTTGCAGTTGTATATATCTTTGACTCCGAGCCGAGCAGTAAAAGTCATACATGATCTAAACCAAGATCTTAAAAATATCGAAGAATGGTCTATGAAAAACTCACTAGTTCTTAATCCTTCAAAAACGAAATACATGGTTATAGGAAGTAAACATCAACAGCATGAGATGGAAGAACAGAACTTTGTGGTTAAAATTGGCAACACACAAATAGAAAAAGTTAATGAGGCGCGAAGTTTAGGTTTGCTTTTCGATTCAGGCTTAACGTTTGAAAATCACGTCATTAATACTGTGAAAAATTGTTTTTATAGGCTCAAAGTGTTATACAAAATACGACCGTACCTAAAAACTGAAATTCGAATCAGACTTTGTGAATCCCTCATACTCAGTAAACTTAACTACGGTGATGTGGTATATGGTCCATGCCTACTGTCTCGCTCGCGGAAACTATTACAACGAGTTCAGAACGCTTGTGCGCGATATTGTTTCGAAATACCACCTAGAACCCATGTTACGCCTTACCTGAACACTAATAAGATGTTAAATCTCGAAGCAAGAAGAAAGCTACATCTATCTACGCTTCTTTTCGGTGTTATAAAAACCCAGATCCCCAAATACTTATTTGAGAAACTGATATGGTCTCGGACAGTGTCACAGTACCATACGCGCGGTCACTCACATCTATTGGTAATTCCTAAACATCGAACCACGGCCTTCCGAGGAAGTTTTAGATACGCGGCTTCGAAATGCTGGAACGACTTACCTCCACCGCTAAAAGATCTTACCTCTACTGCGTCGTTCAAATATAACGTTAAAAAATCTATGTTCTACATTTAAATTATAATTTACTGTCGCATATATAAATATTATGATAACTCTTCTAGCCTTTGTACGCGATATTTATCTACTAAAATTTGACTGCTCATTTATTGAATTATAAATTACTCCTATAGAATGTTATATGTAGTGTGGTGCAAGGTGAGGGATCTCGGTCCAGTGCATGTTCAGCCAAGCGGGAGAACTATCGAGCACACTCACCAAATGTCCTACCGTAAACGTCCAAGTTCGTGCACCCTGGTAATACCTAGCCAGTAACAGGTCCCGCTTAAAACAATTAACACCAACTCCTGTGGCGACGGTAGCTAATTACGGAGGGCTTGTCCGTATCTATATATGTACTTATTTGCATTTAGTCTATAGTTTTATACCCTACGCTATTATCGGTAGTCTATTAATATATTCATCTCCCCTTTATGTGTGTACCCTCTATGTATTATTAACACTTATCCCTCCATATATATTAAGTATAATTTATTCCCTACCCCAAAAACTCCTTCTCCACCCCTATTTTATATAACCCTTGGAGGAAGGAAAACCTCGTCTCAAAAACCATCCACAACGTAGCACTATGAAGAAAACAACATTTGGAAAAAGTACTACCCAGGTGGGTCCCCACTCCGTGGGGGAATCCCACCCCGATCTTCCGAGGTCGGGCAGCTCTCATCGTATTCTGGGGGGGGCGTTCGAATGTTCAAGGAAGAGTGAAGAGAAGGAGGCTGCGGAAGCAGCGACGACGGCCGCCTTAGCGCCACCTAATTCAATACAAACCACGGCTGCCTCAGCGCCACCAAACCAACAAAATCCGGCTGCCTCAGCGCCGAAAAAACTACAAGATGTGACTGCCCTAGCGTCATCAAACCAAGAACATACTGCAAGTACGACTGCCTCAGCGTCGTGCAATCCTGATCCAAACACGAATGACAGCTGGCAAAGGGTTATACCCCGCACCAAATCCACGAAAAAAAGACACGAAGAAGGAAGACCCAAATCTAAGCGACCACCAGAAGAGAAGGCTTATTTAAAACCAGATGAAAGACAAAGGCGGCACTCAAGCGCCGGATATTCTCGTCCTGGTGGGGAGCCCAAGTCGGCAGGCACCGGCCCTCGAAACGAACCACATCACTCCCGTGACGTGGAACGTGGCGAGGGTGACGGTCGCCGCCGGCAAGGGTCGCCTCGCCAGGGTAGCAATACCCGGCAAGAAGAACAGCCATACAAAAACGAAAGACCATACCGTAGGCGACGCGGAAGACAACTTTGGAAGAGAGAGCTTCAGAGAGAGAATCAACCAAACAAGACAAGCATCAACCCAGAGCCATCAACGAGCAAAAGAGAACGTCCAAATGACACAATCTCGCCAGCTCAAACGCAGCCAGACCCCAAACGACCAAGAACAGGAAGCCAACAGACTGGACTCGCACAGAAGAACTATGCGACCGCTGCCAAAACTCACGCCTCCGAACTGAGCATGGCGATTTGTGTCAACCCACCTCGTGACCTGACCGCAAGCGAAGGGGAGTGGATTAATGATCAACTGTCGGAGAAGATATTCGAGTGTGACACACAGATGCCCCGATTCCGCGGTTTTCCAATCGTAATCGACGGGGTCTTACGAACATGGTGCGAAGATAGTTTCACCAAGACATGGCTTAAAGAAACCATTAGACAAATAAAATGGACCATAGAAACCGAAACGCTTCGGGTGGTCAGCCAGACTGATGTACCCAATAGGGTAAGATGTGTGTTATTTGTCCCCAAATTCACTGGGGACCTACAGCGTCTAAAGAAAGTCCTGGCTGGCCAAAACCCCCAATACGACCTGAAGCAGTGGCACGTGAGCAGAGCGACGACCTCGACCGAGGGGAGGTGGAAGGGTATGTACCTTACTCTCCACCTTCACCCGGAGGAGGTCAAGAAGCTCATGCTGAGGGAGCGGCGGATACATTACCTAACCGGTACTATATACGTCCGCTTCCTGAGCAAGGGCAAACTGACAGACGTGCCACCGGAACCAGAGACAGAGAAGTCAACACCGATGGAGACCAACGATCTCGATGACATAACAATCAGTGAGAGTGAAATGTGCGAGATACAAAAGGAGACAGAAAGGTTAGCAGATATGGCCTTAACAGAACAGAAGCGAGCTGAAGACTGGATTCTGCACTCCTCACCGAGACAAGATGAGCCAGAAGATACCGAGACAGAGTTAGGATTGAACGAGCCCTGCGATGTCACTCTCTCCGACTAAGCAAGTTAGCACTCAATCTTACAACGCCAAACCCAACAAAGAAAATAACAAAATTAACAAAAATAAAATAAAAATAATACAAGCAAATCTCCAGCATAGCAGAATAGCTACAACTACACTTAGAAGAGAACTGGAGAAAAATAACAACACCATCGCACTAATACAAGAACCATGGGTGCGAGACAACAGAATATGTGGACTCAGTAATATTGGAGGTAAGCTTATTCTTAATACAAATACCAAAGACCAACCCAGAACATGTATATATGTACCTAAACATTACAACACTATGCCTTTATCTCAATTCTGCTCCAGAGATTTAACAACCTTAAGACTCGGAGTCCAAGATGAAGAAGAAGGCACCACAGACATTATACTAGCTTCAGTCTACATGCCTGGAGATGCAGACGCAGGCTGCCCTCCTACGGAAGTGATAGATCTGGTAAAGTATATTGATACATACAAACATGAAATAATAATAGGCGCAGACACCAACGCTCATCACCCAATGTGGGGCTGCCCTGACTCCAACAAGAGAGGTGATGAATTATCACTCTACTTACTTACCACTAATCTTAACATACTCAATGTGGGCTCAGAACCAACTTGGGTAACATCAAGAGGACAAACCATAGTAGACGCCACTTTTGCCACTAATCAAGCTTTTTCAATGTCCACAGATTGGAGAGTTTGTACTGAAGTATTATCTTTATCTGATCACAGATGGATATGCTTTAACATAGACTACAACATCAAACCACCAGAGCCACGGCGCAACCCACGGCGCACCGACAAGATCACTTTCAGAAACCTCGTCGAATCTGAACTGGCAAAACACGAACGAAAGGTAATGAAAGAAGATACCAACCAAATAGACACTAATGTAAGTATTCTTACTAATTCTATAATAACATCATATGAAACCAGTTGTCCCCTAACACAGGTACGCACCGGGGAACCAAAAGACAAGTGGTGGAACAAGAAACTAGAAAAACAAAGACAGGAACTACGAAAATTATTCAACAGAGCCAAGCACATAAGACAACCGCAAGCATGGGACACCTTCAAGGCAGCGCGAGATCAGTACAAAAAAGACACCAGAGCCTGCCAAAGAAAGGCATGGAAAGAATACACAGAAACAATCAAAAGAAACAACGAAGCCAACAGAGTCAGGAAAATACTGTCAACCGATGACAGGAAAATCCTCAGCACACTTAAGAAGCCTGATGGAACATACACAGGTACAGACCAAGAAACGTGTGCAGAGCTTCTAAGATCACACTTCCCCAACTGCCACATCGAGAACGAAAACACATGGGAAACAAACCACACAAAACCCACACCAGAAGACTGGAAAATAGCCAACAAAATTGTCACTGAAGACCACATTCGTTGGGCCATCAACACCTTTGAACCTTTCAAATCCCCTGGTTTAGACGGTATAATCCCTGCCTTCCTACAATGGGCAGAGGACAGCATAACACAATGGCTTTTAGATATATTTCAGGCATGCCTCGCACATCGCTACATTCCACCCTCCTGGAGGGAAGTGAAAGCCACCTTCATACCAAAACCAGGGAAGACAGACTACAAACAAGCCAAGTCCTTCAGACCGATAAGTCTAACATCTTTCATACTCAAGACACTTGAGAGGTTATGCGACAGACATATTAGAGACGGACCACTTAAAGTCAAGCCGCTACACAAAAGACAACATGCCTATACTGCAGGCAAATCTACAGAAACAGCCCTACACGAAGTGGTGTCAAAAATTGAGATAGCAATGAGTCAAAAACTTATGACACTGGCTGTACTTATAGATATAGAGGGAGCTTTCGACAAGACCACCTTCCAATGTATAAACACAGCACTCAAAAGATACAATATCGACCCCACCATGAGAAATTGGATCGGGAACATGCTGGGACAAAGAGCCGTACAAGTCGAATTAAACGAGGTGACCAGAGCCCGAGTAATGAGAGGCTGCCCCCAGGGTGGTGTACTATCCCCACTACTCTGGAACCTAGTGGTAGACGACCTCCTACGGCAACTCAACAACAAGGGATACTATGCCGTCGGCTATGCAGATGACATTGTAATTCTTATAGACGGGCAAAACGAAAACACGATATCTAACCAAATGAATCACGCACTTAAAATAGTAGAAAAATGGTGTGAAGAACAGCAGCTCAGCGTGAATCCCAACAAAACTGAAATGATACTCTTCACAAAAAAGACCAAAATAAATATTTCAGACCCACCAAAACTATTTAATACAACGCTCACTCTATCGAAGACGGTAAAATACCTAGGAGTTACACTAGACAGCAAATTGCTATGGAACAAACACTTAGAAAACACAATCAAGAAAGCCACAATAGCATTATGGCAATGTAAGAAGATACTAGGAAAGAACTGGGGACTACACCCACGTATCACACATTGGCTATATACAACAGTGATAAGACCAATTATATCATACGGTGCCCTGGTTTGGTGGCCAAGGACCGTGCTGAGCACATGTCAAAAAGACCTAGAGAAAGTACAAAGAATGGCATGCATAGCGATATCGGGAGCCATGAAAACAACACCAACAGCTGCTCTGCAAGCTATGTTCAACCTGCCCCCCTTACATCTTTATATACAACAAGAAGCAGCAATGGCCACCATAAGATTAGATCGAAACAAAACATTGAGTAAAGACTCCAGAATAAAACATACAACAATCATGGCGGAGGCGATGGAATATCAACCCCTATTGGCAGGGCCATGTGACAGAATACAAAAGAGATACATCTTCAACAAACACTATCAAGTCAATCTTGAGGAAGAACCAAACGACCACCCCAACATAAAAGAGTTGAGAATATACACAGACGGATCGAAAACAAATGATGGAACAGGGGCAGGAGCCTTTTCATATGACCTCAACATCAAGACATACTCAACGCTAGGAAAACACAATAGTGTCTATCAAGCTGAGTGCATAGGCCTACTCCTAGCAACAACAGCCATAATAAACAGAAAAGTTGAAAATACAAATATTAGAATACTCTCAGACAGCAAAGCAGTGTTATACACTCTGAAAGGCAACGAAACCAACAACGGAATTATACTACAATGTCACGAGTCACTTGAATGTATATCCAAGAAAAACAACATCACACTGCAGTGGATAAAAGGACACAGCAATTCGCTTGGAAATGATGCGGCCGATGAACTAGCCCGCAGAGGATCCAGCAATATAATAGAAGGACCAGAACCAATTATACCAATCCCATACAATCAATATCGCACTTGGCTAAGGGAACGAACCCAAGAACAACACAAGGCAATATGGCACGCCCTGTCAGAATGTCGACAATCCAAAGAAGCAATGCCGAACCTGGATCCACATCTCACTAAAAGACTCTTGAACCTAGACAGGAGGAAACTACGAATGGTTACAGGTATCATAACAGGACACTGCTCACTGAACAAACACTACTTTACACTAGGAATTACAGACAGCCCACTATGCAGAGCCTGCATGGAGACAGAAGAGACGGTAAACCACGTAATGTTCGAGTGCAACACCTTGAACAACCAACGCCACACCAACTTGGAAAAGACAGGTAGTATGACAAATCACTTAAAACATTTGACACAACTTGTTGACTTCTGGGTAGAGCTCGGGTGGATAGAATGACGGCCGTGGCCCACGTGAAATGGCCCTACAGTGACCAATTGCGGAAACCATTTTTCTAATCTATCTATCTATGTTATATGTATTATATCATATTACCTATATATCTATTTTTATATTTTTTACTTTATTTATTAATTAGTATGTACTTACAATATAATGAGTGTTTTTTTTATTTTATTGTTAGTTATTGAAATTTTGTTAGTATTTGAAACGTTGTTAGTTATAAAATAAAAATGTGTAGGTTTGTTTTATCTTGTTATATTATATTTTTGTTTTGTTTAAATTAGGCGGTGTCGGCTGAAAACCAGCGTGTCTCGGAACGGTCTTTGTCCCGTTCCAGGCACACATGCTGAGACGACACCCTTTTGGCAATGTTAATTAATGTTTTTCCTATATATATTTTTTATCTTTGTGTTTTCAATGTGTTTTCTATTATGTGTCATTCTGTTTACGTTTGTGTGTATGTGTGTTAATTTGCCAAATAAATGTCTTTTACTTTTTTTTACTTTTTTTTATAAAATGTTTTAATCAACATTGTTTTATTAAAAGTCATTTTGGGTTATAAAATACAGGAAATTTACATGAGATTTGGTATAAAACCAATAATTTCTTCTAATGATTAGGCAAATTTTACACAGAACTTGAAAACACTCCACCTCCTCACAGCCCATATATATCCCTATTAAGGGGCTCGATTGAATGCATGATTATTAAGAACGCCAGATATATTATTTGATTTAGTAAATAACACATTTAATATTTATCACAGTAGGGTAAGGTTGCTGTGTAGTGTCGGCTTAGAATAGCACTACCCCATTTCTTCCGGTGGGTGTACGTAAGAGGCGACTAACGGTATTGGGGCTCTTAAGGGATTTTTGGGCGATGCGGTCGGAGACCTATCACCAACAACCTTTACTTTTACCATCTTTTCCCCACTCTCATTTCCAAAAGTGGCTGAGGAATTTCTAATTCCTTAGCTCTGGCTACCCCTTCTAGGGATTTACAGCCGTGAGTATATGTATGTATGTAGGGTAAGGTTTCGTGGAAATACCCAATAGTAGAAGTATTGGATAATGTGCATAAACCAACAATTAATATAACATTTTGTATTAAATATTCTTATCCATTAATGGGATAATGTAATAAACATGTAGTATTGTTACATGCTGTGCATTTCTGCTAGTCTTTTTCTCAATGGGGAGTAGTTAAACTTTTGTTCATAGGCTTATTGTACAACTTACTTAATCTCATATTTCTTTCCAACATCAGGCTTCACAGAGCTTAGTGTTTCATCAAACTCTCTCTGATGGTGATCATACAGTTTCTTATCATGGTTGAACTCAGCCCCAACATCCACTACTATATCACACTCAGAAAGTTTGCTTTTGTCTCTGGTGCGAACTATTTCTGCATCTTTATACAATGGTAGTTGTTTGAGTATGTAGCACGCTAGAATTTCATCACAGTGGAAAACACCGTCGTGTGTTCCAATCTGTAACAAACAATTAGCCGACATGATTAACCTGAAATTAATTTAAACTTAAATAAAAATTCAAAATGAACTTAGGTTAGGTTAAAAAAACTAATCAGAATGAAAGCAGAAACGTATTGGTGGACATCAGAAGAGATATTTAGTAAATTAATCATGTAAAATAATACACTTACTTTCATGTTGCTGAATCTGCCGATTTGGTATACACAGAATTGGAAAGACTGTTTTTTACTATTTAAAAGATTGTTTTGTACTTGTAGACCTATTTTTATTCTTGAAAATAATTTAAGCATTTAGTAATAAACTTAAAACGTGTTATAGAACTTGTATTAAAAGTATTAAATTAAAATTATAACACAATTTAGCGCTTATGTAAATAAATAATTCGAGGTTAGAAATAGATATTTATTTAGAAGTAAAAGAATACATGGCCTTTTGGCTTGGTTCAGTATAAATCATTTGGCCGAGTAGTTCATTTGGACCATCGCTTTGGTTTTGGCTTCTTCGATTAGTAAAATTACCCAAAGAGATAAGTTGATTCCAATTGATCGATTTAGTGAACTAACTGTGTACATTCTATGTCCATGGTTTATCCTACTCGTCCATAGATGGCAGCAGAGTCCAAAAATAAATCTTTGAACTTGACATAGGCAAAGCAAAAAAGGAAGGGTAGTTATTTCGGCAGTTTATGTATGTTTAACCATAGCACCTAAACTAAAATACCATCATAATAAAAGTGTTATTCATTTCTTGTTTCAACTACAATACCGTTAAGATGACTATTTCGTACCAATGAACTCGTAAACATTAATACTAAATCTAAAATTGTGATCATATCATAGTAATATTTTGCTTCCATTTGTATCACAAACACTTCAATTTGTGATTATTGCATCGCGAACCAATATTAAGACTATAAACTTAATCTCTACTTTAATTTAAACAATACTTTTAACATTGGTATAGCATTCTTCCGTACAATACATATTACAAGAGTATATCGGTGTTTACTTATATAACATATAAAGGTTTCAAAAATGGTTAAGGTAGCTGTTTATCCTAGCATTACTTAGATCAAAAGAAGATAGTTGATTTAGTCTACAAATGGAGTCAGTCTCGGCTAAGTAGTTTAAATCAGCCCAAATATTTTATCAAGCCGAGGTTAGATAAGTCAAACAAAGCTGCAATCTTCTACACTTATGATTCACTATATTAATACACAAATATGAATTACACTTGAACAAATAGAGACCACAGTTAAAGACAAGACGGAAGAATTTGTGGTAATACAGCATAGGTAAATTTATAGTTTGGCGTGTAGTCTCGGGTTAAAATAGCACTTTTTATCGTGGTTGTCATAGGAGGCAGGTTATGGTTAAGAAACCCGTCTACAGCTGAAGAATTTGAGATTCTGTAGCTCAGGCTGTCGCATTTCAATGTAGAACTATGTATCCTGCGGCCCCACACTAGGCAAGCCTGTATCGTGGGTACCCATACAAATTAAACATAATGCATTTGCAAAAATACACTCTTACACGATATCATTAGGCTTGTTGGTGCATGAAACCTAATGTGGGGATTATTTACTAATGAATTAAGGAAAGAAAATCTCCTCACCAGCGGGGCTCGAACCCAGGACATCCGGGTATACCTACGCCCCAAGCTACGAGCTATGGGCCCAAGTGACAACTGATGCGAAATTTGTTTTTCCTGGCTTCTTTACTGTTGTCAGTGTCTGGTGGATATCGTAATAATCATAAATCATAATTGCTGTGTAGTGTCGGCTTAGAATAGCACTATCCCATTTCTTCCGGTGGGTGTACGTAAGAGGCGACTAACGGTATTGGGGCTTTTAAGGGATTTTTGGGCGATGCGGTTGGAGACCCATCACCAACAACCTTGATCTTACCATCTTTTCCCCACTCAACTTTCCAAAAGTAGCTGAGGAATTTCTAATTCCTTAGCTCTGGCTACCCCTTCTAGGGATTTATAGCCGTGAGTATATATATGTATGTATATTTTTTAGCGCGTACCCACCACAGAGTACCCACGTTTTGCATGGACAGTGTACTCACGTGATAGGAGGCAGGCCTATCGCCGTTTTGTACGAATACACTGTCACATGACTAAGTACAACTCAGTCATGATGTCCTCACGATGTTTTCCTTCACTGTTAACAACCGTGATAAATTAACCACACATATGTCTTTAGAAAAGACAAATTGGTGTAGGCCCGGCCCGGGATTTGAACACTATTCGTTTGCACGATAACCGGTGTTCTACCCATTGAGCTATCACGTCGTCATATACTATAAATGTAAATATATATATAAATATACTATATATAAAAAGACTTTAAACTTCAAACACCTTCACAACTGGCCAAGCAACGTCTCAGTCAAATTATAAGATGATTAACCCAATGTGGAAGGGTGAATCTTATCAAGTTTATTCACGTGATAAGGGGCAAGCCTTTCGACGCTTTGTTCGTATACACTGTCACATCCATGAGTTTGCCAACGATGTTTTCCCTTACATATTAATTTCAAAAAATATGTATATATAATAAATAAGAAGCCAGAGAGGTTTGCCAGGATCGTACAAAGTGACGATCGATAGTCTCTGCCTACCCCAATGGGAACTAACGGCGTGAGAATATGTATGTATGTATGATAAATACGTTCTAAATAAAGCTATCAAACTTCTATCTCTAAACTCAAACTCAAACGTTCACGCCGTACCTAACTGCCAAAGGGGTTGGCAGAATTATAAATACATCTGAACATCAAGTGACATTGTCACAGAGTACCCACGTTTTACTTGGACAGTGTGCACACGTGATATGGGGCAGGCCTATCCGCGCCGTATTGTACGAATGCATGTCACATATGACAAAGTACAACTTAGCCATGTGGGTTTCCTCACCATGTTTTTCCTCACCGTTAACAACCATGATAAATTAACCAAGGCTCGACCAAGGATTTCAAACCTTATCTTCTGCATAATAAGCGGTTTTCTACCCATTGAGCTATCACGGGTGTTAAAATATAAGAGGTATGGATATACAACAACAACCGGGCCATTGTAAAGTGCGTAAATAGCTCTCTTGACGCACTTCATTATTTAGCTTTGTTAGCATTTGAGATAAGATCCTTGCCTCATTGCTTAATGAAATTTCGTTAATAACTTTATATATAATACATACATATATTCACAGCTATGAATCCTATAAAGGGGTGGTCAGAGCTTCAGAATTAGAATTCATACCTACATATATTCACGGTGCTCATAAGTGCTGTGTAGTGACGGCTTAATGCTGTGTTGTGTCGGCTTAGAATAGGACTACCCCATTTCTTCCGGTGGGTGTACGTAAGAGGCGACTAACGGTATTGGGGCTGGAGCGGAACGGGTTGGAGACCCATCACCAACAACCTTTATTTTACCATCATTTCCCCACTCAACTTTCCAAAAGTGGCTGAGGAATTTTTAATTCCTTAGCTCTGGCTACCCTTTTTAGGGATTTATAGCCGTGAGTATATATATATATATATATGTATGTATGTATATACTCACGGCCATAAATCCCAAAAATGGGTAAACAGACCTTCAGAGCTAGAAACTCCTCTGCTACATTTGGAAGTTGATAGGGGACCAGGGGGGATAGGGGGGGGGGGGGTGTACACCAAAAACTTTGAGTCGTAGAAACGTACGAGGGTAGAAAGGGAGAGGGACATTCTAAGCCGGAACTACACGGCTAAATCTATCGGTTTGTTCTGGCTAAAGCCTGAAAAGGCTGACCAATTCCGATTGGACTTTCTCTGGCAGATAGCTGAGCGGTAGCTACATAGTCCACCTGTTTATAACATAGACGGGGCACTTAATTTATATATAATATCACGAAGTGATAAATCTACACATGCACATACGCATTTTACAGATATTATTTTCTTGAATAAACTATAAATACATACATACGTATACTACTATAACAAATTTGCTTAGCCCACTAGAAGAAATAGGGTGTCTAAGAAGACATACTTTAAATATAAATAAACTTAAATTAAATTCGAAAGGCACTATTTTCCTATATTCAAACTCTTTCGTTCACATTTGGAAGTAAATCAAATTCCAAATGTGGCTGAACAGTTTCTAGCTCTGAAACTTTGGCTACCCCGTTTTGGGATTGATGTCCGTGAGTATATGTATGTATCACAGTGATGTGATTAAAAATTTTAACCCCCTCTGTACTTGCCGATGGGTTTTCGGTCCTCTACCAAGAAAGAGATGTAGGAAAGAATAAAATAAAAAGGTTACATCAGCTAAGAACTTCGTTTACAGTTTTATTTTAATCAATTATCTCTTATACATTGTTGTTATCATTCAAAATGGACACAAATTAAAACTGATGCCTAACTGTTAATTAAAATGTAGTGATTATATAATTGGTTATTGCACCGCGACTTATAATCGGTCAGTGACCCGCCAAGGAAAAGATTGAACGTTATCACGAATTTAGTATATTTTGTGATAATGTTTGACGCATCGAACACGCAGAGAAATCTTGTGATATTTACCTTCTTTTATTCATTTTATTACTTCACGTTTTGTCATAACCTATAATCGTAACTGCTTTTGTGATCTAGCGGTAAAAGTGCTAAGCTTGCTATCCAGATGTTTCCGGTTCGATCCTTGGTAGGGTAACTCACAAATGAAATCACCTGATTATCCGAAGATGATTTCGTGATTAGAAGGTTAAGCCGTCCATCCCAGCTATTATCGAAGCAGTTGTAAGTCTGCCAACCCGCAATTGGCCAGCGTAGTGAACTATGGCCTAATCACCTTTTATGTAGAGTAGATTCGCTTGAGCCCCTCGGTGAACACATATAAGGGTTGTAAGTGAATATAATTAAGGTAAATTATCCCTTGTTTCTTTCCACTACGACTGTTCAAGGAACCTGCTTGTATATTTTTAACAGACTGTTGGAACGCAAAATTAAACAATGTTTTGTACCAATAATATAATGAATTGACTGAGATATATAGATCGATTGAAAATAAAGCCATTAAGTGAACTACTTTTTTATTGGTCAACATTTCTACCCGTGGGTGATCGTAAGAGGCGACTAAGGGTATAGGGGCTTTTTAAGTAACTTTTGGGCGATGTGGTTGGAGACCCGTCACCAACAATTATTATTACCATCTTTTCCCCACTTAACTTTCAAAAGTGGCTGAGGAATATTTTATTTCCAAAGCTCTGGCTACCCCGTTTAGGGATATATAGCCGTGAGCATATGTATGTATATAAATGGAAGTAAAAACTAGTACACAGAACTAAACCACACCTAGATATGCTCTAGCAATTAGTATCTAGTGTTAGCAAGTTGTATATTACATCTTAATTAATAATATTAAGACTCAAGACTCAAGCTTTCACACCATATATCTCAGAAGGGGTTGGCAGAGGTACTAATACTTCTGAACATCACGTGACATTGTCACCTGGTGTTCAGAGTACTCACGTTTCGCTTGATAATTTTAAGAGTTGGATAAAATTAGGTATACCCCTTTTTACAGTTCATTACGGAAAGGATAAAGAACGCGATCTCATAAACTGCAAAATCTTTCGGTCACAAGTTGTATCTTATGAAGATATGAAGTTAGACTGTTAACTTTTTCACACATGATATTACGACTAATATATGAGAGTAAGTATTGCAATACAGAGGGGTAAGTAATGCAGCCAGCCTCTTGGGAACCCTACGCCCTAGCGGCAGCGATTTTGAAAACATTTTTTATATTGTTTAATTTAATTTCTGCTGTAAATATTTAATTAATTAGTCACGTTTAAGTTTAGTTTTATATTCGTTAAGTGTGTACATACATGAACAAATATATTATATTTTTTGGGGCTCCCAAACTAAATAAATAAATATATGGACTATTATACACAGATAAAGTTAGCCCAAACTAAGTAGTACTTGAATTATGGGATACTAACGATATATTATAGAATATACATAAATAGCATCCAAGACTAAGAAACAATAATTTATGCTCATCACATAAATGTTGCTCGTCGGAACCTCACGGTTCAAAATCTAAAATCCTCGTCAAGGGGTAGCCAGAGCTCAGATTTGATTTTACTGAGTGTTTAATAAAGAATTATTGATGAAGTATCTAAGCCCCAAAACCCTAAGTTGCCTCAAACGACACCCGCTAAAAGAAATTAGTTAGCGCTACTCTAAACCGACGAAACGCAGCACACACATCTCTAAATTATTACTGTTAAGAGTTCCGTGGTCCCGATAAGATCCAATCACGTAACGTCATCCGCAAGTCCATTATGATGACTACACTACCGATATTTTTTAGTACATACATATACTCACGGCTATATTTCCCTAGAAGGGGTAACCAGAGCTAAGGAATTATAAATTCCTCAGCCACTTTTGGAAGTTGAGTGGGGAAAAGATGGTAAAAATAAAGGTTTTGGTGATGGGTCTCCAACCGCATCGCCCAAAAATCCAATAAAAAGCCCCAATACCCTTAGTCGTTTCTTACGACACTCGTGGGTAGAAAGGGGTAGCGACATTCTAAGCCGGCACTACACGGCATTTTTTAGTGGTAAAAAAAATATTTATGAGGTAGAGTCTTTAATATTGTTAAAAAGAAATACTTTTATTTATTGCTACAAAGTTAATAATATAAATAAAAACATGAAAAACTAAACTAATAAACTAAATTTTACTTTATATAGAGAATACACATTTTTATTGAAACATACATGTATTCAATGAAAATTCGCAATTTACACGGATACTTTTACATAAACACATTAAAGAACCACCAATTTACCGCGTTTGTGTTTAAAACTTTTAATAACTAGCTTTTTCCTTGTATGATACTAAAATTGGAAAATTTATATTCATTGCTGAAGTTCTGGACACCAAATTACCTCTTTATACATTATACTTTGTGTCTTTTCTTTTGTAATTATGATGAGATTGTTCTTTCGAAAAATAAAGATGTTAGATATACACTGGCATCTGCCATAGGAACTTAATGCACGCGAGAAGTCAATTTTACATAAAACTATGCGCGTATTTTTCACCGCTAACTCTAAATTTACCTCAGTATCCTAACTCTACATTGTGTTTTCTCACGCCTTATTAATCCAGGTTAATTCAGCTGTAAGGTGTTAAATCTTGAGATGATTAGGAATTTCTGTAGCACCAGAAACCGATGCAAGGGTTCAGTTGTTCGACATTCAGTATAGGCTTGGGTAGATCCAGCTCCGCGAGGGGATTCGAATCACCAGGTTCAGGCTCAGTTCCGGTACTGAATCCTCTTAACCGGGCCGGTACGCTTATCGAATCCGGCTCGGTTATGAAAGTCGGAACTGAATCAAACAACCAAAAAATACCACGCTTACGGAACGTAACGATTGCTGTTGACATACATTTAAAAATCAATTATCTCATATGTATAATGATTCTGTTTGTGTACAGGCTAGGTTCGCTAACATACAAATATCCATATGTAAAAAAAATAATAATATTTAGAAACATCTTAACAACATCTTATAACAATATCTACACATAAATATATGCAAATCAGAAAGTGACACAACATAAAACACTATCATATTTATAATATCACTATAAACACCATTATTTATGAAAAGATTGATAAATCTATTAAACGAAATTGGCAAACAAAGAACAAAAAAGGACAACTCTCTTTTCGTCTCTGTCTCCCGAGTACAAATTGTATTACATTCTTGTCTCGCTCTCACATTCAGCAAGCAAAGCAAATGTAACAGTAATAATCGAACCGATCCTGAACCTGATGCCTGAGCCTGTTGTTCGAAAACAATAAAACCGAGCCGGTGCGGAGCGGCCCGGTTAAGCGAACCTGCACCTGATAAGAAAGAGTGGGGCCGGTTAGGCCAATCAGGCTCACGCAGGGATTCGAATCATTTGAATCCACCGAGCCGGACCTACACACGGCTAATTCAGTATTACGCGAGCCATCCCAGAGGACGGACGTGTGTGAGCTCCGCACGCTCGGCTTACGCAGGTGTCATGCGACCGAAAATATGATAGACGAACAACCGGTCCAAAATCCACGTGCATTTTAAAAACGATACTAAATTTTAATCTTAAATTTCTATCGACTTTTCAGTGAGTTTTTCTAAAGTGTTTAAACTAGTAATTTGACAATTTGAGCTGTAAAGCTAGTGCGTGCATGCTAACTGATTTTAGTGCAATGACTTATTACGAAACAATTATTTTTTTTGCCAAATCTCCGTGCGGAAAATAACGCGTTTCCGAATTGTGCTAGCGAATTCCTTCAGATTTTAATGTGAGATAATCCGAGTGTTTGGTTTGTGGTGGTAAAGTGTGGGTTTCAGAAGGGAAAATTCAAGGAAATACTATAATTACACGTGTATGTGTTTAACCACAAGTGTACCGAGTGATACCATTCGAACTAGTTGTGAAACCAGGCTTTGCTTTCATCGAATAATATTAGTTTATATAGTGCTTAGAAGACTGGTATCTAATTACGCATACCGCAACTCTGCTTGGCTTTGCCGTTACCACCTTTTCGGTGAGTTTCCCTATTTATACGCACTATCACGCTTCTAATATTGTGGCGTAGACAGAGTAAGTAGAAAAAGTAAGATACTAAATGGTAAAAGTAAAAGTGATTCCATTTTTATTATTTTTCGAGACCCCTTTTTTTTGTTTGATGCTTAAACGAGAGATTATCTTTAAACTCAAATAAGTGTTATATACTTACGGCTATAATACTAAAAAGGAGTATCCAGAGCTTAGCATGTTTTTGCACTCCTCAGCCACTTTTGGACGTAGATTAAGGAATCACGCTACAATTCTTTAAAATATCAAAAGTAATGATATTTTAACGAACACTTCATATATATTTATAACATTTTATTAAAAAACTCATTTTTTATAGCAATAAGTTTTCAAAAATAATGTTTAAGCTGCACTTTTGCTACACTTTTACCTTGAAGAGGTAGACAGGTAACAAAGTGTAGTGATAGATCGTTCTCCTCAAACGGCGAAGGCAAACCACTTTTCTTCAATCCTATCCTTTCATCTTGTCAAACATTGTATATCAGAGACTTGTGCCAAAAGATTTCCGCTGTCTTCCCTACCATACTATGTCTCACAGTGTTACTTTTATTCTCACACACATTCAACAACAGTTGGTGTAGGTAGAGACTCTTTATCGACTTTTTTTACGATTTTATGTACTTTTGATTGACTCATTAGTTATTGAAAAGTCTAAAATAAGGTAATAACTATTAGTAACTTGGAATTGCTCGACACTTAAAGAAAGAAAGATAAGGCAATTATATTTCCCATATAATCAAAAAATAAGAGGGTTAAAAAAAAGGAGAGGAGTTTCTTGGAGGAGGACATCATCCTCAAACTTTCCGAAGCAATGGTAGAGCAGTATTAATTTAAATTTAAACGTTGATAAAGTATCTGTAAAGATAAAGAAAGATACAGAAGAAGAAAAGACTTACTTTGACATAGACATATACTCACGGCTATATTTCCCTAGAAGGGGTAGCCAGAGCTAAGGAATTATAAATTCCTCAGCCACTTTTGGATGTTGAGTGGGGAAAAGATGGTAAAAATAAAGGTTTTTGGTGATGGGTCTCCAACCGCATCGCCCAAATATCCAATAAAAAGCCCCAATACCTTTAGTCGCCTCTTACGACACCCGTGGGTAGAAAAGGGTGGCGACGTACTAAGCCGGCACTACACGGCTTTTGGTCTTTATTAAAGTACTTATATACATACAGGTTGGCAGATACTATAGATCGCCACTTTGTACGATTCTGGCAAACCTCATGAGCAACGTCTACATTGAATCAATATTTTCCTCCATGCTCTTTTATACTTTTGAATGCAGACGCCTGCCTATTTGAGAATAAAAAATCTGAAAATGATAATGGTACCAAAATGAAACTTAAACAGATTCAAAAAGTTCTATCTTTTCGATGCTTTTTATTTTAAACCGACAAACTTTCATCCCCAATAATTTCATCACTAATACCAACACAATATCTGACTCCGTGGTGGAGTATGGTGTATAACGGATAGCGTTTGTTCGTATGGCTACGATACGAAAGTCTTGGGTTCGCTTCCCGGTGAGATATTTACACGCAAAAATCACTGTGCACGTTGTATTTGATCAGAATATTGATTAAATCGACTGATTTATTCCGTTTCGGGAGACGATTCCGTGCTTTGGGAAATGGTAAAGCGTCGGTCCCGGCTACTCACGGTGGTAGTCACTAGTCTTTTTTCTTGCATTAATTTTTTTCAATATTTTTACTTCCAAAGGTGACTGAAGAATTTTCAGATTCTGAAGCTCCGGCGTTTAGGGATTTATAGCCGTGAGTTGCTGTGTAGTGTCGGCTTAGAATAGCACTACCCCGTTTCTACCAATGGGCGTGCGTAAAAGCGACTAACGGTTTTGGGTCTTTTAAGGGATTTTTTGGCGATGCGGTTGGAGACCCATCACCAACAACCTTTATTATACCATCTTTTCCCCACTCAACTTTCCATAAGTGGCTGAGGAGTTTCTCATTCCTTAGCTCTGGCTACCCCTTCTAGGGATTAACAGGCGTGAGTATATGTATGTATGTATGTAGTATGTGTATATATGTGTACATGTGAGCTACGAAGAATACTGTGTACTATACCATGTATTTTTCCCACATAATGGTATCAATTTCTTATCGCTTGATGATCAAGGTGAGACCGTTAACTGTTTAATATTTGGACAACCTTGATCGCTTCTTTTTTGAAAACATGGTTTCGAATTTAATTCTGGTTTTTATTCTTGACCTTGGCATGGTAAATGTTTGTTTAATTATCATTTAGATAACACAGATGTCCATTGCTGGTCAAAAGCCCCTTCTGTAGATTTTCCCAACCACTACTCTATAGATATACTCATTCCTATGTAACGGCTTTTGGTAATTAGTATTTTTTTTATAGATAAAAAGTGAGGAGATAGTAAGGATCTTTAATAGCAGTATAGAGTGGCTTAGAACAATACTACCCCATCTTAACGGAATTTCTAGTTGCAAAGCTCTGGGTACATTTTCTGGTATTTATAGCTGTGAGTATATGTATGTAATTTGTGATTGCCAGTGTAGATATAAAATGAACTCCTGTCACACCGATCACTTCGTTAAATTAGGAACAAGAACAAGGTCTTTATTACTAGTGATATTGAACTGTAATATCTAATTTTGCATAGTTTTAATAACATATGTCATAATATTGATTATATCTCATCTGACGCATCGTCATCATCAGCGAAATAAGTCAACTGCTGGACATAGGATTTGTCAAATCATTTCACTAGCTATTGACTAATAATTTACAAGCAAAACAGCAAAACGTGTAAAAAAAAAAATTGCGATCACCCATCCTCAGCTTACACCTTAACTTCCATTATCGTTTGAACAAGTTTATTATGTAACCCGAGATTCTTATCTTCACGACCCCACATTACGTTCCTAGATAGGCCGCTGATAAACTCTTATCTATGCGTACAAGTGTTATAAAAATCAGTTCATCATCTATGAATGTATGATAAGCTGTTTCAATGGAGCAATAAAGCATATCGTGTAGTCGATACTACTTGGTGTTATGGTACTTAAACTAACTTGTAAGGCCTAAATTTCAAAATAAGGTAGGCAGAGATTTGGTAATAAGAATTGTTAAGCCACTGTTGAAATTTCAAAGTGTTATGTCGATGGTAATGCCAGTAGAAGACCAGGGTAGACACATTTAGGTAGATCAAATAGAGAATATGCTGAAAAAGGCAGGTGACAGAAGTGTGAGATTGAAAGCGTATTGTTGCAAATATTTACGGTTGAATGGTTGCGTTTGCCAATATCGTATAGGACTAGTGTTTTTTTTTTTATTTCAGTAAAAACTGTACTGACTTTTATTTTACCTAGCTTAGAAGCCAGGGACATGCAATTGTACAACTCGTATAAAGTATCCATATTGCTCACCCCTTTCAACAAACTTCGAAAATAATATAAAGCGAACGAAACAACTAATGTATATTTTTATTCAATTAAATTGAGCCGTATACTAATTATATTTTTGAAATAGCTGTGTAGTGTCGGCTTAGAATATCACTACCCCATTTCTTCCGGTGGTTGTACGTAAGAGGCGACTAACGGTATTGGGGCTTTTTAAGGGATTTTTGGGCGATGCGGTTGGAGACCCATCACCAACAACCTTTATTCTACCATCTTTTCCCCACTCAACTTCCAAAAGTGGCTGAGAAATTTCTAATTTCTCAGCTCTGGCTACCGCTTTTAGGGATTTACAGCCGTGAGTATATGTATGTATGTATGTTTATCAATTACACAGTACGAGGGGGAGAAAGGCTTCAAACGACTCGCACTTAGCCGGTTTTTTAAACTTAGTTCATGGTCGAGAATCGTAGTTATCAAGTTAGAAATTTAACAGTAAAATGACATCATAATTATCTGGCCTTAAACGATTAGTTCAAGTCCCTCATCTAGATCTAATCCTGCCTACCACCTGTCAATTTGAGTCTTTATGCAAATGAATGCTAATCAATGGATTGCTAATAGTGTGTCATTGACTTCCATGACAAATCTCCTATAGAGGCCTCTTGTAAATATAGCTGTCTGCGTAAATGGGCAAGCTTATATACTTATGACGTGCGTATCAATTTTTAATACTAGACTGACTACATGGTTATACTCACGCCATTCGTTCCCATTGAGATAGGCAGTGACTAACGATAAACACTTTGTACAATCCTGGTACACCTCTAGAGCTTCGTCTACAATCATTAATATTCTACATGCCTTTTTATTTTTTACACTTCGAACGCCTTACAACGAGTACAATTTCTTTTTCACCAGCTACATCGCGTTGCAATAGTTAACGCCGGTGAGGTAAAAAATCGTGAGGAAACATTTATTAGCTATAGAAAAGAAAACTCTTTCTTGTACACAACAGATACAACATTTTACAGAGATTATGTTTTTAAGTAGAAAACTTAACTTGGCAAAGTTATACGTCGTCATGTGACAGAGTATTCGTACAAAGTGGTGATAGCCTACCCAATATCACGTGAATGCACTGTCCTAGCCAAATGTGGATAATCTGAACTTTCCCATGAAGTTTTGTACCTCCTGTTCCCAGCTTGATATTACCTTTTAGGACACCCTTTATAAAATACATACATACATATACTCACGGCTATAAATCCCTTAACGGGGTAGCCAGAGCTTTGGAATGAAAAATTCCTCAGCCACTTTTGAAAGTTGATGGGGGAAAAGATGGTAATAATAAATGTTTTTGGTGACGGGTCTCCAACCACATCGCCCAAAAATCACTTAAAAAGCCCCTATACCCTTAGTCGCCTCTTACGATCACCCACGGGTAGAAATGGGGTAGTGTTATTCTAAGCCGACACTACACGACACGGCACTTTATAAAATGTAGAAGTATAGTACCTCTGCCACCCCTAGCGGGATTTACGGCGTGAATGATGAGTTTTTGTTTTATATCATACTAATACTCGTACTACAAAATTAAAGATAATCCTTGAGACCTTATCAATAATTTTTAAAGTGTGAATCAATTCAGTTCACAACAATATCGGCCATCGAACCATAAAAATCTGTTTTTATTAGCTCTGTCAATATCAATATAAGTATGTATGTGGTCAATTGGTAATAGTTAAGCTAGAATGAGTTTAATGAAAACACTAGGTACCTACACACACTAAATCACCGAACAAAGTGACAAGAAGCAAAGGGAATTATATGAAAATGTTGATGAATGTGAATGAAGCTAAATAGATTTTCAGGGCCATACTAAATGAATTATAGCTTGTGAGGAAACTAAATGAATTATAGCTTCTGTCTACCCTAATCATAAGCAGGACGTGTCAGTTAGTACTCTACGTAACTCCGTTTTTAAAACTGGGTAATCAGACCGTTTTAATCACTACATAGTAAAAGTGTGATAGCCTAGTGGGTAGAACACTCGGTTAACGTGCAAACGACTAGTGTTCAAATCCTGGGTCGGGCCTACACCAATTTGTCTTTTCTAAAGACATATGTGTGGTTAATTTATCATGGTTGTTAACGGTGAGGGAAAACATCGTGAGGAAACCCACATGGCTGAGTTGTACTAAGTCATGTGACAGTGTATTCATACAAAACGGCGATAGGCTTGCCCCCTATCACGTGAGTACACTGTCCATGCAAAACGAGGGTACTCTGAACACCAGGTGACAAAGTCACGTGATGTTCAGAAGTATTAGTACCTCTGCCAACCCCTTCGGGGATATTCGGCGTGAACGTTTATGCTTTATGCTTATATAGTAAAAGTATAGGCAACATTTATATGATCAATATGAATGTGTATTTTTAAGTCTTGGATTCGTATCCGATTCGTAACTATTGCGTCGAGTTAGTATCTCTTACCACAAGGCACGATTATTCTTCTCTCACACATGTTACCTACAGAAGATGATATATTAGAAATATTACATTAACCCTTAAAATTCAGATGAAAAGAGATGAAAATGTTGTTCAAAGCTTAACATAGAAGTTGTTGTAAATAAATAGGCATTCTAATTGAACACAGATAAATGTTTGTTTATGTGAAGTAGTCAATTAAAGGATTATATCTAGAACTGTTTAAATACTCGACAACTTGTTGAGATTTTGATGAAACACCACTCCACATTGCACAGGTACGGAGTTAGGGACATATTATATAGAAATATATATAATCAATATATATAATCAATCATGATGCCGTGTAGTGCCGGCTTAGAATGTCGCTACCCCTTTCTTCCCACGGGTGTCGTAAGAAGCGACTAAGGGTTACCCTTCTAGGGTATCGGGGCTTTATATTGGATTTTTGGGCGATGCGGTTGGAGACCCATCATCAAAAACCTTTATTTTACGATCTTTTCCCCACTCAACTTCCAAAAGTGGCTGAGGAATTTCTAATTCCTTAGCTCTGGCTACCCCTTCTAGGGAAATATAGCCGTGAGTATATGTATGTATGTATGTATAATCAATCATCCATACAGGGCTAGGCATAAAGAGCTTATTCCATTTGTCTGAATGAAGACGTCTGAGAGCCACAGAATCTGAATTCAGACTAGGGGAATAACGTTCAGAACGCTAGGCTTCTGAAAAGTAGACAAATTTGTGTAGTGGAATAACAAGCGTCTGCGGCAGTAATTTCGAAGGACGTCTGAATTCAGAAACGACAAAGTGTAATGGAATAAGCGCTTAACCTATAAAAATCCGCTAATATTTTTAATCATCGTTTTCGTTGAATATGTAACTTGTACCAAAATTTGAGTTATATTTGTGAATGATCCCGGGAAACGTTTTGAACTTCCTTTTCTGACTTTTGATAACATTGTCTCTTTGACTAATGAATAAAGGAAAGAAAAAAATTGACACCAGCGGGGATTGAACCCGCGACCTCCGGGTATACGCCCCCTTCGCTTATTTCGAAATGCAAATGGTGTCGAAATTTTTCTTTCCTTTATTTATCCTTTATTTATTAGTAATAATCCCCACATGAGGTTTTCATTAAAATAAATAATAAAATAAAATAATCATTTATTTCAAAGTAAAAAGATAAAACTTTGTTTTTTGAAATTCAAATTCCAACTTAATTCTAAGTTTACAAACAAAAGCATTCAAATTATTGTCCCCGTGGTTGTCCTTTTCTGACATTACCATCCACACATACATCTATACATATATCTTGACCAAAATTTTTTTCCATGAAAAATGTTGCATCATAAGCATAACTGTTATCTGTAACCGCAGAGATTATGTAAATATATATAAATTTGGTAAGCATTGGTGATTCCAGAGTGAATCAGTTTAGTTGATACAATCTTAAATCAGCATAGGTAACTCTAAAGCAGAATAACTGAATAGTAAACCAGACTTTGATGGTAAACCCTTCGTGCACAATTAATGCATGAAAATTATATACATACATACATATACTCACGGCCATTAAATCCCAAAAAGAGGTTGCCAGAGCTTCAGAGCTTAAACTTCTCAGCCACATTTGGGAATTGATAGGGGAGAAGATGGTAGAAATAAACTATCGTTGGTGATGGGTCTCCAACCGCATCGCCAAAAGACTATAAGAGTTATATGTAAGACATATTTGAAATATTGAGCATGAAATGAAGCGTTCATTTTAACATCATAATCCTGAGTACGGCCCTGTTAAGCAAGTTAATGTATAAATTAGTATTTCTATGCAAATTCGTTTCAATTTTCTCAATAATCTGATTTGTACGCTTTGAGGTTTCTAGATTTGTATAAGTTTATTTATTTATATTGATTATGATTAGCCACCGAACCGGATTTGCATGTAGTTAAAAGCTTTTTATGCCTATCATTTAAACATAAACATAACATAAACATAAACGTTCACGCCGAATATCCCCGAAGGGGTTGGCAGAGGTACTAATACTTCTGAACATCACATGACTTTGTCACCTGGTGTTCAGAGTACCCACGTTTTGCATGGACAGTGTACTCACGTGATAGGGGGCAGGCCTATCGCCGTTTTGTACGAATACACTGTCACATGACTAAGTACAACTCAGCTATGTGGGTTTCCTCACGATGTTTTCCCTCACCGTTAACAAACATGATAAGTTAACCACACATATGTCTTTAGAAAAGACAAATTGGTGTAGGCCCGACCCAGGATTTGAACACTAGTCGTTTGCACGATAACCGAGTGTTCTACCCACTGGGCTATCACGGTTGCATAATTTAAAGTATTTCATTTAGCAAAAGAATAGAATGAGACTTTGTATAAAAATCTAAAATTTAGAATAACTAACTTATAAACTAACATTCTCAATTTGTCAAATTAAGATCAAATAGAGAATGTGCTGAAAGCTGAAGGACTTGAACGAGTTGTACGAATGAAAAGTTAGCACGATGGTGAACATTGTGGCGATCCATAGTCTCTGCCCACCGTAATGGGACCTAAAGGCATGAGAATATGTATGGTAAATTTTTGAGTCCCATCATTTTCCAAGCTTCGAACTGGACACTGACTCAACACAATGCTTGTTGAATGGTGATTGCCGGTAATTCGGTTGCGCTGATTTGGATTTTTCGGAGTAGAGTATTTGTCTTATGATTTCTAGACTTCATTTTGTAAAATATAAACCAGTTTGGTAGGACATTGCAGAATGAGTACAGAAAGAATGACTGCCCTCCGAAGCATATATTTCCTTCGGTGGGATGCTTCGGAGGGCACGTCAGGCAGGCATCAAAGACGGTATTAGTCGTGAACATCCACCAACCCATACAAGGCCAGCGCGGAGGACTATGTCCAAATCACCCTATTCAGGGTGCCATCATTACTTGGCTCACACAAGCTTAACACATTTTACTTTTCGCTCTTAAAGTCTAATCATTCTCAGTGACCATATCTCATTCTCAACTTTTCCATTCATCCATCTAAATATTAACAAACAGTAAGTCGCCAAACTAATAAATATTTGGTGATAAACTGTTGGCACATACGTGCGGTTCATTCATTAATCATTATATAAAAAAAACTATGAGACTTAGGTATCATCCGGTCACATGATAGCCGATAACATTACCACCCAAGATGCTGTATTTTTTCGTTCCATAAACATAGCTTTGAATGCCTTCCTCATTTAGACTACAATATAATTTCGGTAAGCTCAAATACATGCAAAAACTAGGTTTAATACTAGACGATAATAGGAGGTAAATATTGTAATAGGAAAATTACTGTTCTGATATAATAGTAGATAATTTTATAGTTTGTAAAGGTGGATAGGCAATGGATGCGGTTTTAAATTAGAAGCTAATTTTTGCCCAAGTAGTACTGTGTTTCTACATTTATGGATATTGCCTCCTATATTCGATTATTATTTAGACTAGTTGTAGCTTATTTGGTCCGAGTTAGGTAGTGCAAAAATTATACTTTCACTAAGACTATTAGATAAATAAAATTAAAGACATTAAATAACCTCGTCATCTCAATTTAACTCTAGACTTTAAAATAAATCAACAGGAGTATGAACAGGTAGTGTAAGTAAATATTTGCGAAAACATACATCCTATAGGACACTTTCGGTTCTTCGTCGGTTTTTTTGGTTTTGTAAATGCTCCAACAGTAAACGATAATTCTGCAATTATTTAACTGATATTATATTGCGTGTCCTGTAATTTTTAACATGGATATTCATGGGAAATCAAAGTGTTATCTAAAATTCTTAAGAGTGTTTATTCAACCGAAAAGATGGTGTTTGGTGCTACTGACCTTTTTATCAGTATATTTTTTGCGCTCTTTGCTGGTATGATTCGCAATCGTGTCACCATAACTTTTATAGAGAGATAAAATATCTTTTATAGTTTAAAAATGCGTAACTGATACATACACAAACTCACACCATTGGTTCCTATAAGTGTAGGCAGAGAATATCGATAGCAGTTTGTACGATCCTAGCAAACCTTTCAGGCTCCGTTTACATTCATCAATCTTATCATAAAGGTTTATTTTATTCTTTAGACTAAAGAAGCCTGTTTTTTGGATCCTCCATTTGAATCAGGTCGTCTTCTACTACCATTTCCATCCATAATATATAAATCTTTAACCGCTTGAACCAAACCGAAAACTGATCATTTAGTTATTTTGACTCTTTTTTGAGGACCAATCCTTTGGTAAACATATACAGATTATAGTTTATGAAGTAAATTTTCAGAATTAGTTTATATCATCTTTGCTTTAACATTCTACTATCTGCACCTCACTATATTAAATAATTAAATAATACAGATAACGAACAAAAACAGACGTCAAAACTCCAAAGCATTTACTAGTTTTCGAAGTAAAACTATTTGTAGGTATTTCTTTATTTAACTGAAGGAACAAAGACGACCTAAAGACAATAAGCCATTATGACGATTACTCAATATGTTAGAGAACAGTTTGTACAGCGCTTTTCGTTTTCACATAAAATTTATCACTAGGCAATGTACTGTTGGGTTTATTTGGACCTTTATTGATGCAGCAACGTAATATCGTTGTTAAACGCCGCCGCGCCGGCTATATGCACGAAAAAATGTCACGTTCCGCGGGCGTAAGGGAACGCTAAACCGATGTGGTTATTAGAGGTTAGTGCTGCCATAAAGCACTTGAAATAGTTTTTTCATTATATAGATACACAATTCAAATCTTTTCAAAATATCGTGCCATCTAACTGCCACAATATTTTGAAAAGTTTTGAATCTGTTATGATTTTGCTTAGACGTCGACGTCATCTACCTACAAGTATCATCCTTAAAATGGTTTTTTTCTCACTTGACATTTATCAATCTATTTAACTATACTCATAGCAAAAAAGGTAAAATGAAACAATAAACTATTCCTAAGCCACTTTTAGAAGTTGAGTGCTAATGGCCCAATAATAATTCACATAAACTGGCTAACCATAACGCTAACATAGTCCAAGTAGGTTGGCAAGTGGTCACTTAAAATAATTGATTTTAATGTTTATAACCTAGCAAAACCTAAACTAGAAACATTAAAATCTATCACTTCAAAAGAAAACAAGACACGAATAAATTTTTGAACGATTGTTTTATCAGCTCATAAGTTCAACTTAGCAACAACCACAGAAATACACAGCAATTATTATGTTTCGGGAATCAGGCCGAAATAAGGTGCGCACGCAACTTTTTTGCCACTGTTGTTAATCAACTGATTATTATTTCAAATTATGACATCATTAAGTCATCATCACACCGAATCCGTGTTGGGAGCGGTGCGAATTATAATTAATAGTCGGATGGGAATTGTGTTGGCCAATTGGCCGCTATATTTAACTTACATGCGATGAATTCATTCATACATGTTATCAGACTAGTAATCAAGAAGTGGGAGTCAGAGCTTAAGAAGCAGTGGTTATTCGGGTAACATTGTTAGAAAACATACATACATACTCACATACTCACGGCTATAATTCCCTAGAAGGGGTAGCCAGAGCTAAGGAATTAGAAATTCCTCAGCCACTTTTGAAAAATTGAGTGGGGAAAAGATAGTATAATAAATCCTGATATATTAAAAATAAATAATGGGGAAAAGTGGTGGCGAAATCCCTATCCATTTCAAAATTCCATAGCCACCTTGTGACAAGACACATAGGATAAAGAGCTTATTCCATTTGTCTGAATGAAGACGTCTGAAAGCCACAGAATCTGAATTCAGACTAGTGGAATAACGTTCAAACTGAAATTTGTGTAGTGGAATAACAAGCGTCTGCGGCAGTAACTTCGAAGGACGTCTGAATTCAGCAACGACAAAGTGTAATGGAATAAGCTCTTAAGATAGGTCAAAATACGATTGTTCAAATAGTGTTACGAGAAATTTGTGTTTTAATTTAATTGCATCGTATCTCATTTGTATGCAAAAATATTAATATGAAAAATACCGTTACTTACTGACTTTACTGACTGACAATTAGGGTAGGCAGAATCTATTGACCGCCATCCGATCGTCAAAACCTGTCTTGAATTTTACTGACATCACACATGCAATTAACAATTACCTAAAAAAATCAATTGATATCAAGTTTGATTCACGTACAAATTTATTCATTGCATACATACATACACATACATATACTCACGGCTATAAATCCCTAGAAGGGGTAGCCAGAGCTAACGAATTAGAAATTCCTCAGCCACTTTTGGAAGTTGCGTAGGGAAAAGATGGTAAAATAAAGGTTGTTGGTGATGGGTCTCCAACCGCATCGCCCAAAAATCCCTTAAAAAGCCCCAATACCGTTAGTCGCCTCTTACGTACACCCACCGGAAGAAAAGGGGTAGTGCTATTCTAAGCCGACACTACACAGCAATTCAATGCACAATTCTGTAAACAAGACAAACAAACAAACTTGCTTCATCTTTTGTTTAAGCAATATATTTTCACACAAGCCCTCTTAATGTTCCCACTTAGCACTCTCACCTTTTAAGGACGTTTAAATTTGATTAAATGTGACAAGGAATAACATATCTATGAAATGTGTCCCGTTACGGCCGACCTTTTTTTTTAAGAGCTGTTAATTTTCGGTTCAAGCTGTTTTCACACGCGTCTGAATTGTTCGCACCTTAACACGGTGAGAGTTTTTACGTTGTGTTTTTATAATGCTCCATTACCGCTACACATTTTTTTGAAGTTTCTGAGTCGCAGTTAATTAAATGCGTATTTGACTGTTTTTGGTGAATACTTTTTACCGATATTCGTGATCAGTTAGCTTGTTGTACGGTGGTTTTGTTTATTTTTAGCGACATTTGTTTCGTTTCACTACTTTTTAGGGTTCAAACCAAAAAAGTAAAATTTAGTTGTTTATTCGTCTGTCACTAGGAGGTTAAAAGGGTAGAACAATAGATTTTGATATCTGTTGCAACCTGCTGTGGTGTTTGGCAGAAGAAATAAAATAAAAACATCTTAGATTATTGAAAAAAAAGTCTTGTTTCGTCCAGATAAGGCGCAGGACCTCACTTCTCAATCCATCTTCATCCAGAAAGAAAGAATAAAAAGTTATTTATTTGCTATCAAAGGCACGAAAATAAAAATATACACACAACAAGTAATAATAAAAAAGAGAAAAGGTATAGATAACCAGTTTAAATACAAAAAAAATATTAGAACACAAATGGCAAAAAATTAAAAAAGATATCATTTAACTAAAGATAAAAAAACATTACAATACAATAAAAAAAACATATTCCCGAAGTGAAATAATTTTCTAGGTTGTATTTTTTCCCACAAATTAAGAGTTCATATTCATAGCAAACGTGGATGCTTATTTTGAAGGGTTAAGCAAAGTTTTTTTACAATAGGTATAGATGGCTGAAGAAGTATGTGGAAAATCACATTGTTTCACTAAATATAAATATTAAAACTTTTCAAATAACTATATTCGTACTCGTACTAACGATGCGATCATGGGAAATTCTCATACATATTTATCAAACTCTTTCCTGCTTGCAGTTAAGCAAAAAAGACTGATTCGTTTGGTCCATATTTGAGTGACTATCTTGACAGTTTGACATGTGCGCTGACAGATTGGTCCCCGAAATGGCGTCACCCACTTAAACATATGGGCGACCGGGAAATGGTTTTTGGCGGTAACGAAATTTCTAACTGTTTATTTAGTTCCGCTATAAATTTTCAATTGCTCTTACGGTAACACGTAGCACATAAAATTGTTTCAGGAGTATTTATTTGGTTTATTAACGTGTGTAATTTACTTGTAACATAATGTGTTCATGTTGGCTAATATTATGCAACTTTAAAACTTTCCGACAATTCGTTAGCGGGATCTACTTGATATGACTCATTTTAAGAAATTGGCATTAATAACATCTGTATTGGTAAAAGCATGATTGATCTCCGTTTTATTTTTTCATACACTAGACTTAACAAAAAGCCTCTAAGAGTCTGATATTAAAATATTTCGTAAACCATTATCATATCAAGAACCCAACTACCAAATTGCTCAGTCGGCCTGGCCTGGCTACTTTTATTGGGATCGATAGACGTAACACCAACAATAACCAATATAGAAAAAAAAAACTAATCACTTCAAGCTAGAACGCCAAAAAAAATCTTTCACAAATTACAAGCTCCACGAGACGCGTAGGTAAACAAATAGCGACTTGTTCCGAAATGCAAAAACAATGAGACGGTTCTATTTGCGAACGCAGATCGGACCTAGTGGTTCGGTTTTGGTTTGCCGGCCAATTTTAGGCGCAAGCGGCGACAACTTATGTAATCGCGGAGCGCACCGCAACTAATTTACTTCGCGCGCATTTGTGCGGGTTAACGTTAATACTGATTAACTGGTAATGAATTGGAAAAAGAAGATTAACTAACAGTAACTATCAGAAAACTAACTGAGAGTTGATTTGGGAAAATATAGTAAAATAAAGGATGGTCGGTGATGGATTGATGGATCTCCAACCACATAGCCCAACTACTTGTATCACTCAATATGCCGCAATACCCTTAGTCCGCTTCTTACGATACTATCGGGCAGAAAAGGGTTGATGCTATTCTGAAGCCTACTTTAAACATCAAACGAAAAGCATTCATACACATCCACATATAACTAACCCTGCTTTTCCTTTTAAGAGGCCATAATATGTGATTACCACGACCAAAACTGGGTTATTGAAATCAAGCTTAAGTGACAATGTTAATAGTCAAAACGAGCATTAGAATATGTTTCTGATAACATAGTCCGTATTTATGATAGTCATAAAGTTAAAGAGCATTGTTATACTAGTAAAGTTACTATATCGACCTCACACGATTAGGTTGGGTAAAAATATTGCTTGGATTTTCAATCTACACTATACAACTACATGTTTTGGACATGTAAGCTAGATATAATAATAATTAATAATAATATAGACGTATTATACACAAATAAAGCCACCCCCAAACTATAAAAAGAATACCCATAAAAATTACATCCAAGACTAAGAAACAATCATTTTATGCTCATCACATAAATGTTGCTCTCATCGGGGATCGAACCCGCAACCTCCCGACCGAGAAGCTAGTCACCTACCCACTCGGCCGCGGACGTCGTCAAGATACGACTAAACGTAAGCCTTTGGGCAGATGTTGGCACTGAAATCTTAACCAAATCAAATAGTATTAGTATAGTATTGCAATGTAAATAAAGGTTTTAACTTGTAGTGGTAGCTTATATAACCACTGTTAAAAATCTCTTCATGGGTTTCATACAGTAAGAGAAAAAAAAGTCTCCTGTTAGGCCTCTCCTATAAATCTTCATATCGCCCGGTCCTATGCTACTCTCAACCAAAGTCTTCCCATACCCTCACCATGCCGTAGGCCCACAATTTGGCAGTCTATCCGCACTAGGTCATAGGCTTGGGAATACACTGTATGTATAGTAGAGCTGTTTTGTAAATTGGTGGGAGGTGTCTACTTATGAGTCCCATTTTTACCCTTCCTTTTTCATAAATGAGCTCAAGTAAAAAATCTTAATCAATTCCTAGTTACTTTACTTACTTATACTCACGCCCGTTATTCCCATTGGGGTAGGCAGATACTATCGATCGCCACTTCGTACGATACTGAAAAATCTCTGTTGCGCCTGTCACATTCATCCTTCTTCTCATACATGCTCTTTTATACCTAGTTACTCCTTTTTGTTATTATATATGGGACTTTCTTTGAGATTGTTGAATTGAAATTATGCCTATAAAAGGATTTATTTTTAACCAACAGCGGAACAATTTACATTTGTCCACTATTTATATTTTGACAAAACCTGTTGGCCGATTTAGATTCCGAACAGACAGTATGGCTGTTACTGTCGCTAAACCAATCTTTATTAAGTTAATAATTTTGTTACTAAGAATAGACGCATCGATTTTGTCTACTTTAAATTAATATTATTCTTCATAGTAGGGCTTTAATTGGAGGCTTTAAATAGTTGGTAAAATTTTGAGGGTTCAGTAGCCCACTCGCAAACACCGGAACCATTATTCCTTCTTGTCTGTGTGCCTGTCTGTATCATTGGAATTTTATTTTAATAATTATTGCATCATACTGAGAACTAATTCGACTAATATATTTTGTAGTTTTGGGACTGATTTGTTTTATTAAAAATTACATACATATACTCACGGCTATAAATCCCTAGAAGGGGTAGCCAGAGCTAAGGAATTAGAAATTCCTTAGCCACATTTGGAAAATTGAGTGGGGAAAGGATGGTAAAGAAAGGTCTCCAGCCGCATCGCCCAAAAATCCCTTAAAAGCCCCAATACCGTTAGTCACCTATTACGTACACCCATCGGTAGAAACGGGGTAGTGCTATTCTAAGCCGACACTACACGGCAAAATTATATGAAATTTTAAAAAAAGCACATTTCATGAGTAGTTTATTATACGTAATTATTATAGGCAGTAAAATATGTTTTTCCCATCTCGGTGTATTATTCGTTTCTTTTTATATAATACTACGAGAACTACGAAGATGTTTTGAAAGGAAAACACGTGTATAGTCTTTCTTACGCGCGTTAACTTCTCTGTGTTAATATGAAGTTATGTTTTACAACAGTTGGAATTCACAGATTAGCATAAAGAATAGAGAATGGATTTTTAATATGAATATATTTGTTTTAACTGAGGCTACGATATCGTCTTGACTTGTATTTAGTGACATTCATCATTCGTTTTATTAAATTAACCTAAATTTTGGGTAAATGAACACTTCAATACTTGTGAAAGTGGTGACTTATTGATTCTTATTTATGGCACTGGCAACAATACTTTTAGTATTAAATGGCACAGTAAGGATCCCGATACATAAAAGATACTTACATTTAAAGTATGGATGGTTGAGATAAGGAGAGCCGTCACTTTTCGGAGGATTTGTTGAAAACCACAAAATTTTAGGTTTATAAAATTTAGTTCTTAAAACGTCATACAATTCTAACAGCGTTCCTGTCTACACTTAAACAAGTTAAACAGCTGCATAGTAGGAAGTTGAATAGAAGCAGTTCTTATTATACTACGAAGAGCAGCGTTCGACACAAATATCAATGCTAATTCTGTACTAGTCAGACTTGACGCATTGTAGAGCTATATTGGTCGTTATATTTTTATGGTTATGAACTGTATAGTGGCTGTGATAACACTACTCCACCTCTTTAAGTAGAAGTGATTAGTGATTTTGGGTTTCTGCAGCGTATACGTATACACCAGTTCTTTATTTCACATTTTTTCTCACGTTTTGTCTAAAGAGCAAGAGAAATAAATATTCTAAAGCTCTATCTTTATGCTTTTACTTTAGAGCTGTAATGAATATGTGGGTTCCTTTAATACAGTGACCATTCCTTATGAGGCTTCATCTGCATTGTGGCTTTCATTATTTTTCTTCCATCCCTAATGTGAAACGTTTAATGTTTAATTAAAGATACTAAGGCGTCTTAATAACGTCATTAAAAATCAATAATAATTAAAAAAGTGTCGTTTAAAAAGCACCAAATAAGCCACTGTAGCAAGAGTGTAAAAAAGAAACAGCAAAATCAGAAAAGATATTCAATTAAGAAAGGGCTTGGAGACCTAGTACGAGCGTTATTTTATCGACATGATTTCGGTTTATACGATACTAAGTAGGTGCGAAAGAGATGGCTGTTTTATACCACGCCGCTCGTACTAGCCATGCTGCTATGCAATGCGCGCTTTTCACAATTGATAAACATATATATACTCACGGCTATAAATCCCTAGAAGGGGTAGCCAGGTCTAAGGAATTAGAAATTCCTCAGCCACTTTTGGAAATGTGAGTGGGGAAAAGATGGTAAAAGTAAAGGTTGTTGGTGATGGGTCTCCAACCGCATCGCCCAAAAATCCAATAAAAAGCCCCAATATCGTCGCTTACGACACCCGTGGGTAGAAAGGGGTAGCGACATTCTAAGCCGGCACTACACGGCTATACAACTGATATCTTACTTAACAAAGATATTACTACGGTAATTATTGTTGTTAACTTTAAACCTTTGGATAAACTTAGAGCTAATCTTTATTTTATAAAATACATAAATATACTCACGGCTATAAATCCCTAAGGGGTAGCCAGAGATTTAGAATCAGCCATTCATTCATTATTCAGCCACTTTTGCAAGTTAAGTACGGAAAAGATTGGCAATTTTTTCACTACGTATCATGATATAATTGAACATGCAATAATAATTTGAGATTTAGTGTTTGAATTGTTTAGTTGGTTTCCTTAGAATGAACGAATGAATGAATTAGTCAATGAACAAATGAATGAATTAGTCAATGAACTTAAGGAAAAAGAAATTATTTTGGAAATAAATAAAAAAGTGTCAATTTTTTCCGTTTAAAAAACAGACAGAGTGAATGACCCAGTGAGGCGGTACATAAAAATAACAATAGTCACTTGCCAATGAGTAGAACTATTTAAAACAATGTTTCTTCTAGGAAAATTGGCAACCAGTTTTACGTACGCCTCGTCTATTTTACATTGAAGAGGGTCGTGTGTTTTACTGCACACATATAATACACACGACTTTAAAACCCAATGCCGTGTAGTGCAGGCTTAGAATGTCGCTAACCCTTTCTACCCACGGGTGTCGTAACAGGCGACTAAGGGTATTGGGGCTTTTTACTGGATTTTTGGGCGATGCGGTTGGAGACCCATCACCAAATACCTTTATTTTTACCATCTTTTTTCCACTCAACTTCCAAAAGTGGCTGAGGAATTTATAATTCCTTAGCTCTGGCTACCCCTTCTAGGGAAATATAGCCGTGAGTATATGTTTGTTTCAAACCCAAAAATCAGGCCGTTTGAAGTTTTACATTCCTCAAGCACTCTAATAAGCTGAGTGGGGAGAAACCATATCGCCCAACAATCACGAAAAAAGTTCCAAAACCTTAAAAAGCCTCCTAAGACACGCGAGGTAAGAAATCTGTTAGTGCTATTCTATGCCAAACGCATCTTAAACCACTGTATATTCTTTATTTAAGAGATAAATATCTGTGAAGTGTCGGCTTAGAATAGCACTACCGCATTTCTTCCGGTGGGTGTACGTAAGAGGCGACTAACGGTATTGGGGCTTTTAAGGGATTTTTGGACGATGCGGTTGGAGACCCATCACCAACAACCTTTATTTCACCATATTTTTCCCATGCAACTTCCAAAAGTGACTGAGGAGGTACCAATTCCTTGGCTCTGGCTACCCCTTCTAGGGATTTACAGCCGTGAGTATATGTATGTATGTATAAATATCTTTGCAGATGTTACCTGCAAAGTATATTCCAATGAACATTTAAATAATATCAAAGCAAACAACTTATATTTGAACTCAAAAAATAGTCGGATCAGTGTAACGACTAAAGACGAAAGGACTACTCCAGTTTTTCCCGAGAGTGTGGTAAGAGCCGAGCCGTGTTGTGCGACGCACGACGATGCTATATTTTGAAAACTTTAGCCTTTACAACTTTTAATACTTTCTTAGGAGTTATTGAGACTCTGAAGCTCTGCTTACCCTTCAACAACCATATCTTACTTTAATAGAGTTAAAAACTGAAAACTGCAAAATAACTTTTCAAAGTACATACATACATATACTCACGGCTATAATTCCCTAGATGGGTAGCCAGAGCTAAGGAATTAGAAATCCCTCAGCCACTTTTGGAAAGTTGAGTGGGGAAAAGACGGTATAATAAAGGTTGTTGGTGATGGGTCTCCAACCGCATCGCCCAAAGACCACTTAAAAAGCCCCTATACCCTTAGTTGCCTCTTACGATCACCCACGGGTAGAAAGGGGTAGTATTATTCTAAGCCGACACTACACGGCAAAGTAACTCTAACTTTTTAAAGTACTCATCCCAAAATAACTAATAAATAACACTACTACACAAACTACAGCCATAAAAGACCCGAAAAATCTTGCCCAGTATTCCAGTAGCCGGTCCGAATTTATCACCACATCCATCAGCAAGTTTCAAATGCCGGAGTGTGGCGACATCGTGATGGATTTGCGGACGATGACATAGCTCATGTCACGTGATTGGATCTTATCGGGACCAGAAACCTTTTAACAGTAATCATTTGAAGATATGGTGATTTGGTGTCGGTTTAGAAGTAACGCTAACCCATTCTTTCATTTTCGGAGAGGCGACTATGGGTATTGAGGCCTTTAAATGTTTGTTGGGCGATGTGGCTGGAGATCCATCACTAACTATCCTTTAGCTAAGGAATTTTTTATTCTTTAGTTTAAGATTCAAAATATTACAAGAATAATTGTTCTCTCTTTCATCTTATACGATAAACAGTTTTAGTAACACAGTAGTTAAATAATGTCATCATCTTTTTTAGAACGGTATCGTCTAAGGGAACTCACTCAATTCAATTAATAAGTCCCCGAAAATAGTAACGCCTACCATTACAAAAGACTCCTGTTTTCGGGGAAATTTTTGGCATTGTCATTACAAAATAAATGAAAGAAACTAAACTAAAGAAACATTTGCGGAAGTATTAACAGCAACCGACCACAATATGAAATGTGAGTGTCATAAACACTTTAAATTATTAACAAAAAAGATTCGTAACTGGTTGTTCTGGTTTCTACTAAAATCTTACCAATCATCCATCCATAATTAGCATAAACAAACAAACCTACAAAATAATTTAATAGTTTACTATAATTTAACAAACAAAGAACATTAATTCAAATTAAATATTCATGTAATTATTTTTAACAGCTTTTTATACGTGCGGTTTGTTATTGGCAGAAACAAGTTCGTAGTTGCATGTTAACCAGAAAAATAATGTTTTATGGTCTTTTAATTAATGACGTAATTAAAATAAGACTTTCGACACACATTTGAGAATCGCATATTGTAAGGAAACGGGTTTTTAGATATTTGATGGATTCAAAAAGAATTTAGTAACGGATTTTGAGAATGCGAGACATTTCCAGATTAAACTTTTTGATAAGATGAAAGTAAGATTTCTTTAATTTAAATTGATAAGCTATTTGATTAACCTTTTAACATTTTAAGAAATCTTTGTCATTTGCAACTTAGCGCACTACCTTACAATAAAGAGTATACAATATTAATAAGTTCTACTTTGCCCAATTTCTACTTACTTACTTACTTATATACTCACGCCCATTATTCCCATTGGGGTAGGCAGAGACTATCGATCGCCACTTAGTACGATCTTAAAAAAACTCTCTTGCTTCCCTTACATTCATTATTCTTCTCATTCATACTCTTTTATTCTTCTCACTTCGGACCCCCGCCTTTATAAGAACGTTATCTATCTGGTCAAGAAACGTTTTACGAGGCCGTCCTCTACTAACAATCCCATCCATATTGGCTCTATATATCTCTTTCGCTACTTTATTTTCATCCATCCTCTCTATGTGCCCAAACCACCTCAACATTCCTTTTTCTATCTTGTTATTACATATACTTCTGAGGGATCTCATTTCCACTGCATTAACTCTACTTTCATGCTTCTTCTGCCCTGCCCAACATTCACTACCATACATCAGCGTGGGAACCAGAACAGTATTATGCACAGCCATTCGAGCCTTTTCTGACAACGACTGGCTCAACATCAGACTGTTCATGGTTCATTCATTTCCCAATTTCTAGTTTCATCAATAATTCTTTACTAAGATATAAATCTAAAATAGTTAGGCAAAGTGGATATCTATCCTAGATGATATACATTTGGTCACGCAATTAGTTCTCATCGGGTAGGGAGACACTATATACCATCCTGGCAAACCTATAGAGGTTCATTTACATTAATTAATCTTTCGTACTTGCCTATTTTTCTGCACACTTCTCTATTTGATCTAAATGTGTCATCCGCTGTTGTACTGTACTTCTATTCACATTGGCGATAGAGATCGTTTCCCCAATTTACTATGATATTAGTTAATTTGTTAGAAATAATGTACATACCTACTTTAATAACTATATATATAATAATATATATAGTTATTAAAGTAGGTATGTACATAGCCGTAAGTTTTTTTTTCTAAACCAAATGATAAAACATATGAATGTGTGGTTAATTTATCATGGTTGTAAACGGTGAGGGAAAAAATCTTGAGGAAACGCACATGGCTGGAGGTAATTAGTCATGTTAGTCTTCGTATTCGTACAAAACGGCGATAAGCCTGCCCCCTATCACGTGAGTATACTTTCCAAGCAAAATGTGGGTATCCTGAACACCAGGTGACAATATCACTTCCAAAAAAGGTTTATCAATATAAAAAAAACGCATTTCAAAGAACATTTGTGTTGCCAGCCCAAATAATACTAGACGTTTCTATCCCCAGACCGCCGAAGCCCGCCATGCAGTGAGTGATGGACTCATTCGTGTACTTTCGCATCTTCCACGCGAGCCGGAGCGGCAGGCACGGGTAATCCGTGACGGGCGGCCGGCAGGTCCGATGGGCGCCGGTGCTGTTCCTCGCGGCACTGCTGGGCTCTCGCGCGGCCCCGGCGCCCGACCCGCGAGCCCTGCGCTCTGCCAACCTGAGCCACATCACCGGCACGTCCCGGAACATACAGATGTTCCTCAAGAACAGGTATCTGCAGTTGCTGCCCGATGGCACTGTCAATGGGACTACGGATGGCAGCAGCGTTTATAGTAAGTGCTTTTTTTTTTAAGTTACGTGTCGAGATATTTATATGAAGATTGTTGACAGGTGATAAGAAAAGTGTTTTTAAGGTGTTTAATCGTTACTAAAATCACCTTTAAGACTCATAGTAATAAGCGTTTACTAATTTTTATATTCAATGATGTTTCAAGAAAAGTTGTGTTCTGGAAAAAATACAACTGTCAATTGCTGTGAAAGTTGATGTGTATATAAATATGTGTGTGTGTGGTATAATACGATAGGCATATGGATTTTGGGGAAATATATTGTATCTGAGGCTGATCAATCATCACGATATTTATCATCTCATTCAAACCTCGTACCGGTGTATCTGAGATGCTATATGACTAACTTTACGACGAACTTTTACTTTTATGACGAACTACATTTTAGCTCTAAATTATACGCAGTTATACTACGGTTTATTTTTTCCTTATGCAACTTAAAAACCTCTTAAGTGTTGTTTCCGAGAAATTCTGAGACCATTTAATCAATATTTAAATTAAGTTTGGGTCTACCAGTTTTATTTTACTATTTAGGCACACAATACACTCAGAGTAAACATTACCCAAACGAAACAAAATCCGAGTGTCACACACAACTCATTACCCAGATCTATTATTCTGTAGTGTTTTTACATATCAATAAACTTACTAACTTATACTCACGCCAATTATTCCTATTGGGTTAAGCAAAAAATACAAATAAAATACAGAAAACAGCAAACTATATATACTAACACACTCCACTTGTCATATTAGTAAGGTCTAGAGTTTGGTCAAGTTCTAACCTTTTCTTATCCACTAAATTATGAGTGGTTGATGCATGATGATAGTCTGATAGCAACGTTATCAACGTTATCATATAGGCATAAAAACTCGAATTAATAAACCACATTTTCGGAATGTCTACTCATTTTTACGAAGGTCAACATTGGCGGCATGTCCGCAAGAGTTCAACGGGCAATTGATAATTTACATAAAATTACATGTTGTTTTCGATTTAAGTGAAATTATAAATTTCGCACGTGAACCGTGGATAATGCGACGCATTTTTTCGTTGTGACTCAAAACTCTTTAAAATCTGTCGCCGGTACCGATTTTATCTCGTGTATTTTGATTTAATCGATTACTACTTTGAGGAGGCGTCTTGCTCATTATAATTACAAGGCGGATTCAATCAAAATAAGTAGATAAGGATCAGATCTTTTTAATCTTGTAATCTCATTAATTGTATAGTATTAATTGTTGGATACACGGGTTTGGAAGACACGATCGGTGATTTTGTTTTGACTTGTGCTCATTTATTATCTAATCACTGCTTCTACTTAACACCGAAGTTAGTTTTATAAGCATATATAGTATCGAATCACAAAGTGTTATATTGGAAATTAAGTTTGTTAAATTTAAAAATTTAAATTCCATGTCGTTGTAAAACAAATACGTATTTTTATTTCCCTAACCGCATATTGACATATAAGACGGATTAATTATTAAGGTGCAACTGCAGCATTTTCCCGCGCCATTGTGATATGTAAATTAAGCAATAAACACATCAATTTATACATCTTCAACGACAAAAATCTTCGGTCATAATCCGTAATATATGAGCTATCGAATCATATACTAAACCTTAATTATTATAATTGGAAGAATCGAATTTAAATTATCGCGTGCTGGCAACCCGGAGCCGTGCCGCGAACCCCGAACGTTCCAAATTCAAAATGACACAAACAAAAAATGGCCACCAAGAAGCAGATTGTAAAAATTTGTTTTGCGGCCCCAGATTCAAATTAAACAAGGTATAAACGGAGTAGCTGATTGCGTGTCCGTGCTAATGGTGCTTTAAGCTATCGTATCTGCTGCGAACGACATTTTAAAGGTGCATTTAAATATTTTTCTGTCGTCAGCGCGTCATCACGAGTAATGGGAACCGTATTTATTTGGTCGGACCAGCCTTAACTTTATTTGGGTATCGTTTATGTTTCAAACTTGGAAGTAAAATTGAACACTCGGTTATCGTGCAAACGACTAGTGTTTAAATCCTGGGTCGGGCCTACACCAATTTGTCTTTTCTAAAGACATATGTGTGGTTAATTTATCATGGTTGTTAACGGTGAGTGAAAACATCGTGCGGAAACCCACATGGCTGAGTTGTACTTAGTCATGTGACAGTGTATTCATACAAAACGGCGATAGGCCTGCCCTGCCTGGTATGGGTCGTTTCACAAATTTAACATAAGGTAAACTGAAGAATTTTCTGGGTCGCCAAGTAGACAGCTTATCTGATAACTACCTTATTAGCAAAAACATAGTAAAAACTAAATGAAACCATTCAATACAGTTAGTCATAAAGTTATGGTCTTGTTCTAACGACTTCCAAGTATGGAGAAGCGAAAGTTATCATAAGTCTGGTATATCATAAAGTATGATTTGTGATGTCTATAAGTCATATGACAGCTCCATTCTAGTAAGCGTGAGCCGTATAGGTACTTTAGTGACTATACTGTTACTTAAAAAGCGAGTCAAAGATACGATTTTTTACCTAAGTTCTAAATTAAATTAAGTAACAAATCACTGTCTTGTAAAAACAATTTCAAATGCTTCAATTTATTAAAAAATACTTTAAACTACCAAAATTTTAAGTCAACTCGTTTGACACCCCCTTGGGAAGATATTCGGTATATGACTAAATACACATTATATTATTTCCAGAACATAATGAAAAGAAAACGTCTCTTGCTGGTGCAACTCTCTTTTTTATATTGTTCCGTCAATATGCTTATTTTATGGTCCCATGCGAGTGAAATCTTGTTTGTAAAATTATCTGTAGTCGAAATTCGCGTTTTCTTGTAACTTTGCTCAATTAGTTCATTAACCTGTAATTGGTTTGATCATTTCGTGTCATTATTGTAGTAAATTGTTATAAATTACAATATTTAGCGCCGAGGCGGCTTGTTAAGACTCTTTTCCGGAATGTGTGTGTCCGTGTTTTGATATTGTTTCTTGAACTTACAGTTACTTCGCAAATTATATAGCATTGTGATCCTGTACTCTACATATTTAATAGGCCTTGTGTCCTAACTAAGTCACCTAAAATTTCAATTTTGAATGTGAGTATGTTTGTTTGTTACACTATCACGCGTAATAATCTAAATATACTTATTTGCATTCTCACATGTCGTACGAGATTCCTTGTTTACAGAGTTACTTTAGAGTCATAATTGGTACACTTTGTCATATTTGGTACACTTAGTCATGATTGGTTACTTTAAGTGGCTTAAAACATAAAAAACACTCTTTACATAGTTTTTTTTAATAGACCTGTGAACTAAAGCCATGAACAAAATTTTAGTATAAGTTACCAAAGTGCGAATAAGCATACCTTACACAAACTACGCCTTTCTCCGAATCATAAATCTTGATACAGCCAGCACTATAATCGACGCTACGTCACAATAACTTAATCGATTGCTGAATACAAAGATGAATGTTTAGAACAGAAGCCAAACTATAAATTTGCTTGTCATCGATTACTATTTATAGTTACTAATCGTGAATCGGACTCTCAGGTTACCGCACTAAACAATGCTATCACTCTATCTGTTAAAAAAAGGCTTTTTCTTTATATTGCAATTTTCAAATCTTTGTGTGCATGATCATATAAATATTAGATTAGAACGAAATGTGGCGTATACTTTGATAGCGATATCATAGGATGTATGGGGAAAATGTTTAAATTCTTTATATCATTATTTTTTTATTCAAAACCTCGTTGAAAATAAGCTTGAATCAGTTTTAACATCTAAAATGTGCAATTACCTCTTACCCAAAAAGTATACACAAGAAATACGAACTTAACAAAACAATGCATTTTACTTGGTAATAATAATACATACATACATACATATACTCACGGCTATATTTCTCTAGAAGGGGTAACCAGAGCTAAAGAATTATAAATTCCTCAGCCACTTTTGGAAGTTGAGTGGGGAAAAGATGGTAAGAATAAAGGTTTTAGGTTTAGGTAATAATAATATTTTATCATAATCCAAATGTGTCAAACAATAAAATGACATCGGCCAGCATCTTATAAATCGAATCCAGTTGCGAATCGAATATCAAAGGTATGACATACGGAGTCCAAAAAGTATAATTTATTTCGGACAAAAATCTCGACTGGACAAACCAGCTGCATCGTTATCACTGCGGTCCATTCCTAACTGAGTGGCTGGTATATTGTTTAAAATAAATATAAAGAGTTTTTAGATCCGTCGCCTCAGTGTAGCATAGATATTCTGATTTCTGGGTAGTAGAGTGAAACACGTGTATAAGGTTGATTTATAAATGGATCATTTTGTGCCTTTTCAGAGCTTTTAGTTGATTTTTCACAATTCTATCTGTTCTCATTTAAAGTGTAGTTTGGTGAATGAATTGCGTATTTTAGAATAAGCATACGCTAAGTTCTTTAAACGTGCTCTGAAACAGTATTCCGTTAATCTAAATAGATAAAAATTACAAACAATTCTCTATTACCTTTTCGTTGGCCCTGAAAGTAAAACGCAACGAAGTATAGAAATAAGAGACAAATCAACCATTAACATTAACTGGCGGATGTAATAAATAGCAATTATATTTTAAAATAAGTCTTTACCCATCACTTGATATTAAAATGCAACTGCGAATCTTCTCCAAGGAGGTTGAAAAAGGAGCAAAAAGTTTGATTGATTTAAAAATAATTGGCTCAAATGGCAACTGCCCGTGTCTAATTTGCCAAGAGTAATCGTCGCAGTCCGTATGCAAGCGGCGGTCCTCGCCTTACAGAAACTGATTCATCTTTCACATAAATGGCGGTTTGCACCTGTAAGCTCCATAACGACACCCTTAAATGCTGTTAAATGAGACAAGAATGACTCCATCACAACAAATCATGTTCGTAATCATTTTCGAGAACAAATTATTATGACAGTTTTTTTTGTTTGGCTAAGGATTTCGCATTCGTTGAGCCACTATTTCTTTTTTGACAGGGCAAATGACGAATTTTTAGTCGCTTTTTATCTTTTGGTGACTCGATTTGAAAAGGCTCGTGTGAAAATATGGTTGTTTTTACTCGTATAAACATAATGATTGTGATAATTTGATAAGTTTTATGTGTATATGTAGTTGGAGAATATCAAAATTACTAAATCTTACAACTATTTATCATTATTCTATATTTAGCTACTCAATGCAAAAAAAAACATTTAGTCAAAACAACGTTCAAAGGCTACTTCCCTTAGGTTTCGTATCCATTATTGTATTATTTACATTACTGTGATAAATGCAAGTGCATGATTGTTATCAACTCTCCAATAGTATATCGCATTTGCAATCAATCGATTCATTTGGTTGCAATCGTATGAATCGGTTGCAATGTGGCAGTGATAGCTGCTCCGTTTAGTGTTTGTGAGTCAATGATAACAATTGGTCGACTTACATTATATGTTATTGGGTGACTATCGGGTATTAATACTAAATATACATAAAAGTAACGGAAAATTTATTAACGTTAAATACGGTCTTATAATTAGAAAAATTAGAGCCGACAAATAAAATATCACCCAAAAATATGCCATTATAAGATTTAAAAAAAAAACATGCATTATGTTTTATAGTGGTTTCAGACTAGTAAAAAAATACCAAATTCACTACAATGTTGATTTCTTAAAAATAAATCTAATTTGCATAAACCTCATTGGTTCTTACGAATCTAAATATTTGAAATTATCTTCAGTAATAGGTCAATATCTTAGAGAATACTGTTAAAGAAATATACATATAGTATATAATTATCTTAACATCTTTAAGACATAATGCCGAGTCAGACTCAGTCTTGGCCAGTTGTCACTCAATCAAACTGACTCAGTAATTAGTGTAATGCTTAATTGCGCTATGATATCAATAAAGTAAACTAGATCAATAACAGCGCACTAATAAATCATTCAATGTTTGAAAGCATCTTTAGTAATTAGCATTATACTCATAATTAAAATTTGGCCAAGAAAAGACAATAAGACAAAGTATCTTTCCGGAATGCAAAATCTTATTTTTTTTCTATTAATTAAAAATAGCAGTGTTGTAGAACTTTATACTAATAGCATACATACTACACAGCAGGTGCATGGAAATTCATATATCATTTCTCATTATCATTAGCCTATTAAGTAACATTTATATTATACTTAAATAAAATTGCACATGAATCACAAGCTGTTATATCACTTAAGTTATTCTTTGTGCCTCCACCGCGGCGTTCACGCAACTTGCTTTTATTGATGGAAAGAACTTATAGGGTTTTTGCAATTTAGCACCAAAATAATAATAATAATTTTAATTTTCCCATTCCCACCAACTTTTGCTGCTGCGTAAACGTCAGACGTCAGAGGTGAAACGTCAAAATTCGACCCTTTATTAACAGCATAACCAGCCAGCACTATCTAATCGTTAGATACATAACAAGAAGGTTGGCTATCCGTGTGAATGAAACCGTTTTCGTTATCATTAAAATGCGTATTGGATTAAAAATTAAACTGAGTATTTTATTCATCCGCTTCTAACTAGGCGTAATAAATGGAGTGAAGAGCTAATATTGTTTGTAATGAGTTTTAAAGTGAGACAATTTGTATGTTAGTTTATGGCAGTTATAGTGTCTGGTCTAAATAATATTGTCTACACAAGAAATACTGAATTAAAGTTTGGTTTAATGTGGTCATTGCCTTACGGACTGAATAGTTCTGATATCTAGAGTTAAGTAATATAATTAACGGCTAGTATTTGGATGGGTGCTTTGTTACTTAAATCTTTATAATCAATTTAAGCTATTCATTCTTCTAAACTGACCCATGATTACCTTATGATAGACATTAAGAATATGATGTTTTACATGAAGTAATTATTGACTTTGCCATTAGAACAAATGACTTTTAGGGTCATTATAATGCACATTACTCTATAAAGTATAGCCAGTAAAAGAAAGCAAAACCGAAATATAACATCTAGTAGGTAATAGTAGGTTATCAATAAAGCAACTATGTAACCGGGTTGAACGAACACGTAGGCATATACAAACAAACATATCCGTTGCATTTAATTACACAATTTTATCACTTAACCTTCTATATCTTACCACATTTTCCTGAATCTTAGTTGTAATTGCTAATTCCAAAGATCTGCTTACTCCCTTATGGAATTTATATCCATGAGTATACGTGAGGTGAGGATATTTCTAATAACCTAACTTAAAATAGTGACTCACTCTTATTTTTACTATAAAAGGATCCGTAAGTGTATTTTAAGGTTACACCTTTTTATTTTATTTTTATGTTTCTTATTTCGGAATGACACACTTTTTGTCGTTAATGGCATAATATAATATATGAGCTGTGAATATTTTGAACAAAAAAAAAGAATTTAGATTTTCAAATTGAAATTTGCATTTTATTTGGCTCGGTATTTTCTATTTAGTTAATAAGCATAATAAGCATAAGCATAAACGTTCACGCCGCATATCCCCGAAGGGGTTGGCAGAGGTACTAATACTTCTGAACATCACGTGACTTTGTCATCTGGTGTTCAGAATACCCACGTTTTGCATGGACAGTGTACTCACCACATGTGTATTTAGTTACTTGTAATATATAGCATCAAAATTATAATCCTGTTTCTGATAGACAGGGGTTTATTACGCTCATCAATACGCATCGATACTTAGTGTATTTAGGAAGTTAAGTTGACGAAAATATAAAATTATAACGAACTAAAAAACCTCGAAAATATGTAGATAGGTATTTTCGATTATTTTTAACTTAGTATACACTTGTATACTAAAAGTATCACAATGAATTATCTGAAATTACAAAACGTATCGCACGAAATCGAATACATTTTTTACGAAACGACAATTATATAATATATATCTCTATGCTTTATATTATAAAGTTTATAATAACTCAAAATCAAACGTTCACGCCATATAGCCCCGAAGACTGTCTTATACACCCAAAAAAACATGGTGTTACGTCATAGTCATAATCCTAACATAAATCTAAATCTTTAAAATCGGCAAGCACATGTAACTTTAATGTAAAATTAGGACTAACATGAATTTTAAAATATCTTCGCTGACATAATGGCGGGTTTAGATTGAGTGTATTGTGTTTAAAAAACATGTGCACTAGATCATAAATAAAAGATGTTATTAAAGGAAAGAAAAATTTCGACACTGGCGGGATTCGAACCCGCGACCTTCGGGTATACGCCCCCCGTCGCTCTGCCAACTGAGCTACAGTGTCAGTTGGCATCCAGCGCGAAATTTCTCTTTCCTTTAATAACATCTTTTATTTATGAGTAATAATCCCCACATGAGGAATTCATGTCAAAAAACATTAAATTATGTGATAGTTAGGCGTTTCCAACATTTGCATTCTATCTGAAAAGGTAGACAAGTGGCCGTCCGAATTAGTTAAAATTCGGAGGTAGGAAACGCAAACACTACTTGAACGTGTAAAAAAGAAACAAAGGATAGAGAAATTTCGCGCTGGATGCCAACTGACACTGTAGCTCAGTTGGCAGAGCGACGGGGGCGTATACCCGAAGGTCGCGGGTTCGAATCCCGCCAGTGTCGAAATTTTTCTTTCCTTTAATAACATCTTTTATTTATGAGTAATAATCCCCACATGAGGAATTCATGTCAAAAAACATTAAATTATGTGCACTAGATGTTCAAAAGTTCAACATTTTGCCAAATTATTATGATAGCATATGCTATACCAATATATATGTTTCAAAATTAAGCTAATTTAGAAATGTGGGAGGGCTGGATGGGTAGAAACCATCACTCCCGTTTTCCTATTTAGTAGTCTACTAATTCTTGAACTTATTGCAATCACAATAGTTATAAATAAAATATAATTTTATTTTTACACTTCTCATTGGTTTATACATTTACTCTTTCGGCAACTAGTCTAGATTTCTTTCTAGAATCTTTGATTTTCATATAATTTTCAATAAATAAACAATAGTTATGTTTGCATAAAATGACATAGAAATTATCGTTTCACCAAGATAGCTTGTTTTGCACAGAATTTTCTTATAAAACTTAAACCATTTTTTTACGAAACAGTATTGTTTCCATGCTCTTGTGGTACAAAAATTAGTAACAAAAGAAACTAAATAAATTCTAGTTATAGGGTGATCCAGTTTGAAGAATTCGTCCAATTAGACCCCAACGACATAAAATATAAATTAACGCTGACAAACTGAGATGGATTTGAGTTGATCCTTATCGGGACAACGGTTTACGTTTTTAGGTTAAATTTTAAGGAGTTTTTTATGTGGGAAAAACTGGAGGCGATAATGGGAACAGATAGTATGGAACTGCATCTCAAACTAAGTAAGCAAACTATCCAGTATTTACTAGTAGCGAGAAATGAATTAGAATATGGAACTTTTATGTAAAGGGGTACTTTTATGTGCCAGTATGTTATTGACATACTTATACCAATCTAAAAAGGTCTTAGTTTGGTGACATTATTTTGTGTGCCATCTATCATATATTAATTATGTTTCACATGGTGACACATGTTTTACAACAAAAAGCACATCCCTATCCATAAATCTTCGTTTAAACTCTATAGCTATAAATAAAAACAATTAAGCGCTCTATGCTAGTGGTGGAATACACGTTAAGTAAAGCAGCGACATGGCTGGGAGCTAGACAGTATGCAAATTGGCAAAAAGCATAGTTTAGCCGCGACATTCGTGACTGCCCACCCACAGAACTGACAGCTGACTAAATGAAGAGAACTAACTTCCTACAGTGGCTCTCAAACTCCCTTCACTTAATTTAAACATGCTTTCTTAGTAGTTTATTATAAAGTTGGTATATCATGTTTAGTACGTTTAAGGGGTAAATGGTTGATTAAAAAATAATTACATAATATATATTAACAAAGTAAAGAACAACAGAACAAAAAAACTTAAAAGTTCAGTGAAAATGTTTTGAACCAAACTGAAAGAGGATTGATGTACTGTAAACATATGTGTTTTATCTATATAATTATTATTGCCTATTAAAATTTCTTATTGATTGCATAAAGTGGAGAAATAAATGCGCCGCAATCGTAAATAATATAAAATATCTCCACATAAATTAATATTGACGCTACTAAAGTTTGAGAACCATTGTCATCATTTCAGTTACACAAATGCATTCCTAGGAAGTGTTTTGGAGGAATCCTAGGAATTCTCTCAAGTTACGCTTCATTACAACGATATGAATAATGTCCCAGTCTTGTTAACACCATTATGTGCACCATTTTAACATAAGTATATCAAATAATCAGGGGTTTTTAACCTTGCTTGTCGGCAATTGTAAAACTACAGGTATAGTATCGATGTAAATGTACGAAAACAGTACTGGTTAAAGAAAATATATAAAGAATCCGTTTTAATGAAGTTTGTGGTTTGCTTTAGCATATGGAAACCTTATTCATGTTATTCTAGCGCCTATTTATTAACACTCAAATATTTTATACGACTAGCTGACGCACCTGCGAATGTGTTAAGACCTACTTTTACTGTCTTAAGTGTTTTCATCACTTATCATTGCTGCTCTGCTCCCATTTTATGTAGCGTGATTATATTTAGTATATAATCTTACTCTATAAATGAGCTTCAAACACTGAACGCATCAAATCGTACAAAAAATAATAATAATAATAAAATCATCTTCAAAAAAGGAACACGGCGATGGAGTAAATAAAACTATTAAATGTTGAATACGGTATAGTCAATATCAATTAAAAGTTATAATTTCTCCATACCGTGTCTCTTAGTTAACAAGCTGTATTCAGTTCACTTCCGCAATAAAAGTCGGCTAACAATAAAACTGAAGGCACAAAAAGTATATATAATAAGATTGTGACAAGCAATAAGTTTGTGTATCGACATTAACTAACCTCTTTACTGTGTCTGGCTGTCAACCTATCAAGATGTCGTCCTACTGTCACCTGTCTACTCTGCTCTAGCCTTACCTTTCTAAGTTTTAATGAAAATACACTAATATAATCTTTGTATCATTGATATAAGAGTTAGTTATCATTTCAATGTAAACCTGATGTTAAAACTCTTGATTAGCTAACCAGCTACAGATCCACAATCTTTTCTTGGCCGGCGGCGACTAGGTAGGTAGGTAGTCGCCGCCGGCCAAGAATATTTTGCGGTCCGATATTAAATATTGTTGGTTACTGAAATGAGGTTCACAGATCATACGAACATGTGGGTGGTGACTTTTTACATGTCCGCTCTGTGATGATGTGACATCAGCGATAAACCAATGACAGTACGAACAGAGAGAACAAATGTGATTCTGTGGATAAAATATTAAATCTTTGAATCACAGATCTGTATTTGAATAGATAACGCAAGTGTCATTTCTTGTATAGAAACCAAGCGTGCCATTATTTTTCCACCTACTGTGACGTCACGTGAGCAATTTAGTGATGGGAACTCCCCGTCAGCGCGTAAACGATTCAATCGATTATATTCGAGTGCATCGACAGACGAATGATAAATTGACAGAAGAATGGTAAAACTAGAATTATACCTGTTTTTTAATAACGCTATTTTCTCATGGTCTCATTTTTATTCTGACCAACTCTTCCTACATTATTTTCCTCCACCACTACATCTTCTCGGAGAACATCGATCTAAATCAGTGAGTTAATGAGTCAGTTAGTCAGTGAGTAGTTCAGTAGCCTTTATTATTATAATAACTTGTTATTATTGATAACCTACCTAATTAACTAGTTTTAATAATTTGTTCTCGGAAAGTTACAAAATGATTTAAAAAAACCCCGAGAAGAAATTTTATCTACAAAAAGGAAAGCCAGTAGAAGGCGCTATGACAAAATATAATACAACCCAGAACTAATTCGGATTTGAAAAAAAAAACAATTAAAATAACTTGTAGAGAAGGAAAATAATCAAGTATTTTTTTTTCGATGTCTGTTTTTCTCCAGGCTGTATCTCATAAACAGTGATAACTAGAAAGCTGAAATTTTCACAAATGACGTATTTCTGTTTCCGCTATAACAACAAATACAAGTAAAAATAGGATTTTAAGGGGGGGCCCTTACAATAAACGTGTTTTTTTCCGTAATTGTTTGCTCAATATTAAAACGTTACATAAACGTAACATAAACGTTCACGCCGTTTTATCCCCGAAGGGGTTGGCAGAGGTACCAATACTCCTGAACCCACATGGCAAGCGCCATCTAGTTTCCAGAGAAGGTACCCACGTTTTGCTTAAACAGTGTACTCACGTGATAGGGGGCAGGCCTATCGCCGTTTTGTACGAATACACTGTCACATGACTAAGTACAACTCAGCCATGTGGGTTTCCTCACGATGTTTTTCCCTCACCGTTAGCAACCATGATAAATTAACCACACATATGAACACTATACAAAGAATTCTAAGCACATTGAAGTTCACTATCATTTTGTAGATTAAAATGTTTAGCAGGGAAGTAAACAAAATAGAGTCAGAAAATTAAATTTGCATATATATCTACAAAACCTGTGGGAAATGTTATTATGCAACGCTGAGTGAAGGAAGGAAGTAAATAAAGACCGACACATGCCACACGTTAAGAAATGTAGCTTAGAGAACTTGTAACTAAAATTAAACTGTTCTTTTATAAATAAAAACAAAGTTAAAACAAGAGTATTCCAATTAATTATTTAACAGAAACATTGTAGTAATAAAAATATTTTAGATACATGGAACATAAACCGCGAATATTATCATTTCTCTGTTCCCAAAATCGATTAGAATTAGAATCGAATACAACTATCTGTGTAGGTACAACACATTTTGCTTAAAATGACAGAAATATGACAATAGCTACCGTACCATGTAGCTGATTGACAGGTGAAAATATCGTTCATTTTGATGTTCATTGCGTGTTTTAATAGACAAGCCATACTAGAAAGCTTTGTAACTAAAAGCGGCAATGTATTATGAATTAAGCGATACACACTAGTATTAAAGTTTTTCAGTGTAAAACCACAACGAACACGAAATAATTGATTTTGCAATAAAAACCACATAATCTAATAATAAAGTGACCTACCGATGAAAGGATATCTTTCTATTAATTAGTCCCGCTTTATTTAGATAGTTTTTGCAACTCAATACGGCACAATTAGGCATTTTTTATATTTAGCTTGACATCTGTCACCGAGAACGTTCGAGCACGGACTCAATCAAATGGCGATAAACTAAGATAATTTTACTCAGTTTTTACACGCGAAGTACATGCACTTGCGGCATCTATTCAAATACATGTCTGTGCTTTGAATATATAAATGTACTGATTGCTCGGTTTTAATTTCCATCCTAAATAATTGGTTCGGCAAAGACTCGAGAAAAGTGCTATAACGTCTAAATTATTCTCAAGCCTTTTTGCAGCGATAGAAAATAGTGGGACAGTAATTAAATTAAACATAGATACAAAGCACTATAATTATATATTTTTTTTATAAAATAAAGAATTTGAATTTGAATTTGAATTTATTCGTGCGAATACGACGGAACACATTTTGATCAAATAAATGATTTGTTGAAGAAGGTTGGTATCCGAAGTTGAAAGACTAACAGAATGTGTATGTAAAGATTGATCAAAGTAAACCAATCGCCAGGATCGTACAAAGTGGCGATCCATTGTCTCTGCCTATCCTAGCAGGAACAGATGAGTTGATATATATCATACATGAGCATACTCTATCAAAACCCTAACCATAATAATAAAAGCACAAAAGATTCTTACAAAACAACGCTTCCGCTAGTAATTAGTATCAATAGTATTTCATCATCATCATCAGCCAACAAACGTCCAGTGCTGCACATCGGCCTCCCCCAAAGATATCGACCTCCCACAACGACCAGTCCTGTGCTGCCCTCATCCATCGGCATCCCGCGACCTTGACCAAGTTGTCGTTTCACCTTGTGGGAGGCCACCCACACACACTGGATCGTACAGTACTTGGCCGCCATAACAATCCAGAATCAACATAAAAATAAATTTAATAATATTGCAATACAATCAAATATTTTTATTTTTATTAGGTCAAGGTCTAAATTGATAAATCCTATTATCGCTAAGTGCATCTAAAACATCCATTAATCTTTCGTCACATAGATACCTACATCCATCGAAACATCTTTATACGACCACGATTAACTTAATGCTTCTATAAACAAGGGTGTTCTTTTAAAGATATACTAGCGGCCCGTCCCGTCGCAGACCTACAAGTGAGACATGGTTTCTCTGAACAACAGGTGACAATGTTACATGCTGTTCAAAAGTATTAATAACCTCAGCCAACCTCTTCGGGGATATAAGGAGTGAACGTTTTAGTTGGGTTTTGAGTGTTTTATATAATGAACATATCTCGTTATTGTGTTGGCTTTTAAATTCTGCTGAATAATTTATAGTTACTGCCATGATGTATTTAATGCACTCATAAATAACATTCAAGTCTAGGAAACAATAATTCATTTATCATATAGTTACAAGCAAAACGTGGGTATTCTGAAAACCAGGTGACAATAATGTGATGCGATGTTCAGAAGTATTAGTATCTCTGCCACGCCCTCGGGGATCTACGGCGTCAAAGTTTGAGTTTTGAGAACCGTTTAAATGCTGCTTCGAACCCTTGACAGCTGAACCCAGAAGCTTCTAACCTAACCACTAGGCTATGAACGACGCAGTCAAACAAAGTAATTAACTTATCCTAAAATTTGTTTTTTGATCTGTTAGGTAGTTATTTTTTTTCTATTTAAATAAAAAAATTATAGGTGAATAAATGTAGATAATTCTTTTACTAAGTATTTAATTCCCTAAATACATTAAATACAAAACATAAGAAACAATATTTGCCTCTCCAGACCTAAATCATATAATTGTATATAAAATCGGATAAATATTTATTATATTTACATATACGCAAAGCTATGAATCCCGAATAAGGGTAGCCAGAGCCTTGGAATTAACAACTCCTCAGCCACTTTAAGAAGTCAATTGGGGAAAAGTAATGATGGGTCTCCAGATCAACCGCCCAACAGCATCTTAAAAGCTTCGTACCCTTAATCATCTCGTTCATCACTCGCAGGAAGTAATGGGGTAGTGTTATTGCAAGTCGACATTACACATTTAAATATTTCAGAGAGCTTATATCAATGATGTACACTGAGTTAACATTACTCACATTATCCATCACATGTTTATATCCAATATCATAATATCACGTGACATTCTATATAGTATCATCTATATCTCATCTCGGGATAAATGGTACGGAACTGTCTTCCCATATTTGTTTTGCTAATAACTTTAAATGGGCGCTTCGAAACTATAATACACAAGACAAAATATTTAAACACTTTAGTCAATATAACATAATTTATTACTAAGAAACTCAAAAAGGTATGTTAATTGTGTAGAACACGCTGTATAATGGATACATTTCAATACAAATTATGTGTTAGAATCCGATAGTGATTTTTACGTCACAATATTATTTCGACTGAGGAATTTTTATTTTCTGCTAATTAGTTTTATTTTATACTGAGAATACGGTTTAGAAGCTTCTATTAATCTTGAATTTAGTTCAATAGCACCTTGGGCGACTAATTTTAGTGTAGTGTACCGCCGGCTTAGAATGTCACTACCCCTTTTTACCCACGGGTGTCGTAAGAGGCGACTAAGGGTATGGGGCTTTTTTAAGTGGTTTTTGGGCGATGCGGTGGGAGATCCATCACCAACGGTACTTTATTTCTACCATCTTGTCCCCTATGAATTTCCAAATGTGGCTGAGGAGTTTCTAGCTCTGAAGATCTGGCTACACCTTTTTGGGATATACGGCCGCCGTGAGTATATATATGTATATTTTCTAAGATACCCTTTGATCATATTTCGAAACGACTTATGGTTTACGGCTTTTAATGTTTATGTTGTGTGATCTGGAACGAGGTGAGGAAAATGGTGAAAATCTTTAATCATTTCATAAAATAGTAAACTTGTTTGTAATTTATTAACCCACAATTTGGATGTTCTGGTTTCATTCTCTCAATGAATTTGACTTTAAAGTGAGTGACTCTATATAGAGTTTAGCTTTTTCTCATTGGGACTCGCGCTCTATATAAATCTGAGACTTCAATTTCAATGATATTTTCCAATAGCATCATTCCAAGTTTTATAGCCTGCCCACCATGAAGGCTCATTATTTCACAGACTCTTTGGAAAATGCTCTTTAATTGTAATTACAATGACGCATAAATTTGTCGTGTTTATGATAGCCGTTTCCGGGTTTAAGCTTAATGAAAATGGAATGAAACATATTTAAAAAAGGTAAACATTTTGTCCTATAGTATGGTAGGGGAAATATATAAAAACTTAACTCGATTCACAAAATAAGTTTGAATAGGTTTCCATGCTATATTTAGATCCATAGCTTAATTGGACTTCATTGTGCTGTGCATGAAACCTCATGCTTGGATTATTTTACAAATCAATTACGGAAAGAAACATTTCGATACCAACAGGACTTGAACCCGCAATTTTCATTGTTTTAACTCTTGGGACGCTTGACTTTTTGAGCACATTCTCTATATCTAAATGTGTCCTCCATGGCCTCTACTGAAATTATCAACTACATGGCTATATTTTTCATTTTTCCTTACCAGACACTATGCTTTTTTGTAATTTAGCTATACCATGTATTAGGCCTATTGAGAAAAATAATATTATTATTTATAGTGTATTCGTACAAAACGGCGATAGGCTTGCCCCCTATCACGTGAGTACACTGTCCATGCAAAACGTGGGTACTCTGAACACCAGGTGACAAAGTCACGTGATGTTCAGAAGTATTAGTACCTCTGCCAACCCCTTCGGGGATATTCGGCGTGAACGTTTATGCTTATGCTTATGCTTATTATATTTTTAATATAAATGTATCAACCTTGGCTTACAACTTAAAGGCTTTTACGCTACAAAGGCCAACGAAAGTAGAATGGCATGTAAATAACAAAGGCGTAACAAGTAATCGCATCGAACGTTAAATCGTAATCGATTTTCAAATTACAGATTGAAAGATAATCGAATATCTGATAGTTTCCTGAGCAATATGTGACATACAATTTTGTGTTGGTTAATCGAATAGTGTACAGTCGTACTAAATAATAAATACCTTATTTCTCAGATTAAGTGACTATCACACGACATGGTACATAAATAATGATAGCAAGTGAAAATGTAGCGGGATAACTTTGACTTAATTAACTTATCATACTAACCTTCACTCGCGACCGGTAGTCTTTTCTACCATGTTTGAAATTTGATAGGGGCGGAGATGGTAGAAATTAAGTGTGATGATGATGTGATGAGTCTTCAACCGAATCGCCCAAAAACCACTTAAAAAGCCCCACACTTTTAGTCGCCTTACAACACCGTGGGTAGAAAGGGGTGAAGACATTCTAAGCCGGCATTACACGGCATAAATAGTGTTAAACTTTATATCATTAATTTGATCGCTTATCTAACTTAGATGCCGTGTATGTCGCTACCCCTTTCTACCCACGGGTGTCGTAGAAGGCGACTAAGGGTATTGGGGCTTTTTAATGGATTTTTGGGCGATGCGGTTGGAGACCCATCACCAAAAACCTTTATTTTACGATCTTTTCCCAACTCAACTTCCAGAAGTGGCTGAGGAATATATAATTCCTTAGCTCTGGTTACCCCTTCTGGGGAATTATAGCCGTGAGTAAATGTATGTATGTATGTATGTATCTAACTTAGAATGCTCATTACGCCTATAATCCATGTATAAAAACGTAAAGTGCTATTCTAAGGCAATCCTTCTCGCCAACCTTTTCAATAAATCTCTCATGCAGTTCTAATCAAATGTCGTAATAAAAGCAAGCATTCGAACTAATTAACCACTTGGTTTCCGAATTCCCAATTAATCACCAATTTCGTCACATCAGGAGCCATTCAAACCGACAGACGAACAATTAAATCATAATATATTTAGAAATTATTCCATCTAGCGTGATATGGACCACCCACGGTAAGAATTGTAACGCTATTTTAGTATTTATGCAGTTGGTTTACGGTTTAATTTTATACGTTATGTTACCTATTGAATTATTTGCTTCCGCGTGATTTAGAGGGCATTATAAAAATCTGAATTTTATCTACGTGCAAATCACATATATACATATACTCATGGCCGTAAATCCCATAGGGGTTTCCAGAGCTTCAGAGCAAGAAACTCTGGAGCCGCATTTGGAAGTTGATAGGGGACAAGATGGTAGAAATAAGGTATCGTTGGTGATGGGTCTCTAACCACATCGCCCAAAAACTACCTAAAAACCCTTAGTCGCCGACACCTGTGGGTAGAAAGGGGTAGTGACATCCTAAGTCGACACTACACGGCAAATGGCACCCATTTTCTTAAATATCTCTTTGCGTTGAAAATATTACTGATAAATGTAATAAAAAGTAGCCAAGCGGGAGTCTGACTGCAAGCTCTGTAGTGTCGGGTATTAGGGCTTTTAGGTAATCATCACTAACCACTTTTTAGTCTTTTCCCCCCTCAAATTTTATAAGTGGCTGAGAAATTTCTTATTCTGAAAATATCTACACAGGAATACCTTTTTTGGGATTTATAGTCATGAGTACATGTATGTGTGTGTATATCCGTACAAGAGTCATGTAAGTTCCTAAGTATCGTGGCAAGGGGAGTACTTGTATTTACCTCTCTACGCAATTTAATAAAGCGTTATGGTATAAATACAAAATTAGTCATTTTCTTATGTTGTTTAATTTTCTTTACACATGTCGAAACCTAAAAATATATAAAGAAAGTGGTATTTTCAAAGATGTAATCAGTAGACAAACAGTGATAATATGATGGATGCTGTAAAAGTAGGCCGGTGAATAGTTTGCTTATCTGATAAACTGATAGCGCAGGTCTGCAGTGGCCTAAAATCTATAATAATTGGGTTCCAAAAGGCATAAGGGCCTAATTTATAAAAACAATATAAAAAAACTCTTTTTAATCCTACAACAGCAAATAATGAATTGTGATATGTTTGTATTTTAAATAACGTTTAATTGACGGTTGATTTAGTCTCTCTTTTAATGAATATAAAGGTATAAAAGTGTGATAAGTTTATTGATTGCTTATTATTATACTTTATGCAATTTTTTATTTTAAATGTATAAGACTGTTTGTATATTTTTTTATGCTAAGAAGTAATACCCTTCGATGATATGTGGCATAAACTAAAGTTAGAGTTTAAGCAAAAATAACTTGACTAATAATACCGGTAGAGCATTATGAAGAGCCATGAATCAGGAATACCAGGAGATCATGAAACTATCGTGGTAATATCATAAAGCATACATCAAGGATGCCGCGCACTTTATCAATTGTATTGCGTGTTGTAGTCGCGTGGGTGCTGCTTCCGTACTCACTGGGTGACAGGTGACAACCCTAGAACATTTGTACCGCCAACGCTTCTGTTAAGCAGTTTTTCAGGGGTGGTCAGGATTATCACTTTCATTAAGAATTAACACAAAATTGTAGATTTGAAATAAAAGCAGTTTTTTAATATGTGATGTGAACAACACACGGCACTGCAAAAATAGACGATACAAAGTTAGTTTTTATAGATTTGAGGACGTTGGTTACGTGCAGAAATAATTGGAACTTGTTGATACAAATCCACTAAAATAATGACTCTAATACTAATTGTTTTTTGACGGCAACATGACATGAACACAATCGCTTCCAACAAAAAAGAAATACACTTCATTTTTATATCTAGTCATTAATCTTAATAAAAGTATTATAAAATGGCATTCAAAACAAATTTATAGCTAACGACCTGGGGCTAATAATTATGATAAATTTTCTGTAACAGCTTAATCTAATTCGGAGAATGGCATGCAACCATTAATTACGGACTCGCTTCTAGTAAGTGACAGCCCTGGTGTGGTATACTAACTACGAGAGCGACAACCCTGAATTTAGTTGCGTTGCGTGCGCGCCATTTTGTAATAACTGTCAGATTCAATTTTTTTTTGTTCTAAGTTCTATTATTATTATAATAATATTGTTGTGTAGAGCTGAAGAGTTTGATATAATTTAGGCTTAATAAACCAGTTTATGAAATAAATTAAATTTTGCAATGGTAAGAAGAAGCTGTATAATAAACATACATGAACCTAAAAGTAAAAAAAAAACTTTTTATTTATGTTTGCAAGTAAGATAAAACATTAAGTAAGGGTATTCCTATGTTTTATGAGTTGGCGCCATCCGGCAAGTTAAAGTGCATTTTTTGGTATTTCAGAGATTATTACATTTTAGGTTATTTATTCATCTTTGTTCAGATTATATGGCTTTATAGGCATCCTTTAATAGCTTTTAATTATTAAAATTGTATTAAAAAAATGTACTACGAGTATCCAGGTTAATTTTTAAAAAATAGTTGGTTTATGATATATTTTTATACTTTTTTCAGTTAATTCTAAAGAACTTGCTTTCACTCCCAGACAAAAACCTATTCTGAAGTCACCAATCTACACCTAGGAATGATGATCACGTATAAACTAATTAATATTAAGTGATATATTTAAGTTAAATTTTACAAAAAAAAATATTATTTCTATTTCTGGTTATTCGTTGTTTGACTTTGTTTGCATTACATTTATACTTGTTTTGTAACTTATGTTATTTTTTATTCGACGAGGGTTTGAATAAATAACTTCTTTCTTTAAATAAATACTCCATCTTATTTGCCTCGCTGTCACTGTTTCGAGCTAATAGTCGATAAAGTAGATTTCTTAGTTAGCCTTCTTTAGTTAGCTACAACTTTGCTTCAGGAACAAAACAATTTTGAAATCGTTTTTATTAACTTATACCAACAAAGTTCTCAACTTATAAATGCGTTCTATTCTACCTACTTATAAAGGGAATAAGGTCTCGAGGTCAAGTCGTATATCAGCGCTGGAATCTTCATTAGAAATCCAATAATCTCTACCTACCAGGCAGATTACGGTATTAAGATATCGAGTCAAAAAACCTCTAATCGATTGGGGGTGTGTCCCCGCACTAATAATACAAGATAAATGACATGCGCAAGACATCGTAATCAACTATATATCGAGCGATCTGCAGTGTTTCAACTTACCGACGGGTGCTCAACTCGACATGCTTCTACAAATTTGATTTTAAGAGAATAAAACTGTCGCTATGCTCGAAATATCTAGGTTTTTTATAATCTATCAATAATTTTATACATTTTCTATAATTATTCTTTATCAAATTTTGGTAGGTATTCCTATGGACAAACTTATAAAAATTTTGAATGTCAAAATGCTAAGTTGTAGAAATAAAAAGTTTTTTGAATAGGTACTTTTTTATATAAGATGCAAGAACCAATTAAGAAGAAAAGTCATGAACTCAGTTTTCCTCAAAAGATAACAACTACGTTTTAAATAACATTTCCTACAGCATTATGTCGATTTGAAAACACTCCATCTCGAATCCAATCAGCTGTTAACTTGCGCAACATCCGAAAAAATCAAGGTCAATAATAATGAACCTTACTGCACTCGTCATAAAGACCACCGTAAAATTCTCAATTAAAAACGCCGAATAATATAATAAATTAAAAGATAAACACAGAACATTGCACTTTTATGGCAAATTAAAATGATTTAATGTTTATTCAAACTCGAAGATGAGATAACCATCTTTATAATACTTATGCATTGTATTGAGAATAATATTTTTTTGGTAATTTGCGTGTAATTTATATCTTAATTTTATATATTTCCTGGGAACCTTTTCTCTGTGGGACTTGCAACATGTTGAGGTGAGTAAATGTGCTTTAAATTATATTAAATCATATCATAATGTGTTATGTGTAATTGAGCGGTGTTGGCTTAGTATAGCACTACCCCATTTGTTTCCATGGGTAATCGTAAGAGGCGACTAAGAGTAACGGAGTTTTGAAGTAATTTTTGGGCGATGCGGTTGGAGACCTATCACCAACAACCTTTATTTTACCATCTCTTCCTCACGCAACTTCCAAAAGTGGCTGAAGAATTTTCTGGTTGTGAAGCTCTGGCTACCCCTTTTAAGGATTTATAGCCGTTAGTATAAATATGTATGTATACCGTAATGTTTCTTAAACGCTATGCATCGCTCTACAAGTTGCAAGCAAGAGGAGATGTGAGGAATAGTTCCCACGCAATCTTTGTTTTCAACGCCTTTCGTAAACTAAAATAAAGGACATTGTTGTGATAATTCCGCAACGGTGCAACATTTTCTATATTCAGATTTCATTTTCCTGTGTAGTGTCGGCTTAGAATAACACTACCCCATTTTTACCTCTGGGTGTTCGTAAGATGCGATTAAGGATAAGGGGGTTTTAAAGTGATTTTTGGGCGATGCGGTTGGAGACCCATCACCAACTAACTTTATATCAAAATATTTTCCTACTCAACTTCAAAAAGTAGCTAAGGAATTTCTTATTTCAAGGCTCTGGCTACCCCTTCTAGAGATTTATAGCCGTGAGTATATGTATGTTTATGTATGTATATTAATTTTAACCATTACCAAGTCCTTGACTATCGTGCCAAAGGTCACTATCACTTGAACAGTACATGATAAGAACAAAATGCTTAAGTAGTGGAAGTGGATAAACGGAGCTATATGTTCTTAGCAAGGTGATAGAACACATGGTTATTATGTACATACATACATACATACTCACGGCTATAAATTCCTAGAAGGGGTAGCCAGAGCTAAGGAATTGAAATTCCTCAAACACTTTTGGAAAGTTGAGTGGGGAAAAGATAGTAAAATATAGGTTGTTGGTGATCGGTCTCCAACCGCATCGCCCATAGATCCCTTAAAAGCCCCAATACCGTTAGTCGCCTCTTACGACACCCGTGGGTAGAAAGGGGTAGTGACATTCTAAGCCAGCACTATACGACAAAATTTTCAATTTTATTAAATACATTGCAATAGAAATGAGGTGACGTTTGACAATCACGTAACGGAGTGCATTGACCTTTGCATCGTAAGTAAACCGATGTATTTGCGTCCGCGTATTAATAGATCATCGCAACACCTAAACAATCATACCAATTTAAGGGGGCGGTGATGATAAGAATGCGCTGAATAAATTACTAATTATAAGTGGTTTTTGGGCGATGCGGTTGGAGACCCATCACCAACGATACTTTATTTCTACCATCTTATCCCCTATCAACTTCCAGATTCCTGCTCTAAAGCTCTGGCTACCCCTTTTTGGGAATTATGGCCGTGAGTTTATGTATGTATGTGTATGTAAAAAAAACTATGCTAATAGGGGTGACTTTTGGTCGTGAAAATTTTAGGTGAAATTGTCATAGATTCTTTAAAAAATATTAATGTCAAAGTAACACAATATTAAATAATATTGATTTTAAGAAACGTGGTAAGAAGTTTCTCGATCTCCCTATTCTTTAAAAAAAGTATTGCCAAGTGACGAAAAGAATATAAATTTATGTTTTAATTTAAAAAAATAAACGTTTAGGTTTGAAAACTCCAGATTCGTAATTATATTAATAGGTATTTAAAAAAATCGAGAAGTTAAAGATAAATAAATATAGGATGATTGGTGAGCTGTGTGAAATTTCATCGCCCAGAGATGACTCTATTCTAAAATCCACTAGTTGTGCTAGGGAAAGTGTCTGATGGGAACAAATAAAATTGTTTGTTCAACTTGTTACGAGAAACGCGTCTCTTATAAAACGTAATTTAACCGTTTCTAATGGTTATTAAAAAACTATTTCTCCTCCAGTAACTCTTATGGATTCGCACCCAGGTTCCTCACAGCCCATATACGTCCCCACCAAGGGGCTCGAGCCTACCCTATATAGGGCGATTTGGCCATCGTCCACCACGCTGGGCAAATCCGGGTTGGCCGACTAACGACTACTACCGTAATAGTAGCCGGGACCGACGTGCCCTCCGTAGCACGGAATCACCCAGGTTCACCATACTTTAATTGCTGCAACAAACGACAGTGTTCTACATACAACTATCCGATTTAGCTAAAGCACGTACACTTTTGCCTCCCCAAGCGCCCTTCAACAAAATATCTATATAAGTAGAAGCTGCACAGGCCGCAGGGCCTCAGCCACCTTTCAACTAAAATAAATACATTACAATCTAGCAGTTTTTGCCATCTGATCTATTGAAGTTTCAAGCAGTTGACAAAAACAAGTCGATCTTTAATACATGGAAAACTATCGATCACTGGTCACTGGCTAACAGCTCGAGCTGTCCGTGTATGTCTATGTAGTCTCAGTAGAGATAGGGTACTGCCATTCTAAACTGACACAGCATGTACTTAATCATAATTAAAAACCATATCAATCTAAAGATCGTACAAAGTGGCGATCGATAGTCGCTGCCTATTCCAAAACAGAAACTGATGGCGTGAGTGTATGTATTAATCAATAAATCAATTGATATGTCTAATACACAAAAGCATTCCTATTAGGTTATTGGATTGGGTATATTAAAACAAATATATTAGGATCGTGGCCGGCTTCGGTCATTTATCAAAATTAAGTTGTATCGTTAGCCTTTTAATAACTTCACGGCACGCAACAGGGTGTGAACCGAATGCAAGTCAATTATTTTCGAATCCTTATTTTTGGGGTACAACTATCGATTTATAAAAACCACACGATTTATTTTAAGATGAACGTAAAGTTTATGAAGGTTTGTATGAGAGAGAGTTCTTAATAAATGTTCTAAGAGCGAGAGAATATATTAGGCCTACGCGATAAATTTTTATCGGTGTTTTACTAAATCTTCACTTAAGCGAAGCTCCATTTACCCCAGACTTTTGCTTTTTCGCTTGTGAAATCACTCCTACTAAACGGCTGGACCGATCTCTACAAAACTTTGCATGCTGGCATTAACCATCGAGTACCAGTCGTCAGAGTTTTATTTTAAAAATATTACCATTGAAGAATAATCACCCTTAAAAGTTTCCCATATAAGTCTATGGGAATTTTGACATGCGAAGCTTCAATGCCAACCTAGTTAAGAAGACGACGTGATAGCTCAATGGGTAGAACACCGGTTATCGTGCAAACGACTAGTGTTCAAATCCCGGGTCAGGCCTACACCAATTTGTCTTTTTTAAAGACATATGTGTGGTTAATTTATCACGGCTGTTAACGGTGAGCGAAAACATCGTGAGGAAACCCACATGACTGAGTTGTACTTAGTCATGTGACAGTGTATTCGTACAAAACGGCGATAGACCTGTCCCCTATCACGTGAGTACACTGTCCATGCAAAACGTGGGTACTCTGAACACTAGGTGACAATGACACGTGATGTTCAGAAGTATTAGTAGTACCTCTGCCAACCCCTTCGGGGATATTCGGCGTGAACGTTTATGTTATGTTATGTTTTAAGAATTATTTTAATGGCTACTACTTTGACGTACGATGTCACAATATTATTTATGATTGAATTTACTTAAAGCTTAAAGAAGCAAAGAGAATAATGAATGTAAGGGAAGCAAGAGAGATTCGTCAAGAGCGTGCAAACTGGCGATCGATAGTCTCTATCTACCCCAATGTGAATAATGGACGTGAGTATAAAAGTAAGTAAGCAAGAGAGAAACAGACATATGAAAATAAAATAAAATACTATGGAACCCTTTAATCGGCTGTAGTCTCAATCTACTCGAAATAAAGGGTTGTGAACGTTATTCATTAGTGAAACATGTATCATGCTTTGATTAATAGTTGTAATTAATTAATATTTCTTACTAATATCTTTATTTGTTTATCAGTAATTGTGATTTATAATCGAGGGAATTTAATATTCTTCTCGATTATTTGTCTTTTTGTATAACAAGGAGGTCCTTAAAATATACCGCTCAACAAAATGCTGAGTCAGGTGCTCTTTTGTTGCTGACGTAAGCCATGACATGAAAACAAAACCAATTTTTGTTTTATTTGTTTGTTTTATTTTATTAATTTTACTTTTAAAAATCAATTTTGTACTTGTTTTTGTAATTTCTGTATATATGTTTTGTGTATTTTTTGTTAGTCAGCAACAAATAAAAATCTCTCTTTTCTCTTTTCTTTTTCTCATTTATGTTTATTAATCTAAGGATACTTTGAAATCAACAATTCGGTATGCAAAGTTTTACAAAAGTGGTTCTGATTACGAAACCATTTCGAGATTTTATGTTTTTAAAACATATTTTCTTGAAATTAAATCAAACAAAGCTAAGATGACCGTTATTTTAGCAAAAAACTGTAACAGTATTTGACCTTCAGCGTTATGTCAAAGACATTCGTTCTTGCAGTTTATTAATAAAACATCGAAAATCATAGGTTTGTTTAGTATAATATCGTAACAATTTCATTTGGGATCACAAATTCGTGAAATATTTTGCAATTAGCAACATTTTTACAAAACATTTCGCTTTATTTGCATGTCGCTACGTGATATTTTCAATCGGTGACGTCATTAAGAACAAAAGTTGAACAATCTTTAAAAAATCATAACTTTGCAATTACTCATTTTAAATGAAAAATATTCAAATTAGTTTTTTATTTTCGTGTTTGCTATCGAATAAAAATATTTAATAAATACCAAAAAAAAACTTTGCATACCGAATTACTCAGTAGGTTTAGGTAAGACACATAAATAGTGAATAGGGTGTCATAAGAAGCGACTAAGGGGTATGGCGCTAAGTGGTTTTTGGGCGATGCGGTTGGAGACCCATTACGAAAGATACTTTAATTATTTCCACCCCTATCAACTTCCAAATGTGGCTGAGAAGTTTCTACCCTAAAGTTCTGGCTACCCATTTTCGGCATTTATGGTCGTGAGTATAAGTATTTATTTATATAAACACTTTATTGCATACAAAATAACAAACAAACAATATTTTACAACATAGGTACAAACAGTCAATGTACACAAAGGCGTACTTATCGCCTTAGCGCGATTTCTTCCAGTCAACCTTTATGGTGAGGAACAAATGGATAACTCTTTAATTGAAATTATGGTCAAATATATATGAAATTTAAACAAAACTTAAATAAACACAACTTATTTACAACCTGTATATTAATTTATATACCTTATAATAATTATATCAAATATACTATACAATATCTTAATAAATATACATGTATATACATACTTATATAATATAATAAACATAAATATATACATATACCTAACTTTATAAAATCATTTATTTATAATTATAATATATGTAATGTAAGTATTTTCGTTTTTTTGTTCTATGTGTAATTTTATGTTTTCGATTATGTAATCAGTAATCACATTAGGTTTCTCAGCTGTTAAGATTATATTTTGTGTAAATAAATACATTATTATAATTCACACGCTTATTCCTATTTTTATTTGCTTAAACTTTAAGGTGAAATAACGGATATGCACTTTAAGTGAAAGCACTTTTGGCCTTTTAATATCTGAAATAAAAGTCACGGCAAAGCTTTGCCAAATGTTAAGCCTTTAGATAAGATACAAAATATAATTTTAAGTGGCAAAGTGGTTAGATTGATATGGCGGTTTTATTTTTGATCTATTATAATCATATTATTTACTCAGCTATTTGCCGTGTAGTGTTGGCTTAGAATAACACTACCCCATTTCTACCCGTGGGTGATCGTAAAATCATTTATTATTACCATCTTTTCCCCAATCAACTTCCAAAAGTGGCTGAGGAATTTCTCATTCCAAAGCTCTGGCTACCCCGTTAAGGGATTTATAGCCGTGAGTATATGTATGTTACTCAGCTAAAAATGATTTCATTTTGATTTTTAGGGCTAAAAATAGTTACTTTGATCAAAGTGGTCTGATAAATTTTAATTCTGTTGACCACGTGACACATGCTCACATTGTCACGTGTATTTTTGATTTTATGGACTGTAAGTTACTAATAAATTTATCATCAAGTTCCTTTCTAAAATCGCAAATAACTGTTACATAATTCACTTACTTTGTAGGTTACTTAATCTGTATTATTATTTATTACATTGTTTATTTACTTAAACTTAACTTCAGAAGCACACACACGGTTAGCGTCATAATATTTTCGTCAATGGCTTTGCCATATTCAATAATATTTTGATGGCTCTGTTAAGTGTTTATCTTCGGCTGGCCATTTATTATGATCTATTTCAATTAGGTTCATTGACAGATTGATTTTGTTTATAATTGAGAGCTTCGGTGATAGCGGCGATGTCTGACGACGAAATCGAGAACTAAAATATCGGGAATAATATCTAAAGTCAGTTCATTGATTACTTACTGTCTTATAATAGAAATATCACAGGTCACAGGACGGCAGTATACGTAAGTATTGAATAAGTTTTTTTTATTTTTATATGTCTTTGAAAAATAAGGCTCAATTATCAATGTATCTTTTCTATCTTTGTATAAAGGTACTATTATATGATTAAGTATGAACTCAGATCTTTAAGAACACCACGATGTTGGTCTCTGAGAAAACAACCCTGATATGCTATTATAGCTATCGGAAATAGAGCATAGTTCTGTTTTAATATTTATCATCCATTTATATTAGAATAAAATTGGAATACCCAATTAATTTATCTGTAAAACAGTTCGGAACCTCTCAAAAACTCGTAAAAAGTAATGAAAATACTCCTACTTAATCTTTTGTTAGTGGTTGATCGTAAAATACTCAAGAGGGTAAACATGCCACTTGATATAACAAGTAAACGACAAACCATCCCCACAAAACACCATAAACCCACTGTCATTACCATAAAATTTATCTAACTATCAAATTTAAGTGAATTAATAAAAATAATAATACTTTTAACGACTTGAGAATGGACATCTAAACATTAGTAAAAGGACAAAAGTTTTTGTTTCCAAAATTTACGATTCTAAATTCGAATTCGGAACCGAAGAGAATGCAGTTAAAAAGAGGTCGGATTCGTTTTTACTACAACCTACATCGATTATCGATGCATTTTGCTCGAATTCACCTGTTTAGTAAACAATGTATTGTTTAGGCAAGCCTCATTCATGCGACCATCATGCCCCATTTTCGAAATAACAGTTATAAATAATGAAATTTTTAAAGTCTACAAGTATAGTTGTCATGTTGTGGCAAAATTTAATGTGTAATTGCGTTAAGTACCAATCTCTTATTAAAATGTGAATAAAATAGAACTATTTTTTTAACAATTGTTTTTGCTCTTAGATGTTATCATGTTTTGTTCCTATAAAGATCTTATAATAAATTGTAGATACGATACTTATTTCAATACAATTAATAACAATGTCTAGAACTGACCTAGAAATCCAACAGAATACTAACACAATTAAAATCATAAACGCGTTCAAATACAACACTAAATTACGATCATGAATGAATGAAATGTTGTGTTATGAATTATGTTTGACAAGAAGTGCTTTTCTCGCATCGACTTAAATCAAACCATAAACATGACCCGTATTCGATCTGTATCGATTGGATCGAATATCGTTATGTCTCGATGTAGGACTGGTCCACTTTTGATGTGTCTGTGAGTTTGTAGAAACCCTTAATTGTTGGCAGTATTTATAGCCTTGGTTGACTTTTCGACTGAATCAATCAATTGTTTAATTGTTTTACATACAGACATATTATGCTGCTGTTTTCCCATTTAGGGTTAGTCAGAGATATATTTACTTTATGGAAATGTATGTAATAAATCGTTAGCTATTTGATTATAGTTAACGGTTAACTGGTCATTCCACCCATACCGTCATCATCATCATCAGCCATTGGAAGTCCACTGCTGGACATAGGCTTCCTCAACGACCGATCCTGCGCTGCCCTCATCCATCGGCTTCCCCCGTATCACCTTGTTGTTAATAACTCTAGTTACTTTAATAAGCTATATAGTGATAAAAATAGCAGCATACTATTATTAATGTGGTTATTCTGATCTTTGAACTAGGATGCTGCAATTTTTATCACTACATAGTTTATTAAAGTAACTAGACCAACCATATAGTTTATAGCCAAAAACTCATCCTTTAAAAAAAACTAATCTGTGCCCTTTCATAGTTTTATTTGAGCAACATGCCATTAGTAATCATAAGGGTTGAGAAGAACTATGCACACAAACAATTTATGTTTCGCTTTTAATTTAAATTTTGGCGATATACTTTATGGAAAAAAGAAATAAAAGGGCTGTTAACAATCAGTTTTCTTAAACCTTACTTAATATTATTTTAACAAGCCTCACTTTACGAGAACAAAATTATCAGCGCTTACGTTCCAGACATGCTTATTTGTATTTAAATTAAAAAGAATAAAAAAGACATAATTAAAACTTATTTTTTATTATTACTCTTATGTTACTTTCGACAAAATTAACCATAACCTACTTCTTGAATATAATTCAGAATAATCCAACCGAAAATCGGTACAAGACATAACATTAATGTAAAGATTAACGAAAGAAAAATGTGATTCCACGGTGGTCAAATAGCAGTTGAACTAGTTTAAATACCCGACTTTATGCGTTGTTTATAACATAATTCACGGAAGATAAAGGTATTGATACAATAAATACAAATAATTTCATCCATCCTGATTTAATAGGTTGGTTGTGTAAGGATTGTATTGGATGGCATAGGATGGATACGCCTTTATTTGTATTCATCAAATTTTTATGTATAATAGCTTTGATGTGTAGTTTTTAGTTTTTTTTTATATTTTTGTTTGTTTTTTAGACAAAATAAATAAGTTGAAAGGATGTTCATTCTCTATGTTATTTTCAAACTGTAAATTATAAGTAGTTAGTATACTCTTTTTAGCAGCATATGTTCCAAATAAAACATAGAGTTAGAAATTATTTTAAGAATTAGAAATTATTTATATTGAAGTTATATCAAATAAATAATCATTTGATTTGAGTTAACAAACTTTTATGCCCCAACTCATCTAAAACTCTACTTTACTGTACTTATACTGTTAATAGACAGACGTATCCATATTAAACTAGTCATTCAGGATTCTATTAAAATCAGTTAAAGGATGTTTATTACTCATCGGACGACCACCGTTATATCGAATAGTTTTCGTATGCACACAGGTTTGAATCCCAATATAAGTTATTTATAATTACTAAATACAACACATTTATATCAGACCAAAAGGCGCCGCTGCGTATCATGCCCTTAATGTAATACCTTCATGTAAAATGTATAATTTATGTAATATTCTGCAAATGGTTTATTTGACCTAAATTTTTCCTCCACCCATCCTTCCGTAATTTAAAAAGGAATTAGGTAAATTCTAAAGCTCTTGATAACCCATTTCGGAAACTATCGATGTGTATAGGTAAACCGGTATCAAATGACAAAGCAGCAATGTAATTTTTTTGCAATATTAGTGATAAAAAAGAGGTGACCAAAACACTTATAGAACTTAACGGCGGGCGGTGTGATGACAAGTTGACAAAACTGTGAAAAAAGAAATACTCATATACCAACATGAAAGAAAAACTGTCTGGCAACATTCACTTCCTGATGTAAGATGAGGTTCACCGTGTCACGCTAACCTATTTTGTCGTAGACTACAACATTCTTTGTAAAAAAACATATTTTTATAGTATAATTTTGCTTAATTCTTTTAGCAGAAAAAAAACCATGTCAACTAAATAAACCTACCAACCATCCATTATTATTTAATAATTCTATCAGTTCCTTCGTTCCAATGACTTAATCATGTCGAATAAAATTCTTGTTAAACAAAATCAAATATTGACCAAGGAGGTATCCGATAAAGAGGTATAATTTTCCCTTGCCAAAAACACAACATCTTCATTGTGGTTATACTGAAATTATAGCTGGCCATCACTGGCGGCGCTGACGAGCAAATTAATTTTGAATTTGGAACGGCACGGATCAATCGAAGGCTGACCGCTGCCGTGAAATGAACGATGTTTAGGAGTAATTTTTGTTAAGAATCCGGTAGCCTGAAGCTCTACGTGTGTTTCTTTTCGCACGAATGTTTGTTTTACTCGTTTTTGGGTGAAAATATTATTATGACTTCCTTTTTAGTCATGCTAGTTATAGCTGTAATGTCCAGTGGGCGAAAATTATTTGTATTTTTTTTTATTTTGAGAATGAAGTTGTTTTCAAGTTCCAAAATCATTATTTCTTCTAACAGTAAATACAATGAAATGAAATTATGATACGTTGTGGATTATATAAATAAATAGATTTATATCCTTTTAGCCACATAAAACAAACTTTAAAAGATTTTACTTCAAACATTTACTCAACGTTTTATTAAGCACTGGACTTTGAATTAATATTTTGATGACTTTGGCCCTGATGGGATTCTTTAACAATTAGAATCTATATATCTAGAACAATTTTAAGGGCGCTTTAGGGCCGAGGTCGTGAACCCTCTATTGTATCTTCAGTCGTATTTTAGGGTTACGAATATAATTTAATTGTATATTTAATTGTTTTTTAACTCTACCACTTACTGAACGATTATACTCACGGCCATAATATTCAAAAAGAGGTAGTAGCTTGCTTGCCGGTATTAAACGTTTCGTTTTTGTATTTATACATAAACATAAACGTAACATAAACGTTCACGCCGTTTATCCCCGAAGGGGTTGGCAGAGGTACCAATACTCCTGAACTCACATGGCAAGCGCCATCTAGTTTCCAGAGAAGGTACCCACGTTTTGCTTAGACAGTGTACTCACGTGATAGGGGGCAGGCCCATCGCCGTTTTGTACGAATACACTGTCACATGACTAAGTACAACTCAGCCATGTGGGTCTCCTCACGATGTTTTCCCTCACCGTTAGCAACCATGATAAATTAACCACACATATGACTTTAGAAAAGACAAATTGGTGTAGGCCCGTCCCAGGATTGGAACTCACGCCCTTCTGTTTTTCGGGCGGGTGTTCTACCCACTGGACTATCATGTCGCTACATATAAATATACATGATATAATAAAAGATTTTCACATATCGATAAAATACCTGGTTTCTTTAAAGCCTCGTAGAAGACCTTCAGAGGGTTATGTTTTATTAAGCGAGTCAGGAAACGGTATGAACTATTGTTTATTCACGCATACAGTTCCAATTGGGGTAGCGAGATACTATCGATCGCCACTTTGTACGATCCTGACAAACCTCTCTAGCTTCGTGTAAATCCATCAATCCTGTCATACATATTTTAATTATTTATATTTTTTTATTTATAGAATTTTAGTTGGTTTTGAATTTATTTGTTTTGAATTGTATGTAACTATATGGATGTGAATTATCTGAAATAAACGTTTGTTATTATTATTATATACTTAATATTTACTCACTCATACATATTCTCTCATAAGGAATTCCTGTTAGGATAGTCAGACACCCAATAGAACCAACTAGCTTATTATTTCGCACGATTCCGCCAAACTTCTAACGCGCTGTTTAAATTGATCAACCTTTTTATTCATGCCCTTTTTCTTCACATGTACCTTGAAGCAAGAGCTACCAGCTTATATTCAATAAGAACCCGTTTAATACATTTAACACAAATTTACTAAGTAAGAGGCAACTAAGGGAATAAGGCTTTTTTTAAGTAGTTTTTAGGCGATGCGATTGGAGACCCATCACTACCACCGATACTTTATTTCTACCATCTTGTCCCCTATCAACTTCCAAATATGGCTGAGGAGTTTCTAGCTCTGAGGGATTTATGGCGGTGAGTATATATGTATTGTACAAAATAATTAAAATACTTTAAAGTGAAAGCTCAACAGTTATTTGACCTGTTAATGTTAATATCTGAAATAAAGTTCACGGCAAAGCTTTAAACCGGAATTTACGTATTTTACGGTGTTTGTTGCTGACTGCTGACTCGTGAAAAGTAAGCCTACTTCCACCGGCTTCGTTTTACGATATTTAAAGTTGTAAATTTAAATGAGGTTACAGTCTTTACTTAGGCAGAATAAACTCTGAAATATTTTTTTATTTATTAGATTTGAGGTCAACAAACTTTGTACATGAGAAATATCAGTAACATAGCGGTGGGCCCGTAAAGCCCGGTGTTGTAATTTCAAACTCAAGTTATATATTTTAGGGTGTTTAACACTTTTTTAAGTTATAAAATCTCTGACGTTTACTCACAAGGCTGAGTTTATTTATTTATTTATTTAACTTAAAAACATAATCTTAACAGGTAAAACCTAATGCGATTACATTTTACTTACCAACTAATTATACTATTTACAAATAATAATAACAATGAGTTGATATCTAAAAATAACAAACTATACATTTTTAAAATAACATAAATATCTGTGTGATGCATTAGTGAAGTCTCCCAGTCTGCACGAGAATATATCCACTTCCTCGGCGATTTGATTGAGAGCTACCAGCGCTCTAGTAAGTGAGCTCTCACTCTGCAGGTTAGTACGAGCCCGCGGTAAGGCTAACAATCTACCGGGCCGTCGTCTCAGCATGTTATTGGGAAGAGATATTTGTAATACATTCAATAGAGTTGGGTTGTGAGTGATACCCCTCAGAACAAAAAGTAAATATTGTAACAATGTATAATCCCTTCTTACGGCTAATGAATTGTACCCCACCATACCAAGCACAAACAATGTGGGATACATTAGTGGGTAATAGGGATATACACCATACACTTTCCAGTATAAAAATCTTGTGAATTTATTCTGTATTTTCTCCACCATGAGGCAATATTTTGCTTCATGTGGAGACCAGACAACTGCGTTGTATTCTAGTTTACTACGGACTAAAGTGTTGTACAATGCCTTAATAGCTTTTAAGTTGACAAATCCTTTTGACGTGCGAAGCACAAACCCAAGAATTCTAAAAGACTTTTTACATATATCCACAACGTGATTCCGAAAATGCAGATCTGACGTAATTTTAACTCCTAAGTCCCGCACCTCTTGTACCCGCGGTAGCACCGTGCCGTCAATGAAATACTCAGTATGGTAGGGATTACGCTGGCGGGTAAAAGTGATTATTTCGCATTTACTTATATTTAACTGTAGTTTATTTATTTTACTCCAATCGACTACTCTGTTTAAGTCATTTTGCAAACGAACGCAATCTTCTACTCCTTCTATGGCAAGCATGAGTTTTACGTCATCTGCGAACATAAGACATGTAGCATTATTTATGACGTCCGGCATGTCATTAATCATTATGAGAAAGCCCAGAGGACCCAGATTTGAGCCCTGATTTACGCCTGAGTACGTGGGGTACTCAGCAGACACACAGCCATGATAACTTACAAACTGTCGTCTGTCTCTCATATAGCTTGCCATCAGCTTCAACGAATGCGGCGTGAAACCCATTTTTGCCAGTTTAGTCAAGTATATATCCCCGTCCACGGTGTCAAATGCTTTTCGGAAATCTAAGTAGGAGACATCTACACTCAATCTTGCATCCACATGAGGAGTCACATCATACATAAAGTTAAGTAAATTACTTGTAGTACTGCAGCCTGGTCTAAATCCATGTTGACAAGCTGATATTTGAGATCTAATCTCTGTATATATTTGCTTTTGCAAAGCTGAGTCAAAGATTTTTGCGAATGCCGAAAGAATAGCTACTGGTCGGTAGTCTCGGACATCAGAACTAGTTTTCCCTTTTGGCACAGGCACTACTCGCGTTGTTTTCCATACATCAGGAAAAGTCGCTTCTGCAAGGCACAGATTGAAAATATACAAGAGCGGCTCCTCGAGCACCGCGCGGCAGTCCTTCACCACAAATGCAGGTATCCCGTCCGCTCCGGCCGAGGACTTGGCTGGCAGCCGCGCCAGCGCCGCGCGCACCTCGTCGCGCGACAACGCGGTGAGGTGCACGCGCGCCGCCGCGCCCGCCGCCGCCGTGTCCGCCGCCATCGCGTCCGACACACTGAGTCGTGGTGGAGTATCTCAATACACCGAACTAAAAAACTTTGAAAACTCCTGTACGCTTTGCTCGTTTGATAGTTCGGTCCCGTTATCACAAATAACCGTTTTCCTCATGTTTTGTCGTTTCGAGTTTACGAATTTCCAAAATAGTTTGGGTTCTTTCGAAACAAGGTATTGAATTCTACTTTCGTAATTTAAATAAGCCAATTTTAAATTAGCTTTAATTTTTGACCGAAGGAAGGAAAATTTTTCGTAATCACGTTGGGATCCTGTTTTTTTGTATAACCTATGAAATTTTGCTTTATTAGCTATGTCCCGTTTTATTTCAGGTGTAAACCACTCAGGATAAGAATATCTGGGGCTTCCCGATAAACGGTTTTTCTGTGGAACGCAGTCATCTATAATCTTGTTAATTTCATAATAAAAGTATTCTAACGCTACTATCGAATCATTAATTACGTAAAGGTCAGTCCAGTCCGTCAGTAAGAATTTTGTATATAACGTAGAAAAATTCGCTCTATTGAAGTTCCACTCTCTTCGAAATGTATTATTACTAATTCCTAACAGTGGCGAACGCACCGTGTGAGACGATGGCGAGGCCGACCTCCCGCTGCCTACCCCTCCATCCTCGCTGTCCCCGCGCGCGCGCTCCGTACATACACTCACGCACAGCGGAGGGTGGTGCGCATCGACGCTGACCAATGGCTCGTTCGACAATGTGACGCATGCACAGATCTCGTCTATAGGACAGAGCACTAAGTCTAAACAGCGTTCTTTTGCATTCAATATTTCGTTCACCTGGTTGACTCCACAAAATGCTTTAAAATATTCTAAATAATTCAACACCTCTGTTGTGCTAGAATATAGGTTAAAATCCCCTACAATAAGTAACCGCTTCTTGTATTTTATAGACAATATTTCTAACAATTCGAATAATTTAAAATAATCATAGTTACAACTTTTCGGTGGAATATAAACAACAGCTATACAAAATAAAAATCTGTTTTTGTGATATACCGTCGATCCAACTATTTCGAACGAGTACCCGTCCAGGCCACGGTCGCTCCCGCTCTCGCCCTGCAGCTCCACGCGCCGCAGCTCGTACTTCGGCGAGGCCACTAACATCACGCCCCCCAACTTCCGACCGTCGTTCCGGTCGCACCGCACGATGCTGTAGCCCACCGGTATCAGCTCCGAGTCGAACATGGAGTCATTGCAACTTGTTTCCGTTAAGGCAAATAAATCAGCTGAAGCAGTAGAAAGATTTATACCGAACTCTTGGAGCTTCGTCCGTAACCCTCTCACATTTTGATAAGATATGTATACCTTCTTTGCTGGTTTGCTACTTCGAACGGTCTTTTCGAAACCAGACCCATTCTGCCAACTTTACATCCACTGGCCAGTGATCTGGATTACAGATTTCATCATAACGCTTTTCTGGTACTCCTATACTGTACGATACATAATCCCGCTGAGTTTTATGGTTTATTTTTTGAATGTTGTAGTTGCAATCACTTCCAATAATACTTTCTATATGGCTTTTCATTTTATCATCTGTGGTAGACGTCTGTAACCCCCATACATGCAAGTATTTTTTTTGTTCTACTCCGGCTATAGACATAGTTGTGTTATTCCCACCTTTTATAATATTTGTTCTCCTATTATTTTTTCTCCCTACTACCTTATTCCAGCTTTCGTCATTCGTATAATTGGGTATTATTAATGGTTTTTGCACCGGTTCGCCGCTCGCCACTCCGCTCGTCGCTTTTCTTGCTACCGTGGCATAGCTATTCGTAGGTTGATGACTCATACTGGGCTGTTCCACTTGTATCTCCTTTGGTTGCGTCGGCGCTTGCACCTTTAGTTCTACCCGCGCGTTCCCGCCTGACGGTATTGGCGGTTGTCGTGATTTTGACACATGATTATCACGCTTTTCGGGTACTTTATTTTCAATTGATATTGTTTCTATTTCTTTTTGTTTATTTAACTCATTTTGCAACCGTTTAACCTCAGTTTGCAGTCTTAGGCATTCTTTTTTAGATTCTTCGAGCTCCGTGTTCATACGAGTATTAAACATTGACTCGAATGTTTCACACAATTTTTGCATAATCTTACTACCTAACGTTTCAATTTCTGCCTTTATAGTTAAGTTTAAGCCTTGTTTGATATTATTAAGTGTATCTTCGACCTCTTTCATCAACAAATATGGATGGTTTACAGCTTGTTTCTGTTCCGGAGGGGTAAGTACGACTTCCTCACACGACATATTGATGGACGTCATGTCCAGGTTCACGAGGCTATCGTTAATCCTGGCAGTCCCAGCACCCCTTACCGGAGTCTCGTCATTCACCAACACACGTCTAGTGACGTTCACGCAGTCACAACATTGGTACTTCCTTATTTCTTCCTGGTGCTCCCGATACTGGGCTGAGGTGATGTTTAGACAACCATGGTGGTATATCCTTTTGCATGATATGCACCGCACCTGCTCCATCGAATCCACCGACCGATCACTTAAATCGCACACCAGTTAAATCTTCAGTCAGCTTATCTATAAAACTGTGCAGGTACATGTACTCACGCCTCGATTTTCCAGTGGGGGTAGGTAGAGACTATCAACCCCCAGTTTGTACGATCCTGACAAAGCTTGCGAGCTTCATCCATATCTAACAATATTTTGAAACATGCCCTTTTATTCTTTATTCTTCGGATGCCTACCTTCTTAGTACATTCTACTCTTGACAGTCCACATGGAAACTGTGTCTCTAAAGTATAATAGATCGAGAACAGTAGCACTATAAATCATTCTTTCAGAGATATATATTTCGAAAGTAAATCCTTAAACATATAATTTAAATTTTATGTAACTTTTATCTTTATAGGATAGTAATTTAAACTTAAAATGCTGTGTAGTGTCGGCTTAGAATAGCACTAACCCTTTTCTTCCGGTGGGTGTACGTAAGAGGCGACTAACGGTATTGGGGATTTTTAAGGGTTTTTTGGGCGATGCGGTTGGAGACCCATCACCAACAACCTTTATTTTACCATCTTTTCCCCACGCAACTTCCAAAAGTGGCTGAGGAATTTCTAATTCGTTTGCTCTAGCTACCCCTTCTAGGGATTTATAGCCGTGAGTATATGTATGTATGTACGTAAGTTGTTTACTGTGCTCGCAATGTAGAAAATTCTAAAAACAAGCGGACCTACCCTTAACTGCAAAATATACAGCGCGATAGTAATTGCTCAAATTCATCTATAGTTAATCTTATATCACATTTTGTCGAAGTATTAACTTTCTTCGACACCTGATACAGCATTTGAACTTTTTTTTCTTATAAAATATGTAAACTAGACTGACTAGACTTAGTGGTGTCCGAAGTTGTTAGCCATTTCACTAAACAACGGGTATTTGGTTACAATAGACAGTTTGCAATAAAAGAAAAAGTAAGCGCTTAGCGCTTTTTTGCTAGTCGGTTGCTAGCGCCAATTCTTGGTTAGAAAAAATATTTAATTTAATGACAGAATAAAACAAAAAAATACATTGTCATTGTATTATCATTGTGGTGTCACACGCTGTGTAGTGTCTGTCGGCTTACAATGTCACCACCACTTTCTACCCACGGTTGTCGTAAGAGGTGACTAAGGGTATGGGGTTTTTGAGTGGTTTTTATTTCTTTATTTCTACCATCTTGTCCCCTATCCACTTCCAAATTTGGCTGAGGAGTTTGTAAGTGTAAGGCTAAATCTCTGCTACCCTTTTTTGGGATTTATGGCCGTGAGTATATAAATATGGTATGTATGTAATTGTGCTGCCACTAAAAGTGTTAAATCAATTAAGTGTTAGTAGATCAGTAGCATGCTAACAAAGATTCACCTCAGTTTCATCGCCTTCTCGTTTGAGTTGAGTATTTTTTCAAACATTTAGCAAAGCAGTGATCTATGCTAGACTTCGAGGCAAATATTGAATATGTAGGTGTTGTAAATAGAATTAGATTAGCCACGTGATCAGTTAGGTTGTTCAACTTGCAGTAGGCAAGGTCGCGGCGAATAGCGAGAGAAATGTTATTGTTCAGCATTCCGTTACATTTCGCGACAAATTATTGCGATCAGTTTTTTTAAACTCGTGCCGTATATCCCCGAAGGGGTTTCAGAGGTACTAATACTTCTGAACATCACGTGACATTGTCACCTGGCGTTCAGAGTACCCACGTTTTGCTTGGATGGTGTGCTCACGTGATAGGGGCATGTCTATCGTTTTGTAAGAAATCACAATATTTTTATTTCGTAAAAAAATAGGAATGCATTGTTGAAACTATATTTTTATGGTTTTCAATAATCTTTGTGCATAGAAATATAATATAATGGAAATGGAATAGGGTAGAAAAAATATTTCATTACCTTAGATTCGATAGATAGATAGAAACAAGTGCTCAAAGCTCATGAAAATTTTCACTTTGAGCTTTCCACGCAGTGTAATGTATCTAGGCTAGAAAAATGTGTATCGATGAAAGATGTCGACGGTGTGCGCGTCATCGGTCCGTCTAGCCAAGTCTTTTCTTATTTTACTCAATTGGTACACTTTTCAAATTACATACATACATACATACATATACTCACGGCTATAAATCCCTAGATGGGGTAGCCAGAGCTAAGGAATTAGAAATTCCTCAGCCACTTTTGGAAATGTGAGTGGGGAAAAGATGGCAAAATAAAGGTTGTTGGTTATGGGTCTCTAACAGCATCGCCCAAAATCCCTTAAAAGCCCCAATACCGTTAGTCGCCTCTTTATTGGAGTAGGTATATGACCTCTATGGTACAATCTATCATAATTATATAGTTGTCTATGTATGTTGATAGATATAAAATGGTCGCAGCAAAATGTGTAATATAAAATATTAAAATAAACTTAATAAACCACTGTGCGTATATCTGCTGTAGCACTGAGTTTCCTTTATATATGACCTCTATGGTACAATCTATCATAATTATATAGTTGTCTATGTATGTTGATAGATATAAAATGGTCGCAGCAAAATGTGTAATATAAAATATTAAAATAAACTTAATAAACCACTGTGCGTATATCTGCTGTAGCACTGAGTTTCCTTTAGGTTATGGGACATGTATTATTGTCTAATTGTAGTATTGTTTAGTTGTTTCCTTGTATTCGTTTTTGTGTAATTTAATATTTTCTAGATAATGTTATACCTGTACTATTTAAGGGTGCGAGGTTATTTAGGGTAGACTTATCTTATGATAGATTGAGGGTGCGTATTGGAGTAGGTATATGACCTCTATGGTACAATCTATCATAATTATATAGTTGTCTATGTATGTTGATAGATATAAAATGGTCGCAGCAAAATGTGTAATATAAAATATTAAAATAAACTTAATAAACCACTGTGCGTATATCTGCTGTAGCACTGAGTTTCCTTTACTCTTACGTACACCCACAGGAAGTGGGGTAGTGTAATTCTAAGCCGACACTATACAGCAAATCAATTTTTTTCAAATTACATACATACTAATACTCACGGCTATTAATCCCAAAACGGGGAAGCCAAATTGAGAAGTGGAAATTTCTCAGGCACCTTTGTTGGTTGGGTGGGGAAAAGATTGTAAGGTAAAGGATCTTGTTGACACATCCACATCGTCCGAAAATCTCTTGAAAGCCCCACCCTTAGTCGCCTCAAACAACACCCACGCAAAAAGCAGTGTAACAAATGTATCTAGGCTAAAAAAAATGTATCGATGAGAGATGTTGAAGGTTTGCGCGTCATCGTTACGTCTAGCGGAGACAAGACTTTTCTTATATACTCTATTTGTTACACTTACACCTATTTATCGTTTAGTTTACAATTTTTGAGCCGAGATGTAGACTTTTCAATTATCTAAGATGGTGGACCGAACCAACTTAGCACGGCTTATCTTTAATGTTTTTATGATAATTGCAGACCGCTTAGTGAAATTAAGAGTGAGCCTATATCACTCCAGCATAGTTTATCTTTTTGATCGTGAAAGAATGTTCATGATCGATTAAGTATTTCCGAAGAGCCCTTTAGCCCTTAGAAACTAACAAATTAATTAAAAAAACTGTAATTTAATGATATAAGTATACATATTGACAAAATCTTATGACATAAACATAAACGTTCACGCCGAATATCCCCGAAGGGGTTGGCAGAGGTACTAATACTTCTGAACATCATGTGATTTGTCACCTGGTGATAAGAGTACCCACGTTTTGCTCCATGCACTCACGTGATAGGGTGCAGGCCTATCGCCGTTTTGTACGAATACACTGTCACATGACTAAGTGCAACTCAGCCATGTGGGTTTCCTCACGATGTTTTCCCTCACTGTTAACAACCATGATAAATTAACCACACATATGTCTTTAAAAAAGACAAATTGGTGTAGGCCCGAGCCGGGACTTGAACACTAGTCGTTTGTACGATAACCGGTGTTCTACCCATTGAGCTATCATGTCGTCACTAAAATCTTATGATATTCCGATATGATATTCTTTAATATAAATAGTTCCGAAAAAGCTGAGGAATGAAAAGCATATGTCAATCTTCAGTTCATGTATTGCGGGTCTAAATGCATTTGTGCATACATTTAATAAAAAAAAAATATTTTCCAGCAATCTGTTCTGGCTTCACTCCCTCCTTATCTTTCTTATATTAGGCAGTTTTTTTATTTGTGTATAATTTTATTTAAATACACCTATTGAGTCGATTTACCTCTTGTATCTTTGCATTCTTTCTCAAACCAACAGTTGTTTTGTAGGCATGAGAATGGGTGGATAGCCATTATAGAGTTTACTGCAGCAAAAGGGGGGTGCTTCATACTTTATAAATTAACAACGTAATAGTTACATATTTATGTGAAGTCATTTATTTGAAGTGTAGCGTCACATAAGTCATTTATTTGTCAACTATCTGCAACTCATGTTTTAATAGATTTAAATCGAAAAATAAAACTCTTAGTCTTCAAAATAGCTATCATGTTATGTCATACAAATATTTCGTTGCAATCATTTATATCGTTCTGGCAAACAGCCAACGACACAAAGTAGGCACGTTGATGAATTAGATTAATCCTCATTGACATTAAGATAGTTTCTCAATGAAAACTCTTTAATTGCTTTAGAATAAAGATGGGAGCCAAGATCTTTGACAAAGTTTGTTAGGAGATACATAATACATGTAGCCACGCTATCAGTTCCCATTGGACTAGGCGGAGACTATCTATTGCCATTTTGTTCGATCCTGGCAAGCTCCTTAAGCTCTAACTGTATTCAAAAAAACCTTTTAATACACCTGCTTTTGTAAGCACAGTCTATATTTGATCTGAATTTATCCTCCGTTGCCGTCGTCTACTGACATTACTATCTCTATGGCTCTATGAATGTCTTTCACCAATTTACTATCATACATCCTTATGTGTTCAAATGAGAGATACTGATGTAGGTTTTAATTTTTACTAAGTTTTTACTAATAATGATCAAATTACTAAAAAAATGCGGTAGGGCTTTTCCCTGCGTTGACCCTAAGAATATGGTTGGTGGTATGTCGGGTCAGTAACATAAACCATTTACCGTTCATTGTGAATCCTTTTTTGTAATAATAAACATATTTGTTACAACCTTTTTACGGTAAACTAAAACTTTTACTAATATAGGTACATATTTATTTTAAAAATAACTTTAAGTTGGAACCTCATTTGATTTCCGGTGTTAAAAGCGCGCGGAAATGTCAAACATGAAATGTCACTTACAGATCCACATACATTTCTTGGCCGGTAAGGGCGTCGCTGTCATCGAAATTTGTATTGCCAGTAAATAAAATTTTACCATTATAAGGGAAATAATTTTACATCATACAGGCTAATTTATTTATGTATTGAAATGTCTTAATAAAACAATTTTATAATAATTTAAATCTTTTTGTTCATGAAAACCTCATGTGGGGATTATTACTAATAAATAAAGAATAAATAAAGGAAAGAAAAATAATTCGGACGTAGGAAACGCAAACACTACTTAAACGTGTAAAAGAAATAAAGGATGGAAGAATTTCGCACTGGCAGCCAATTGACACGGTAGCTCAGTTGGCAGAGCGTCGGGGCGTTTACCCGAGGTCGCGGGTTCGATCCCCGCCTGTGTCGAAATTTTTCTTTCCTTTATTTATTAATTTTATAATATTCATTCATTTAATAACTAGGTGCTGTGTAGTGTTGGCTTAGAATAGCACTACCCCTTTGCCGGTGGGTGTACGTAATAGGCGACTAACGGTATTTGGGCTTTTAAGAGACTTTTGGGTGTTGCGGTTGGAGATCCATCACCAACAACCTTTATTTTACCATGTTTACCCCACTCAGCTTTCCAAAAGTGGCTGAGGAGTTTCTAATTTCTTAGCTCTGGCTACACCTTCTAGGGATTCACAGTCCTGAGTATATGTATGTGTGTATGTAATAACTATCATTGTAAGTAAACAATGTCTACCCGAATGACTGTGTATCCTAAATTTGCTGATCTTACCTCCCAAATATTGTCTGGAAGAGATCGCTTTCAGCGATAAAACTGCCAATTGTACTTCTCTGCAAACTGTTTCATTATTTTATACTCAAGGATTTGTTATTTGTGACACTCAGAGTTGATAAGTGGGTAACTACATAAAATGTTTTTTTTAATCCTGTAAATCAGAGGCTTACCTTGTCCCTTGTAGATCCCCTAAAAAGGTGGCACAGAAAAAATAATTCTAAACATTAGGTATCGTTTGGGTCATTCATTTTGCTGGGTCAGTGAATTTATGGGCACTTTTCCGTTGCTGTTAACAGCCTTATATTTTTATATATATGTCAGACATAACATAACATTACATAAACGTTCACGCCGCATATCCCCGAAGGCGTTGGCAGAGGTACTAATACTTCTGAACATCACGTGACTTTGTCACCTGGTGTTCAGAGTACCCACGTTTTGCATGGACAGTGTACTTACGTAATAGGGGGCAGGCCTATCGCCGTTTTGTACGAATACACTGTCACATGACTAAGTACAACTCAGCCATGTGGGTTTCCTCACGATGTTTTCCCTCACCGTTAACAACCATGATAGATTAACCACACATATGTCTTTAGAAAAGACAAATTGGTGTAGGCCCGACCCAGGATTTGAACACTAGTCGTTTGCACGATAACCGAGTGTTCTACCCACTGGGCTATCACGGTTGTCAGACAGTTATGACTTAAGGAATTACACATTGGTAGATCCCCGCATAAGGATAAGAACCCACGCATCAGTGTATACGAAGTGAAATCTTATTCGGGAGCTATTCCCCACTTCCCGTAACCCGCACCGCTATTTAAGTGCGCACAACTCTTTAGACAGTGTTAGCCTACCTAACTAAAATTTAAGAAAATAAGTAATAATTTTATTTAATTTTTATATCAAATACTGGAAATAAAAGCAAAGATACATGATAAAAATAATTATCTTTAAAAAAAAGTTTCCACTACAAAAAATATTAATGAAAGTGATAATTTATTATATACGTAGGTCACCCTATAATTTTTATTTAGTTGAGAACCAACTGACAATGACAGGCCGAAATTTCAAAATGGCGACAGTAGTGCCAGAGTCGCCGCCGGCCAAGAAAAGATTGTGGATCTGTACCACCATATTGGATACACTTGTTTATAATTTCTCCAAAGCATTTTATTATAATGTTAGTTCCTTAGTTTTGGCGTCCGTCCAAATTAAATTGTTAACACTAAATAACTACGAAAATTGTCTTTTGAAGTGAACAAAACTGCTCATTAAGGCTTATTAGTTTTATTTATAGTGCTGTTATAATGGTTTATTAGAACTAGCATTCTCTCAACTGTTTTCTACTGCCATTTATATAAATCAGAGACAGTTTCGTGTGTGTTCTTGAAAGCAATCCCTTCTTCATCGTTAGCTTTGTTTTTCTATGGTGTCACATTTTAGATGATTGTCTAAAAGTAAAGGTTAGTCATAATTTCAGAATTTGTATAATTTATCGGAGAACAGAGCAGGATGTCGTCGCTAATAATGATGTTTTTATTGATTATATATTAAAAATAATAAGGCTATGGTCTATAGGGTGATCATAGTTTTTTACGCTTGCGGGATATGTTCAAGCCCCTCAGTGGGGACTAACACTTAACTTAGTCACATGATATTCTGCGTACCATGCTTTGTCAAACAGACACTCACATGATAGTTTATTTTAAACTTTAACTTACTATTTGTTCCAATTCAATACTTGTGACAACCACAAATACGATTATTGATTTGTTTTAACCGTGAGTAATACGGTAAGCCATATTGTTTGTGTATTTTATTTGTTGTTGGCCGCAAACATGAGTTTTTGTGGTCGAGTCGAATTTACACCTAGTTTGAAACGTACTATGTAACAAGGAAATCTATAGAGACTTATTTTATATTTTTTACGTATAACTTTTTGACAGAAATATTCCTCTTTGTTATGCTTAGAGAGAATGGATGAAAATAAAGTAGCGAATGAGATATATAGAGCCAGTATGGATAGTATTTTAAGTCGAGGACGGCCTCATAAAACTTTTCCAGAGCAGATAGAAAACGTTCGTTTAAAGGCGGGGGTCCGAACTGAGAAGAATAAAAGAGCGTGTATGAGAAGAATAATGAACGTAAGAGAAGCAAGAAAGATTCGTCAAGATCGTGCTTAGTAGCGATCGATAGTCTCTGCCTACCCCAATGGAAATAATGGGCGTGAGTATAAGTAAGTATTTATGTAAGGAAGAGGGACTCTGGCAATAGAAAAAAAACTGTTGCTTGCTACGCTAGATACCGCTCGTCGTTTTAATTCCTTTATCTATTACCAACACATACATATACACTACATAACAAACGGGCTATATACATACACACTTAAGAAACAGGAAAGTTTTTTTTACCTTTTAAAGCAAAATAACTCGGGTCATCATTTGGCAACTAGGAGATCTTACAATTATTTAAAGTATAATATATTTGCCTGTCTAAAGCCCCTAATAAAAGTAAAAACGACATTTTACTAAACGGAAACAAAAAATATAATATTTACAAAAATCCTCTCCACAGATTTTTTATTCATCACAGAGTATAGACAATTAGGTGACACGATTGCGAGTAAGTTGGCGCCTTCGATAATTTACACGCAAATTACGTATCGGTCCAAATAGGGCTGTAATCGGACGCGATTGATTTCAACGTCGATATATGGAAACTATTATTACTACTTGTACTACAATAATAATGTCGTCGATAATGAGTAATTTTTAACCCTCAGGCGCCGATGTAAAAGAGAGTGGTATATAAGTTTAACTTTATGGCAACGAGGCTCTAAAACTGTCGGCCCGATTATGTTTTTTCTTTTATCTGAAAACTGACATTGACAGATGGAATCATATAAAAACATGTTTTTAAACGTCAGCAGTTTTTATGTTTCCTCAACAGTTTTTTTTAATGATGGTATTTTATATACATATCATAGTGTTCTCCTAATACTATCCTAAATACAATCCTACTTAGTCTTTAACTACCGATACCTCATGGACAATATTTATTAAAATAAATGGTAGAGCTGAGTAAATCCCAAACTAATAAGTTCTATTTATAATTACATTTAAGTTCACTCTAAATTACGACTACAACCACGAAAGGGTAATCAGGGCAAATTTTCTTACTTTCAGCTTAAATTATTAACAAGCTTAAAAATAGAAAAACAGTAGATAATAGAATGAAATAGTCACCAACGATGTTTTATTCCTATTAACTTGTAATCCTGCAATATGGCTGAAAACTTTCTATTTCTGAAGTTCAGGCTACCCCTTTTTGGGATTTATGGCCGTGAGTGTATGTATGTATGTAAATAAGGTAGTGCCATTATAAAGATGCTACAAAACAAATAAACAAGCAATATCTCACGCCATCCCGCCCCCTTGTCTTAAACAAATGGCGCATCAACCATAAACAAACAATGCATTAATATCTGAACGGACTTATAATTATAATAGGAATATTCATAAGGTCTGTCAGCACCTTTGACTTTGATACGAGTCGTGAGGTTTATAGACGGGTCTTAAGATTATAATAATATCATATATAAGAATCTGGTTTCTCTTTGTTGATAAATTTTAATATAAATTCACATATACTCACGGCTATATATCCCTAGAAGGGGTAGCCCGAGCTTCAGCGCCACAAACTCCTCAGCCACATTTGGAAGATGATATGGGACAAGATGGTAGAAATAAGGTATCTTTGGTGATGGGTCTCCAACCACATCGCCCAAAAAGCCTCATACCCTTAGTCGCTTCTTGCGACACCCGCGGGCAGAAAGGGTTAGTGACATTCTAAGCCGGCACTACACGGCAATATGTAAGAACAAATACAACTTTAGATGACCCAAAATAAAGTAACATAGCGTTCAACTGTTCAACAATATTCATTTTTAAAACGAAAATATACATTGACCTGCCACTCTAACCAGTATTAAAATTAGTTGCCATATATGCATTTTAATAATAACGTTTACGGAGTAATTCTTCACACTTATATTATATGCAATTTTACATGTTCGAACTACAAAGTAATTATATGTGGTAGCGCTATTTACCGCCACTTAACACCATATTTGAAATATTATTTTCATTGGGTCTATTTATGTATAGTATAAATTTTATCCCACCAAAAACATTAAATGTAAAAAAATGCCAAGTCTCTCGATGCAGTCTTTCCATCGTAAAAAGTTTTGAGATCTCATAGAAGCCAAGTCCTATTCAAAATATTTCGTAGTTATAAATCAACATTTAGTAATTGTATCAATAGTTTTCTTTATATTATAATTATAGTGACTTGGCAATGAGCACAAGAAGAAACAAATAAAACGGCATATTTGGAGGAGTTTAAAGTTACACACACCGCATGCGTAAACATTAATATCACAAAATTAATTTTCTGTTGGTTTATCCGTGTCGTCCCAACCGAATTTCGGCAACGGCAGTCAGTCTTAGTGCACTCTCGATTCATTTACTTTCATAAAGCGATGGCCCGTAAGGTATTCTTAATTATTGTATTGGAGAATGTAGTCGGTAGTGACCATCATGATTCACACATAACAAATAATCTGATCACTGGTCTCGTCAGTAACATTTGCACATAATTCCAGGCAGCAAGCAGCTTTTAATTTGTGCTCATTGCCAAGTCACTATAATTATAATATAAAGAAAACTATTGATACAATTACTAAATGTTGATTTATAACTACGAAATATTTTGAATAGGACTTGGCTTCTATTCTCATAGAAGAGATCTCTCTCAAAACTTTTTACGATGGAAAGACTGCATCGAGAGACTTGGCATTTTTTTACATTTAATGTTTTTGGTGGGATCTCATTTATTTTTTGTAAGTGTATTTCTTTCTTTTACTTTTAGGTGACCTCACAATTTCTTGGACGTCAGCTACTGCTTTGCTTAGAACCCATTCTCTGTCTCTATCTCTTTTGTTTCTTCTCTGAGGCTTCGTTACTTCTAAGGTAGACAAGTCTGGGCGATATATACTTCGGAGTCGATTATATTCAGCTATTGCTGTCTCCTGAGCTTTGATACTACTAAAATTCCCTTATCGTTTGACGACTGAAAACTCCCATACATGCTGTATGACAACGAATGAAATAAACACGACCCATCTCCAGGAATAGAGATGACTCTGTGTGGACAAAGGTCGCCATTTATGTACAATATTTCACGTTCCATTACACTATATTTACAATTACTTCTATAACAATAGGGCTTAAACTTATATATATATGCAAACTAAATAGAACTAAACTAACTAACAAATAACTAACTAAATAAATATATATCTACTAACTTACAAACTATAACTAAACTAAACTAAATAACACGTAAAGTTCTCCGAATATCAATTATCACTACAATATTTTTTAGTTTCGAAATGGGTTTTCATTGACAGATGTATCAAATGAATATTATCGAATTATTTTGAAGTACTACTTACACTGCGCTTTGTAACGAAACCATAGAGCGATTCAGACAGGTACAACGCCATCTATCGAGCGCTCATACAATATTTATCGCAATACAATGGAGTTTTAGCTTTATTAATTTAATGAACTTTATGTATTAATTTGTATTAATGATAGTCTATGTATTACATTTATATTATTCTTTTCTATTCTATGTTTCCCTCACCATCGGGAAAACATCGTGAGGAAACCCACATGGCTGAGTTGTACTTAGTCATGTGACAGTGTATTCGTACAAAACGGCGATAGGCCTGCCCCCTATCACGTGAATACACTGTCTAAGCAAAACGTGGGTACCTTCTCTGGAAACTAGATGGCGCTTGCCATGTGAGTTCGGAGTATTGGTACCTCTGCCAACCCCTTCGGGGATAAACGGCGTGAATGTTTATGTTATGTTTTATGTTATGTTATTCTATGTATGTATTCATCCAATTGAATAGGTACTTGAACAACGAACAAAGTTAACAATGCAGTCAAAATCCATACATAATGTTCTTGCCAAACCGCAAATATAAAATTGTTTTCTATGGCATATAATTTTTTAATGTTTTTTATAATTTTTCCTTTATATGTGGCTAATGACCTATCTTGGTGCAAAATTTGAAGTTTCTAAGTCTGCTAGAAGTACCTTAGATTTTTGATGATCTGTCAGTGAGTCAGTGAGTGACAAAATGGTGTAACTTTGATCGACCGTAACTCCTAAACTATTAATTCATTTGGCGTGTAATTTCGAACTTAAGCTTGTTCTAATGCCTACTATTATTCACCGAAAACCTAAACTCCTAGCTTTGTCCACGTCGAAGATATAGGGGGGGCGAAACAGCCGCGAACCGCTTCGAGAAAAGATGGTACGGCCGTGCCCGTTTTGCTCGAGACTTGGCAGGGGCACTGCCGTGCCCCCAGATTAAAGTCGGCATATGTTTCATGATTGATTTAAGCAGATTTTTTTTTATTAGACTTCGGCCATGATAAAATACCTCACAATCACCTCTATACTTCATAGGGTGATTTATTTGGCCATAATCCACCACGCTGGCCTAGCGCGGGTGTAACTAGATACATACATACATTTAAGCACGGCCTTAAATCTCAAAAAGGGGTAGCAAGAACTTCAGAGCAAGAATCTCTTAAGCCACATTTGGAAGTTGATAGGGGATAAGATGGTAGAAATAAAGTATTGTTGGTGATGGGTCTCCAACCGCATCGCCCAAACACAATTTAAAAAGCCCGATAACCTTAGTCGCCTTTTACGACACCCGTGGGTAGAAAGGGCTAGTTACATTCTTAGCTGGCACTACACAGCTGTCACTACTAGCGTCCATCTGATCCCACCCAAATGGTCGCTGCATCTCAGTTTTCGTAGTGATTTCATGATCGGAAAGAAATAATTTTTCTATGATGAATAAGTTTCAGAGAAATAAGATGAGGTGGGGATGGAGAAGGAAATAGGAATCGTAAAATAATTTTCCGGAAATATTCAGAGTGGTGATTAAAAGCTTGAGTATTATTATTATTTTATTGATTTTATAACAATACTTTAATTCCACTTAACCTCTTCTTAACCCATTTCCCGCTCGCTATAGTTCGAAAATTGGTAGTCACGGTACTACATATTCTTGTTTAATGAAATTACCATAAAAAATCAGCCAGGCAGTGTTGCCAGGTCATTCAAAACAACCGTGCACTCAAAACCAACACAATTTAATAGTATGTATTTAATAAATAACGGGCAATTAGTAAGACTGTATAAATTAATATAATGACCATCAAGCAATCATTTTATGTCATTTATTTACTTCATTAACTAATATTGAATATGCATAACTTGGGTACTGTGAACTATGTATGTTAAAATTTGTTAACTATCAGAAAACTTGAATTACACTATTCTGCTCGATATTAATGAAACATACATACATTGATATACACACGGCTATAAATCCCGAGAACGGGAAGCCAGAGTTAAGGAATTAGAAATTAAGGGACAAGATCATAAAAATAATTAGTCGTTGGTGATGGGTCTCCAACCACATCGCCCAAAAACCACTTAAAAAGCCCCATACCCTTAGTCGCCCGTTACGACACCCGTGGGTAGAAATTGGTAGTGACATTCTAAGCCTACACTACACGGCTAATGTATAAACTATTAATATAACTGTTGTGAATGACCCATATGTAGTAAATCTACGAGACGATGCGGAGCTATTGTAGGAATTCCAGTCTTCATCACATCCAATTTACGTCCACGATTACGAGGGTCTGGAGCCAACCGTGTAAAGATTAGATCATAGTTCACCACGCTGGTAAATTTCTTGGTAAACATCTATATGTCCCCACTGAGGGGCTCGAGCCTACCCCGGAGAGGCTGATCTGGTCATAGTCCACCACTCTAGCTTAATACGTATTGGAGTCCCATTTTTAACTATCCTTTATTTTCCAATCCTAAAGCCTTACAAATCCGTTTTCGACCGATTTAAAAAAAAAAAACTAATTTGATTTTATGTTTTTTGTATGTTTGTTACGCGATTACTCAGTTGCTTGACAAAGAGGACAATTAAAATTCTGTAACCAATCGAGAAAGCGGTAGCAAGTACTTCTCCTTGAGCTTTACTTCCAGCATTGCAATATTCTTACGCACTTGGACGTGTTAATATTATGCTAATAACAAAGTTATAAGAAGTTATTAGTGCAAAGTGGCTGGCTCTATGCAACACTAATAGTGCGATATTTATGGTATAGACAACTTGTTTACAAGTCGCCAACGAGTTTTGGAGGGAAAGCTATTTTATTCGTGGAGCTGGTGACGAACCTTCTTGTTCGAAAACATCATAATTTACTGCTTAAATGAGGGAATTATTTATACTAAATTCGATGGAAATGACGACTTAAAGAATTAACATTGATAGAATTTTTGTTGTTCATAAACAAAATAATACTTGCATTCTGAAAAAGTTACAGAACGGAACCAAATGAGTTGTAATATAAATAAAAAATAGCGAAATCTAAAATAATACAACCTAACGTTAAGACACTGCCCCCTATCACGTGAGTACACTGTCCATGCAAAACGTGGGTACTCTGAACACCAGGTGACAAAGTCACGTGATGTTCAGAAGTATTAGTACCTCTGCCAACCCCTTCGGGGATATTCGGCGTGAACGTTTATGTTATGTTATGTTAAGACACGCTCTTATAAACGCGGGATAGGGCTGCTGGCATGATTGGTCGATCGTATCATCACATAGAGAACTTATCCAAATAGAAAAGAAACATTCCCGTCATTTTCCGAGGGGTTCAGTTTATTGGCATTGATTTAGCAAAGCAAATGTATGACCAACCTATGTCAGAACATTGACTCAACCAATCAGGGTCCGTATAACTCATTTTGACAATCCTTTATTTTTTGTTCTGTATCTGTTTGTAATTTTAGGAAATTTACTTTAAATATAATAGCCGTGTAGTGCCGGCTTAGAATGTCGCTACCCATTTCTACCCAAGGGTGTCGTAAGAGGCAACTAAGGGTATTGGGGCTTTTTATTGGATTTTAGGGCGATGCGGTTGGAGACCCATCACCAAAAACCTTTATTTTTACCAACTTTTCCCCACTAAACTTCCAAAAGTGGCTGAGGAATTTATAATTCCTTAGCTCTGGCTACCCCTGCTAGGGAAATATAACCGTGAGTATATGTATGTATGTATGTATATAATAATTTGTTTTGTATTGTTTGTAGAGGTTATAATAATTTCAATTAATTCAAATTAACTGGTTTCTTAAGATACAGGCTTAGCCTATTTTGAGAACCCCTGTATACTTGTAATAATGCATGTGAAAAATTAATAAATGATTTGTTTACTATAAGACGCGGCGGCGGTTTATAAAATAAAAAGTAAACGTTAGAGATGGACAACCCTTATCAGGGGTACAAAAGATAGATAGTAGCCGATTCTCAGACATACTGAATTTACATACAATCTTTCATAAAAATTGGTCATGACGTTTCGGAGGAGTATGGGAACTATCAATGCTACACGATAATTTAATGTATGAATAAATTCAATGAGACTTTCAAACGTACAGATTTGTTATTTCATCGATTCCAATCAATCCTTCTGCATTTCATCAATTATTGGTATTAAAACAATTTAACTCATCAATCAAACCACCGTGGTGTAATTCTTACAAAGTAGTTGAAACAAAACTGTAAGACATAATCACTGTAAAATCAAACTGCAGCAACCGGACTGGCATTTGTCTCATCAGATGGTGTAAGCACCCACTCGCCACCAGGCTTTGGTTTAGTGGCTTCTTAACGCAACACATTTTCAACTTTATGTAATAAAATTATTTATTTGGAAAGGTAAAATACGATTTAAATCTTTTTGTTGATGAAAACCTCATCTGGGGATTATAATATCTGAAAAGATAGACAAGTGGCCTTCCGAATTCGTAAAAAATTCGGAGGCAGGAAACGCAAACACTACTAAAACGTGTAAAAGAAATAAAGGATAGAAGAATTTCGCGCTGGCAGCCATTGACACGGTAGCTCAACTGGCAAGAGCAACGGGGGCGTATACCCGAGGTCGCGGGTTCGAATCCCGCCTGTGTCAAAATTTTTCTTTCCTTTATTTATTAGGTAAAATACAAGTTAATATTCTGTGCAAATTTGAAGCGTCTACTTGCTACCATTTTTAATATTGAACAAAAGAACCAGGAAAAATACACGTTTATTGCATGGGGACCCCCTTATTATTTTTATTTTTTTTAGTATTTGTTGTTATAGCACCAACGGAATTACATTGTTTGTGAAAATTTTATTTTTTTGGCTAGCTTTCACGGTTTATGAGATACAGGATGGAGACAGACAGACAGACAGACAAACGAACAGCGGAAGCTTAGTAATAGGGTCCCGTTTTACCTTTTAGTACGGAGCCCTAAAAATATAGATTTGTTGTATTTTGGTTAATTTATTCATCATATTTATAAATCGGCAATTGGCCTGCTCTCTATAATGATGTGAAAACACTGATCTGACGAATGGTAAGTAGGTGTTCTAAACACCAGCTATGAAAACTGTCACGTGTTGTTAAAAAACACATCGGCCAACACGGATATTAGAATAATTTTTACCTAAGCCACACTAAAGGTCTGAATTTGTATCTCCAAAACCCTGAGCCCCCTCTGATGACTAAGCCGATATTCCTCGAAATCCACCCAGTCTTCAAAATATTAACATAACTAACAATGAACACACACACACACACACACACACACACACACACCTATGTACATTTCCTTCATTATCATCATAGTATCATCATTCACGGTCTTTTTTTTGGTTTTGTTCATTTTTTTTTTCTTTCTTTCCTTGTATTTTAAAAACGTTATTTATATATATATATTTTTTCTAATGTACTTGCTGTATTTTCGCGGGCAACCGCCTTAATTTCGTTCCTCTTTTGTTTTGAACCGGTAATTGTGATCACCTGTCATTGGCTTTGTAAAACAATTGTATGTTCTGTGCCATGTTTGTTGTGTTTGCTGTTGGTGGTCAACGAATAAATAAATAAATAAAAAATGTAAAACGCACTACGCGTGTTCAATTCTTGTTTGAACATATTCATTACAGTATATAGGACGATGTTGAATAGAGAGCGAACTACAAGATGTTGTATGCAAATAAAGTAGGAAGTGATAGCTCACTTGTATTCTACCAGATCTGTTCTAAGATATGTAATGAAGTTCATTACTTATCCTCGGCGTTTGCAATTAAAACATAACACCTAGATTTTGTCACTTGAAGAATCTAACTCTTACTACCAGTTTAAGCTGAACTCACTTTAACAAGGAATACTATGTAAGCCCAGACCATTGTTATTGGGCATAGTTATCGGACTTTAATGTATTAAAATCTATTGTCATGAAGATATATAACCTGCTTTTAATTACCCTAGATTTTATACAGGGAAAGTTTAATCTAGATTAATCTTAAACTTTACAATAATAAAGGCATTATAATATTTAATTGTATTTATTCTTAATTTTTACTCACATTTGTAAATGCCTAGTAAATTTTAAAGAATAATCTTTTAAACAAATTCTTATTTATTCGCAAAAAAACATAATAAGGAAAAATATATTTTTGTTACATACATACATATACTGGCGCCATTAGTTCCCATTAGGGTAGGCAAAGACTATCAATCGCCACTTTGTACGCTCCTGACAAACCTTTAGATACATTTTTGTTGTATCACTATTTTTCCAAATCACAATTTCTTACTATATCTCAAACTCAAAACTCAAGCAATCACGCTGTATATCCCCGAAGGGGTTGGCAAAGGCACTAATACTTCTGACCGTAACGTACGTGGCATTGTTACCTGGTGTTCAGAGTACCCACGTTTTGCTTGGACAGTGTTTTCACCTGATAGGGAGCAGGCCTATCGCCGTTTTGTTCGAATACACTGTCATATGACTAAGTACAACTCAGCCATGTAGATAGGTTTCCTCACGACGATTTCCCTCACTGTTACCAACCATCATAAATATAAATAAGTTGACATTCTTCTCAAATTGTAACTTGCTCCATTGCAATTTACATGCGCTTTCTTAAGGTTCTAGGACTCCGTACCGTTTCTTTGATTAAAAGCGGCATATGATTATTTTAAAATTGTTATTAAAGTTGAAACAATAAACAAAACCAAGTAAACATAACAAGTGTATCGTGTTAAAAATATCGATCTCAAATTAACTCGTTGTCCAAAACGGTGTTCAGAATGGTTGTTGTTCGGAGCACGCGCGGAATAAATATTATTTAACATAATAATGGCGAGACTATTTGGTATTACTTGGAATTTTGACGTCTTAAACTATTTGCTGATAACCTAACCTCATTTGGTTGGTATTATACCCAAATTTTCTATTTTTTTCGGTAATTAAATTTAATTTTGATGGCGGTAAATTAGAACAACAAGTAGGGGTTGATAAAAATGAATAACAAACATCACAGTGATGTTTTTAGTTCCAACAAGGGCTAATCCTAGGAGATGCCTTGTATTACAAATTGTTTAAATATGGTGAAAAACACGAACTACGATCTTTTCTTTCATCATCATCCAAATGTAATCCCACATGCCACCAAATCAGAGTCACACATAAAAAAAACTGAATTTCTAGCGTTCTTTTGGAGGCATTATATTGTTATTAACTACCATTTTGAAACTAGAACTAAGATATATTGAATAGAAAGAATCTTATTTTATTTGATTTCTGCTTATTTCGCTCACAAAATTTGCTATAGCAAAAATATCACGCAGTTTCCATAACAGCCGTGTAGTGCTGGCTTAGAAACTACCCACGGGTGTGGTAAGAGGCGACTTAGGGTATGTGGGTTTTCGGCGATGTGGTTAGAGATTTATCACCAACGGTAGTTTATTTCTACCATCTTGTCCCCTATCAACTTCCAAATGTGGCTGAGGAGTTACTTGCTCTTAAGCTGTATGTTCTATATTAAAACGGTTGCATTTAAATGACATCGCAGGATAAATCCTAGGTGTAATTTAGTTAGAAAAGTGAGTGTTTTAGAGGAATCTGACGTCTAAGATAAATGTGAGACAGTCTCTTCAATCGAAGCAAAGACATGGAAGGGCATCTTTAAAGCGAGGAAATAGAAGTCTTCTGGAAATAAAATAAGGATAACATTCTAACTCGCGAGTCATAAATAAATTATCGTGAGATTGTATGTTACCAAGCTAGTTATACTAACACAATCCAATAAAGTTTATCTAAATAATAAAATCGTGTCGAACTATTTAATAGACAATGGGACTTCGGGCGCGGTAAGCGGCGGCCGTTTAATAAATAATATTTAAAAATATACACTCCACGGTTTGGTGATTGGAGTCCCTATTTGTTAGGGTTGTCAAAAAGGATTTGAGAGAGTTTTCTGATAAAGACATCTAATAGTTACCTTATCAGTTACCATAAAGTTCTGAATAATGTCTCATTTTTATATTGATGTCAATAACTAAATTCAATGTATCACATACATGGAGGTATAAATACTCAAATAAATTATTGCATTTGAATTTATGATTGTATTAAATAAATACTTATTATTGGTAGCATATTATTTCAGATCTCTTTGTGCTTCTCAAAGTGACTTGATAAAACAGAACTATAACTTGTTTTAAAATAATTATTAAAATTACTTAATAAATTAAGCGACATGATAGTCCAGTGGGTAAGAACACCCGCCCGAAAAACAAAAGGGCGTGTTTTCCAATCCTGGGACGGGCCTACACCAATTTGTCTTTTCTAAAGTCATATGTGTGGTTAATTTATCATGGTTGCTAACGGTGAGGGAAAACATCGTGAGGAAACCCACATGGCTGAGTTGTACTTAGTCATGTGACAGTGTATTCGTACAAAACGGCGATAGGCCTGCCCCCTATCACGTGAGTACACTGTCTAAGCAAAACGTGGGTACCTTCTCTGGAAACTAGATGGCGCTTGCCATGTGAGTTCAGGAGTATTGGTACCTCTGCCAACCCCTTCGGGGATAAAACGGCGTGAACGTTTATGTTATGTTATGTTTACTTAATAAATTATATAGTTTCTAACTAAGCTAAGTGCAACCCTAAAATAATCACAGAGTGAGCAATAAAGGAGGTGACAAGTTCACAGATTAAATTATATCCTAGTGAGTAGGACTGCCGCACAAAAGACGCGCCCTGGACATAAATAACGGACGATACGACGCTACCATATCAATATGAAAAAATCTTAATTTATTAAGATGTAAGTAAAGATATTATCAATTTATGAACGAGTGCTAGCCACCATTAAAAGATAATGATTTGAGATTACAATATTTTTTTCGGTTGTGCGTTGAAATGCGAGATATGTGGAGTTTTCAATTTATTAAGAAAAATGCTGTTTTAGAAATTGGTACATCCTTTTAGGTTGTTTGTGGGTATCGGTTCTGATCTAAAAAATATTTTCTATTAAAACATAGGCTGATCTTAAAGAGAAGAAAAAATCAACAAAGCTATGAAATGGGTTAATTTATAAGAGAACGGAATTTCAGCGTACTAGTCGCGGCTATAAATCCAAAAACAATATATGTGAAAATAAAGAAAAACATTATTATGATTTTTTAATTTACTAATGAAGCCTCTAAATTACTCGAGCACCTCTGCTTTTGCGCTCAGAAATCTATTCCTGAGCGCAAAATCCATGAAGAGTTAATTTGAAATCAAAAATAATAAAGATAATTTTGAGCTAAGGTTAATAATTTCATACGCTCCATCCCGCCAATATTCATTTCCAATAAGGGAGATAAACATGATCCTTTAAGATAATAATAATTTATATTATTTATAAATAAGTTATAAGTTTTAATGTAACCTAATTGTATTTTTTTGTTAGTTAATTAGTTTCTACTAATTAATGGAATGTAAAGATTAAAACTACAATATCGAATTAGGCTTGTCCTGTAATGGTATTGTTAATGTGGAAAATAAATAAATAAATATTGTAAAATCTCCAAATCAATCAAAAGTTAATATAAATGATTACAAAACAAATACACACTTCTATGTGAACGAAATCAAATGATACTATTAAATCAACAACTTTTTTTCTTGTAACAATTAATTCTATAATGGCTTGTCCATTCGTGTTAACAATTAACATGATTTAATTAAATTTATCACTATTTTGTGTAGGTGTAGGTGTCTGCCGCGATCAAAAGATCAAGTCGAGGAATTTTGTAATAATTTTATTACAGCTTTTACGGTACACCGCTTAAAATCTGTTAACACATTTTTATGGGATTCTGTAATTAAATAACTAGTATTTTTATGAATCATTACTTTCCTCGCGACATGTGTGAGTTCAGAGCAGTCGTTTAAAATTATGAACGTGGTAAAATACTTGTTTGTTTAATTTTGAAATAATAATATATGATCTTCATTTATTTCGTTCGTTGTGAATGCCACTACACTTGCCGGCTTAGATGACTCTACCCCTTTCTACCCACAGGTGTCGTAAGAGGATATTAAGGGTATGGGGATCTTTTAAGTGGGTGATGCGGTTGGAGATGACCAACGATACTTTATTTCTACCATCTAGCTTGTCCCCTATCAACTTCCAAATGTGGCTGAGGAGTTTGCAGATATTAAACTGCTTGTGAGGAAACTGCTTTCATGGTGTAGCGGCATAGCCAGAGTTTGCCTCATAATCCGGGCTTTAGCTCGGGTTCAATTCCTTCGGATTAAACACTCGTACTTAATTATAAACCATCATCAGTAAAACTCTATCTATATTAATTTGTTCATTCACTGATAGCATGTATTCGGAATGTCAAAGAAGTAAGAAATGTTAAATAGTAGCGAATATATGAATCATATGCGATTTTTTATATCGATAAGTTTAACTCTTATCTGTGTGTGATATCTTCATTCTAAACCAATAAAAAACCAAAGGAACATCTTTATAAAAAGATCCCACAGCGGCGTGTTTTATTAATTTACGATCAAGAATTTTATTGTGAAGAAAATTGTATTTTATTTGTACAATAGGACTGAGGTATAGAGAACAATTATTATGATTTCCTGCACTTTGTTAAGAAAACATTTTATTTCCAATCATTTTGTATTAAGATGCATGTGGGATTTAGTAAATAATTCCTTACGTCTGTACTTTCTTTACAAAAGTAAGGGATATTGGGATATTTATACTGGTCTTTTGCAAATTTTACTGTTTTTTTTATTTACATCGTGAATAACATTGTTGGTGTTTTAAACAAAACTTTTTAAATATTATGTCGGTTTTTAAATAGGTATTATTATCTCTCAGAATATCCATCATCTCTAAGATTAAGTTTCAAAATAATATTATACTTAATTATCGTGAACAAAGATTTGCACTAAGCAATAATTTCATTGTAAAACTTAAACAAATAAAAATAAAAGCAAGAAGGCGGCAAACCTAAGTGTCAAGATGTTTCCCTCGCTTGTGGGGTCCGCTGTCAAATTAATCCGTCCGATCTGACAGCGGCTGTCAACATGTCACAATAATGGGTCACTCCCATTGGTCAGTGCGCGTAATTTTGAAACAAATCGTAGCGGACGTATCGTTGTTACGTTCCTTTGTATTTCTATTGTTTAGCTTATTAGTAACAGCTTTCTCTTTTATTTTGAGTGGTATGCTCTTGGCTGTAAAACGTCTCATGAGGAAGCTTTAAGATTTTATTTTAGAATTCATTACTATTATTCTGCCTGCTCCCACTAAGTTGAAAGTCGACCTTCAGGGCATTGTGCCATTTATCTATAACAAACTCTTGGACCCAACTTAGTAACCTTCATCTTCTCATCAAATAGATACTCGACTAAAAACATCACCCAGATAGTACGACCTCGTCCAAAGGTGATAAAGTATAAAAGAGCTCATCACCAGATCATTGTGTCACTATCTTCATATTGGGACGTTTATATACAGTATTCTTTGTTTTAATAACCTTCGCTAATTCTTACTAACACTACAATGATACAATTATGTTAATATTATGTTCACTGTTTATTATTTTTGTCCTTTAAGTATGCCGAAATAGATAGATAAGATGTAATATAGTATTGTAAAACTATGTTTTGATAATTTTGTTATTTAATCAGCTATATAATGACATGATAGTCCAGTGAGTAGAACACCCGCCCGAAAACAGAAGGACGTGAGTTCCAATCCTGGGTCGGGCCTACACCAATTTCTCTTTTCTAAAGTCATATGTGTGGTTAATTTATCATGGTTGTTAACGGTGAGGGAAAACATCGTGTGGACACCCACATGGCTGAGTTGTACTTAGTCATATGACAGTGTATTCGTACTAAACGGCGATAGGCCTGCCCCCTATCACGTGAGTACACTGTCTAAGCAAAACGTGGGTACCTTCTCTGGACACTAGATGGCGCTGCCACGTGAGTTCAGAAGTATTGGTACTGCCAACCCCTTCGGGGATAAACGGCGTGAACGTTTATGTTTATGTTATGTTTATGTTTAATCAGCTCAATAGTTTTACCTTAGACCTTAGACGTGTAGACTATACAAGGGTAGCAAGAACTTTAATTCTGAAGCCACTTTCATATGTCTGCAGTACAGCCTTTCTCTGAAAGCATTTCATGAACATTCATGAACAAAAAACATTCCTATTATATTCGTGTTTAAGTTTATTGTATGCTTGTTTATTATATATTATAGTTTCCTAAAAGAAAAAAACTTACTTCACCTAAGAGAAAGTATATGGGCTGGGATGTGATGATCAACACAAGCACATAAATCGAAAAGAAAGTTTGCTTTTCTTTTAGAATACAGTGTTGCAAATATAGTAAGTTTATTATGCTTTCATGGCCTCCTTTCGATTACGTAAACAGACGTTAAAATTATTTGCGCTAATGTAAACGTTTCGCGCTAAGATATGTTAAATATTCGCTTCTATTTAGACTGAGTTCGACGACGATTGAAATGTGGCGGGAAATTTCTCATACTAATTAATATTTATGCGCTAGTTTAAAGTTGAAGATTGTACAATCAAGGAGTTGATGAAAAACTTATTTTTTCGTAGACTTGTAATTTTGTAATATTCAAACGCATATAAATTTATTTTAAAGCATTTTAAAAATATACCATCTTGTCCCCTATCAACTTCCAAATGTGGCTGAGGAGTTTCTAGCTCTTTCTGAGATTTGTGGCCGTGTAAATATGTATGTATAATTATTACTTTTAATTAAACTATTGTTAGTACACTCTTTGGAACTAAAACCCTGGAACTCCGCGTTTATGTGAGTATCTTACTGAAGAGGCAACTAAGGGTTTTAGTACTTTCTGGGAAGAGATTGTTTGATGATGTAGTTCATTAATCATCATCCGTCATCATCATCATCCTTTATTTTCCCATCTTTTCTCCATCAAATTACCAAAAGTGGCTGAGAAATTTCTAATTCTGAAGCTCTGGCTACCCCCTTTGGAATGTATAACTATAATTATATGTATGCATGAATGTTTAAAAAAAGTCAAAAGTCAAAAAGTTTATTCTTCAAAATTAAGTTAAAAACTAACATTTTTTGAACGTCAAATGTTTTTAAATTTATCATTAGTCCGTTGCTTCGGAAGGTGTTCGTAAAGAGAAGAAGCAACAAAGAAACTCTTTACATTCACATTTTTTCATTTTTTCAAAACATGGTTTGTACAATTTCAGTTTATTAACATGTTTTTACTTTATAAAAGATTTTCTATGCGACAAAACCAAACGCTTGTTTGACATAATAAAAATAAATTGTCCATCACAAAAAACCAATCACATAACGTGAGAAGAAAAATCCTCACCAGACAATGTTGTTCCACCACCACCACCTGTTTATGTTCTAAATCTATACTTATAATAAATCTGTAGAGAGGTCAATTCTGTACATTAAATATATTTTCAAAATAACTATCAGGGGGTGATTAGTGATCGATACTGATGCCAAAAATGCAATCAGTAAAATTTTTGTCTGTCTGTCTGTCTGTCTGTCCGTCTGTCTGTCTGTCTGTCGGTTTGTATGTTCCTTATGGAAACAAAAACTACTCGACGGATTTTAACGAAACTTGGTATAATTATTCTTCATACTCCTGGGCAGGTTATAGTGTACTTTTCAGCAGAGTAGTGAAGGGGAATTTTGGGAAAATTTGGGAAAACGGGGGAAGTTACTCCACTTTTTAAGCGTCCGTTGCGTGTGCAGCCTTAGTGGTTATAGTTACATAGAAATCATGTATGACAGATATATTTTACATAAAATTTTCTAAAAAATATTTGTCTGCAGCATATGTCTATCTTTTATGGTTGACTCATAATAACACGTGTAATTCCTGATAGCTTAGCAGTTCGGAGCATTCTGATTATATTTGTTTACTCTTACGTTTTTAATTCTCTCATTCATCTCTCATTTAAAAAAGTTTACATTATTACCTATTCAATAAAAAAAGAATCATAGAAATCGGTATAGAATAACCAAACTTATACATGAAATAAGCTATAGCGCCCTGTCGTCGCACGTGAATGCTATAAGGATAATTTTTTAGTAATGGTTGCGCGCGCAAAAGATAACCGGGAGTATACATATACTCCCTGTATGTATGCAAAGTTTGTAACTCTGATTGTTTGTTTTTTATGGTTTTATTTTCGGATATACTGAACCGTTCATTAAAGCGCTTTCACAATCACAAAGCTCACTATTCAGGAATGCTATAAATTACACTAAATTTCATAAAGGTTGAGCCGCGATTGAAGAAACCTCAGATATTTTTGAAACTACGCTACCCGTGCGAAGCTGGGCCCGATCCACTAGTATATTAATACATACATACATATACTCACGGCTGTAAATCCCTACAAGGGGTAGCCAGAGCTGAGGAACTAGAAGTTCCTCGGCCACTTTTGGAAAGTAGAGTGGGGAAAAGATGGTAAAAATAAAGGTTGTTGGTGATGGGTCTCCAACTGCATCGCCCAAAAATCCCTTAATAGCCCCAATACCGTTAGTCGCCACACCACACCCACCGGAAGAAATGGGGTAGTGTTATTCTAAGCCGACACTACACAGCAAAACTTAAACTCTTAATACGGAAATCATTATTCAAATTCACATAACCATATCATTTGATATCTGGTGCTATTTGCATCTGAACAGAGGTCTAGAGCAGTCAGTGAACTGGTAACCTTCGTGACATAATCATACTAATATGTCAAGGTCATACAGAATAGTTTCATTAAAATATTTACATACAAAATTTAAAAAATGCGCAACATTGTTGTAGAATAGATACAATGACGTGTATATATGAATTGTGTGACTACCGTTTATAGTATACCCTGATTAAAATTTCGATGAACTTTTTTATTCAAGCATAGTTTCATTGAGTTCTAGTTTTATAAAATGTTGTTATTGTACTGTGGGATGCAAACATAAGTTAATGGAGGCTGAAACGTAGGCTAGTCATTTTAATGGGCGATTTAATTTCCATATACTCTTAAATAATCACGACCAAAAATCCCAAAAGGGGGTAGTGAGAACTAAAAAAAAAACTTAAGCACCATTCGGAAGATAAAAGGGTAAACATTTGAAAGTTACGGTTGGTTTGTTGTACGTATATTTGTTTTTTAACTAGGTATTAGGTTTGGTGAATTATAATTGTGTTAATATTCTGTACGCCTTTAATTGGCATATTATAATAGATCCAGAAATTTAATGATAATTGGCATATTACATTAGATCCAAAAATATATGATTGTGCTTCTATGTATGCTGTTGGCGCACCTCAAATAAATAGATAAAACATCACATTATTTTTATTTACTGTAAAACAGTGCTACAGTAACTACGCGAAAACGACTATTTTTAAATTGCCTACGTGACCATAGACTATTCAACCGCTTATTTCCGAAGATATCCGGAAAATTCAGAACTAAATTCATTGACCTTTCCTTTGAACTAACCATTGTTATTTTGCGGTCAGTCTATTGAATCCTAATAACAAAAAGCAGATTTCCCTTATTGTCAATTTGCTTTGGCTAGTAAAGCATTTTTTGCACTTAACACAGGTAAAACGTTTGACAAGGAAAGTTGAGTGTATTTAGTTAAGATATTGGTTTTTACTTTTCTATATTATGTCAATACTAAGATATGTTTGTGAATTTGATTGTTTTGTTACTAAGCACGTTGATTTAAAACTAGATTTTCGAGATTTGCTATCTCAGAAACGTCATCAGCGATATTGAAGGAGGTCATCCACTTTTATGAAGAATGCAAAGAATACTGGCCATTCATCCATTTATGCTGCTATAGAAAATACATGAATGTAAATGAGATTTTAGGCTTAGCTAGCAAAGATATGATAGACATTTACAGCGAAAACAAGTCCTTTGAATAGCTCTTATTTGATATTGAAATATCTTTGTTTTGATTTTAATTCTATTCAAAAGTAGACACGTGCTGGCTAGACATTTTAAAGTTAGCGTTGGTATTTACGAAAATGGATGACATTGCTGAAATACTTCTGTGTTTCACAATTTACCCAATATGTTTCTTAGAATCTAATATTCTCCTATTTATAGCTAAAAGTTGCATACATACAATATTAATACAAGTTTCGGTCTTTTTCATCTTAACACGGCTTCTCAAAATTCTACAAAGTCGTACGTAAGAGCAAAGCGCTTGCTCAAAATCACCGCTCAGTAGGCTTGGGTAAAAAATATCGATTAATCAAAAAATCGATATTTTTAAACGTAGTAGTCGATATATATCGTCGATATTTTTCATCTCATTACATCGATTCTCGATATTTATTTTTGAGTATCAAATTCGTACCAATTTCGATTTTTTCAGCTGGTCTGGCTGTATGGAGCTTAGCTTTTGCCTTTGCTTTAACCGATAAACAACACAAAAAATGTCTATGGCAATGATGTGTGTGTCTAGTTTGTGTCTGTCTGTTCTAGTAAGCATCGGGAATGGCTCAAAAGGAATATTAACCAATGTAGAACAATTATGAAAAAAGAACAATGTTTTTTTATTACTGTTTACTCTGTGTCTGTGAGTGGTGTCTCGAAGTATTTACTCTGTGTAAGTAGTGGCGCGCATTTTGTTTGGTTTAACTCGCAGTCGGAATTGTTTGTAATTGTTATATTTATTTGTTGTCCATTGATTTATTCGTATCATCATAATCGTTTATCAGTCATGTCTGCTGGGTGGAAGTTTTTTAACAAAAAAGGAAAGTCTAAACCTGTTTCATTCTTTCAAACATTCCTCACAAGCTTATTCGAAAGTGTTCAATTGATTAAATATTTTGTATGTCAAACAGAGTATGTATTTAATTCCCCTCGATCTCCTTAGTACCATTAGCTACTTATTTTGTATATCTAAGGAATGTTTCCACAGCTTGAGCAAAAATATCGATAAATATCGATATTTTTATTTGATTTTCGATAAAAAACGATACTGTTGAAAAATATCGATACGATATTTATCGATTTTTTTTTACCGTTGCCCATCCCTACCGCTCAGTCAGACGTCAGACTCAGCCTAGCATAAACTGAGCTTGTAAAATTTTCCTTGAAAATACTATTGTATAGCAATAAAGTTTATTTTCATTACATTTAATAAGTTAATAGTTCATAAAAAAATATAATAAGATCACAGTTGCAAAGTTGTGCTCAAAAGAGTTTATTTACATTTCAATCGTTAGATTTATTTTCGCGCCATTTCGCGTGTCATGACGCAGCGCGCGCTTTTCTGATGTCGACGTGCTAGCCGTCACGTTCACAAAGTATAATGACGTCTAGTGACGTATGACGTGTGACACACTTCGACACGCCTGTCAAAGGTTAATCATAGTTAGTCAACGTTTGTTATGCTTAGTTCATTGATACAAATTTTTATCTTAATATTCAGCGCTTAGCGATTAGTTTTTCCAATTGATTTGTGATGCATTTGAGCAATCTCAAGCGTTTAATATTAGAAATACAAAGGCTTCAATTTTCTAGCTTGATGAAGCAGAGTTTGAGCATTTAGGTCTTGAAGGGTTTTATTAAAAAGATCTTAACGCTTAAATAGGTTTGACGAAGGTTAAACGGTCTTTGTGAATTGTTTTATTGGAATTCTTATTTTATAAGGCCTACATTTTTCAAAGGAATTTGCTACATTTGCGGGGAAGGGATATAATATGACTATGAGTATATCATTTTTTTTATTCTAGGCAACAATGTATGTAGTTGTAATGAAATACTTGTTAAGCCAATTCGTCGGTGGAATTTTCTAGATTATTTTTTTGTATAAAGTAAGATTCTTTTGTTAAACGTTGCACAATATTATATAATATTGTCATGACATAGAGCATTTATCAGTCTACAAGCTATAAGTGAGATAACTAGCTGTTTAATCTTATTACATTTTTTTTATGATTAATACGTATGCGTACATAATGCGTACATTCTAGAAATAGACTAATGTGACCAAACATTGGATTAATAGTCAAATTTGTCAAATATTTACGTAAATTGTTCCGTTTTCAAATTTGGTTCATGCCAATGTTCCACCTACAATAATAGCAAAGCCGTCTTTTACTAATTGGAGGCTCTGGGCATACGAGGATAATGGGGCCCTAATGACTTTGACAGAACACTATTTTGTTAAAATAAACAAAAAAAGTAGATAAGCAAGATACTAGGATTTTACTGTCACCGCGAAACGGAAACCCTCTTGATGATTTCAATCCGTTTAAGTACATTTCTTTAGTAATCTACTTCTTTTTGATGTTGAGATAATAAATCAATATCCACTCTACCGCTTTACTTCGTGCCAAATAAGTCATCATAGATTGCCTATATCCTGAGCTTTTTTCATGGGTTAAAAGTATGTGATTAATGTGCTTCCATAAATTACATACACTTGAATAGAATAGATTTACATAGGAAGGGTTAAACAAGGAGCATGAAAACTAGAACCTCAGTCCGTTGACAATAATTCGTAAAATTAGTACTACAAATATTTTTTTGTATATCTACAGCCTATTAGTCAGTAGATTTGTTATTTAGAAATTTACTTTAGTTATTTGTAAACAAAAGTGTACATATATTTTTTGTTTCTCTACTTTTTTTAAATATTTTGTTGATTAAATATCTTGATAGCAACGCGTCAGAAATCGAGACACGATGCATATAACTTTTAGAGAAAATTATGAACTTAGTATACCATTAAATTACATACATACATTCACATACTCACGGCCATAAATCCTAGTAGTGCTATTCTAAACCGACAATACATAGTAAATTGTATTTTTATATATTTGAATTTATGTAAGCATGCTGAAATCGGAAAGCCTAATTTTTGGGTAAGAGTAGATCACCGTCGCGCATGCAAAAGCTGTTAGCAAATTGGTATTATAGTCAGTTATTTAGGTTCGATGTATTTGAATCAAAAAAGTTTTTCGCCAATAAAATGTCAGTTATTGTTTCGTGATCTGGCAGGGACGAGGGGGCCCCTATCGATCACGGGGCCGTGGGCACTTGTCCAGAGTGCCCAGTGGGAAAGAGTCTGAATAATAGTTTTCTTTGTTAGTTTTGACTTACATCATTTAATAATGAAGACATAAACGACACTATTTTCTTACACAACAACAACCAGAGACCAAACTTTCATCAACGCTCATCCTCGGTCACGAGATAAGACGATTCAACAGCCCAATAATTAAACAATTCGAGATGGAAACGATAAACCATCCTGTCGGGTCTGATCTAATAATTCCAATACGGCTGGTCTCCCAGTTTTGACATCTAACTTTCACCGTAATTGTTATAGGCGCTTTATCTTGCTGCTTCTTTATTTCATATTTTTGTGTACAGTCAAAACCAAAACACATGTTTTTATTTTTATTATAGTATTTTCATCACACGAATTTAACTGTAGACGAACACTTTTGGGTAAATGAGCATGCAGAAATGTGTAATACTACGAACACACACATACGTCACAACGTGTTTGTACGTATACAGTTACACCGTCGCTTCATGAAATAATTTTTCTATAGCAAAGTACAATATCAAATACCAAAAGTGTCTCAATAGTTTCAAACTCTGTAGAAAGGCAGGTAAAGATGTAGCCAACCCCTTTTTGGGATTCATAGGTGTCAGTATACGTGTATGTACGAGTATAATAGCTTGACCAGGCTCGGATTGCTTACGAGATTACAACTTTCCAAATTTTTACAGACGGTCCTGTAGTTACTAGTTCTTTCAATATAGTCCAATATTAGTAGTCCTTTACTTTGAACTTACTAGTTCTTTCAATATAGTCCAATATTAGTAGTTCTGTACTTTGAACTTACTAGTTCTTTCAATATAGTCCAATATTAGTAGTTCTGTACTTTGAACTTACTAGTTCTTTCAATATAGTCCACTATTAGTAGTTCTGTACTTTGAACTTACTAGTTCTTTCAATATAGTCCAGTATTAGTAGTTCTGTACTTTGAACTTACTAGTTCTTTCAATATAGTCCAATATTAGTAGTTCTGTACTTTGAACTTACTAGTTCTTTCAATATAGTCCACTATTAGTAGTTCTGTACTTTGAACTTACTAGTTCTTTCAATATAGTCCAATATTAGTAGTTCTATACTTTGAACTTACTAGTTCTTTCAATATAGTCCAATATTAGTAGTTCTGTACTTTGAACTTACTAGTTCTTTCAATATAGTCCACTATTAGTAGTTCTGTACTTTGAACTTGCTAGTTCTTTCAATATAGTCCAATATTAGTTTTTGCTTTTTTCAGCTTTTACGAAAGATACGTAAATTAATGTTAAATGTTTACTTCATATTCTTACATTCACATTTTTACACCAAATCAAATACAATCATAGTAGGGATAGCAAGACCTAAGGAATTAGAAATTCCTCAGCCTTTTTTTGACGTTGAGTGGGGAAAAGGTGGTAAAATAAAGGTTGTTCTCCAACCGCATCGCCCAAAAAACCCTTGAATACCCCCAATACCCTTAGCCGCCTCTAACGTACACCCACGGGAAGAAATGGGGTAGTACTCTTCGAAGCCGACACTACACGGCTACAAATCAGTATGGTCTATAAATTCATGAACCTACAATATTCTAACGGCGATTGTACGATATACATTGAACTGTTCAGATTGTAGATTAATGAAGTGTTCAGTAATTTGTATGTGTATGTTTGTCAGCTTTATGGGTGTCGCTATCAATAGTGAAAGTAATGTTTTGGTAATAAAAATACACATTATGTCAGTTATTATTTAAGATTACACTGTAATCAATAACTTTAAGAAAATTTTTCGTTTTTTATTTTTAGGCGCTCATGTTAATGATAATATTTTGTAGTTCAACTTACTTTTATCTAATGTATTATTGTAAACACGTCATATTTAATAAAATTTACTTTTTTCTTTATAGTTATATAAAAACTTCACTGTTAAATAAGAAAAATAAGTTGTTTATATTAACAAATACATTTTGATAGTCGTTCACGCAAAAATCTTTAACGTTTAAAGTAATGAATGCTAAAAATTAGCTAAGCATTTAAAATGACGTTGTAGAAGATGTCCTCGGAGGCCACATTTAGGTCAAAAGATAATATACCAAAAAAGGGTAGGTATTTGAAGCATGAAGAATATAATAGGAAAGGAATAACTATTCATAATCTTAAAATCAGTGTCAGCTGAAAACCATCGTGTCTTGGAACGGTCTGTGTCCCGTTCCAGGCACGCTGCCTTTTGGCAATATGTATTTATTGTCTTTCATGTTTTTTTATCTTTGTGTTTTTATTATGTGTTGTTGCGTTAATTTGCCAAATAAATGTCTTTTACTTTTACTTTACTTCTTAAAAAGCGTAAGCATTTCCCATCGTACAAAATGACTAAACACAGTCTCTGCCTACCCCAATGGGAGCTTATAAATGTGTCTTAAACCGTCACTATGTATAAAGCATTCGTTGCGACTTCCACAATAACCTATAAGCGCTGAGCTAACTCTATAATAAGTGTCAAGTGAGTTAGAAATAATAACTACTATTTGTACTGGAAATATAGCCTGGAGGCTTTACTGTGTGGTCCGCTACGTTTAATTGTCGACTAAACATAACTAGTAATCAATTTTAAACTGCTTATAGTTCGTGTTTCATGAAAAATGCTGTAAAATATTGGAAAGACGTATGGATGTTTTAAAAAGTACTCTTCATCATCATTATTTCAAAACAAATATAATTGACGAGATTTAGTTTATGCCACCTATGAAAAGATTTATGGATGTAAACGAAGCTAAAGGGGTTTGTTGAGGCCGAGGACCGTACGAAGTGGCGATCGATAGTCTCTGCCTACCGCAATGGGAATTAATGGCATGAGTATATGTTATGTTGTATATTTTTTAATTTAATATATGCTACTCTACTATAGGGTTCAGTTTTAGGTGATAATATTTAGATTTAGTAGCAATATAACCAGTAGGACTCTAAATTATTCCTGAGTAAAATAGGTTATGTCTCCGACTAATAGCAGAAACAGTGACATGATACTTCTTTTAAAATTAACTTTTTATGTGTTACATCTCTGACTATAATCTAAACAATAAAAGCACTATAAAATAGATAAATATAATATAATAATTACTAATTATAATTGTTATGGGTTATTATAAAAAAAAAGTTACCCTAGCAGCGCCAATAACATCGCTTTATCTATTGAATTTAACATTTCAATTGAATATAATATAATACACTAATGTTCACAATAAGTGCAACTTTTACCGCCATGATTTCCATATATCACAGAGTTGCCAGAGTAAAACCGAAAGATATTTATTACATCGATCCTTATTCGTAATGCTAACCTGCCGGCTAGCGAAACGATTTGCGTCTACTTAGTAACTACTTAACAATCAATTTGCCAATTTATCTTTTCCAACACTAGCTGTCTAGAGATGGGGTCTTTCAAGGATATCTTTGTTTTTATTATAATAATATCAACGAAAAAAATCATGAGTTGAACATGAACATTTTTTAATCAGTTACAGTACACTCTAAATATTTTTATTGTTTATATCAATTACTTTTACACAACAGAAAATATAGTTACCCCCAGCCATGGCTGTAATCCCAAAAATATCCAGAGTTATTAAATTGACTTGTACGTTTAATTGTATTTGAAAAAATATATGCTAAAACGGCGGATGGGACTTTTTTAAACACATTTATTATTGAAAAAGCTACTTTTATTTCCACTTACAAATGGCGGTATAAGATGATATTATAAAGGGGACCTTTTAAAAATAAGCATAAATAAATAACTTTGCCCCAATTGGCAAGTCCTTTAACAGTTCAGCATTATATCAGCCAACAATCGTCTATTATCAGACATCAACTTGAGCTAATAGATCTGTAAAAGTACTTTTAGCGCTGTCCTAATTCATCAGCTTTCTTAAACCCACATCAAATTTTCATATACATAAAAATATTTATACCGTGTTACAAGTATAAATTATAATTATTTATACTTTTCAAGACTCGATCGCCCACGCCGTATATCCCCGAAGGGGTTGGCAGAGGAAGTAATACTTAGAACATCACGTAACTTCTTTAAATATTTTAGCATGTACATTTTATTATCATATTTTACATGCATAGTTTAATATGTCTATGTGTGCATGCATAAATAAATTATTTGAAAAAATAAGCTTGTCATAGCAGCCGAGTCTTTTTTTCACAAAACAGTTAACCTGAGTGATTGAGGCCAAGTCCTCATCGTGATTAACGGTCGTCAATCAATATCAGTGATAGTGTAAGTGTTGGAATCGATATCGATATTTATCGTTCTCATCACTAGCTGACCCGTCAATCTGGTATCATTAGATCTGCGGGCGTTAAGAGAACTATCTTTCAAAACGCCTGATGGCTCTAAATAGGGCGGCGCTTACGATACTTTACTTCTTTAAACGTCTGTATCGTCCGGGCTTGTACTATCACATGCATGGTTATTGAAAATCAAACATTTACATTGTAAGTTTTACTTACTAAAAGTGTGCATAGTTTTCATTTGGATGCATATTTAATTTGCAAAAGGAACAGTATATTTATATGAATAGTAAGTACGAGTATCTATTATTATATAACTGAAGTCGCTGTGTAGTGTCGGCTTAGAACAACACTACCCCATTTCTGCCGGTGGATGTACGTAAGAGGCGGCCAACGGTATTGGGGCTTTTAAGGGATTTTTGGGCGATGCGGTTGGCGACCCATCACCAACAACCTTTATTTTGCCATCTTTTCCCCACTCAACTTTCCAAGATTCATAGCCGTGAGTATATGTATGTATGTATTATTATATAAAATTAACAATTAAATGATTTGGATTCCTCTACTTATTGAAACTTCAAATAATTTAATAGTTCACATAATAGTTGGCTAACGCTCGTGGTAACGAGCTTTGCAAAAAAACCTAAAACACATTTCTTGCCTAAAACAATGATCTCAAAGCAAATGACCGCATAGTCACAGAGGAATTACCCTAGCTCCAAGCGGTAGGTACTAACTGGTGCCAACGCCGATAGCAATTGCACAAGCTTCATTCACAGCTCTTTATCAAGAATTAGCATCCGCCGTATCACCTGTTTATCGATACCCGTAATTTATCGACTTAATCACATCACTAACTACTATCCATTTACTTTTTAAATTGTTAACATTGTAGAAATCTTATTTTGAGTTATCTGTGTGTTGCATCATTTGGATAACTCCCTTGTTAGTCCGTCCCGCTTGTTTTTGGAAGTGTTTTAAATATTTTTTATCCATCTGTCTTTTGGGTAATGTACGAAACAAATAAGGGTAAAGAGGTAATTGAATTGATGGTTGGTCAATTTGCCAGGAAACCAATTCCTAACGGTCTTATAACATCAAAACATGTCTTGACTACAGTACTTCCAAAAGTGGCTGACGAATAGCTAGCTCTGGCCATCTTTTTTTTTAATATATATCGGCGATCCTATAGCAAGACAATTTTGAAAAAATATTTTAGTGAGGTAATATCAGGAAGGAAAGACATTTAGAGTACAAAACATATTCCTGATATTATATTTTAAGTCAAGATTAGCAGCAATGTAAGTGAGCTCATATAAGCCTTCGATGTTGTATTGAGTGCAAAGTGCAGCATCATTTCGCTTAGATACGAATGTTTAAGATGTAACCTTTTATTGCAATATCTGATTCAAACATAAACGAAGCCACTTCAAATCATTGCTCCGGACTGTCAATTTGTTATTTCCATAGAAAATCCGAGCTAAAAGCTTTATTTCCGGTGCGAAACCTTAAACCTAAAAGATAACCTTGATTAAGTAAACTTGTTTTAATAAACTTTTCAACTGCCAAAACAACTGTAGAATATTAATTTGTTATGGGTATTTAATGGACATTAATCCCTTGTTAAATAAAGACCAAATCAATATGTAAACTAAATATCCGTTCGAAGAATTTGAAACAGGATTCAAATAAATTTTTACTTGTCCTAACTATATGTCTGTTCAATTTAAAAACGGAGCAGTAGTTATTTTGATAAGTGCATATAGTGAAACAATCTCATCAGCTTTATAACATACATACATACATATACTCACGACCATAAATCCCAAAAAGGTGTAGTCACGGGATAGGGGACAAGATGATAGAAATAAAGTATCGTTGGTGACGGGGCTCCAACTGCATCGCCCAAAAACCACTTAATAAAGCCCCATACCCTTAGTCGCGTCTTACACCACTCATGGGTAAAAAGGGGGTAGTGACATTCTATCCGGCACTACACGGCTTTATAACATTAATAGATTTAGCACCTGACACTGAATATACTGCAACAAATACTATCTAATCTATAGATTGTCTTAAAGGGTTTGTGCCCTACGAGGGCTGCTATTTATGTATCCGGAATAAAAAAAAGAAACAAACATATATCAATTAATATGGTTTTATTGCTTCTCAAAATATTCGCCGCTCAGATCTATACACTTTTGCATGCGTTGAAACCAATTTTCATAGCACTTTTTCCACTCAGACTGAGGTATCTCCAAAACGTGCATTTTGAACGCATCGACTGCCTCTTCGCGGCTCGAAAAACGTTGACCACGTAATTTTTTCTTCACATTTGGAAATAAATAAAAATCATTGGGTGCCAAATCAGGGCTGTACGGCGGATGACCTGTCAATTCGATCTTTTGAGCTTCTAAAAACTGAGTTGTGACGGCCGACCTGTGACAGCTAGCATTGTCGTGATGCAGAATGATTCTACGTTGTCGGTTAGTCTTTCTTATTTGTTCAAAGACTTCCGGCAAACAAATGGTCGTATACCACTCCGAATTAACAGTTTTACGATTCTCTAAAGGCACTGTAGCTACATGGCCATTTATACCAAAAAAACAAGCGACCATTTGCTTCAATGTGCTTTTTGCACGAATAACTTTTGTTGGGTTCGGCTCATCTTGGAACACCCACACCGTGGACTGCTGCTTAGTTTCGGGGTCGTAAGCGTAGATCCAAGATTCGTCACCTGTGTAGATATTATAAACAGCTTTTGACGCACCACGGTTGTATTTTTTTAACATTTCTTTGCACCAATCGACACGAGCCTGTTTTTGATCAATACTCAAGTTGTGCGGAATCCAACGGGAGCAAATTTTTTTTACAGCTAAATGTTCATGAAGTATCTTATGTATGCTCGTCATACTAATGCCCAGAGATGCCTCTATCTCACGATATGTAACATGACGATCTTGAGTTATTAGTTCCCGGACAGCATCGATGTTTTGAGGTACAACGACCGTTTTAGGGCGACCTTCTTTAATTTCATCAGTAAGCTTAGATCGTCCACGATTAAACTCGCTAAACCAGTGATACACAGTGGTCTTTGAGGGTGCTTCATCCCCAAAAGTCGAAGTAAGCTGATCGATGCACTGTTTTTGAGTTAGACCACGCCGAAAATCGTAAAAAATCATGGCACGAAAATGTTCACGAGTTAAATCCATGGTGGTGAAGACACGCAATTTTCAAAATGACGCTACGATGTGAAAACAATTGACAGTCACATAAAAATAAATGTATTCTAAAGCTAAAGAGTTCTATTTTTAAATGATGTAATTACTTTTTAAATTATTGTTCTGTAAGTGGCCAGTTCCGGATACATAAATAGCAGCCCTCGTACAATTAAATCCGCCATGTTAATAGCAAGATTCACAGAGTAATAGAGTAATCATCTGCGGATTACAACTCGATTATAAAGATATGGATTTTCTTACTGGATACGAGTAATTATCGATGCCACACCTATTCGATATCTCGTTTATTTATGGGCCGAGTGATATTTGCGGAAGTATTGCAGCTTTTAGTGTTCAACTTTATGTTGTACAACCTCAGTAGCTTAGTGGGTAAATCATTAGTTCTAGGAGGATGGATTCAATTAGCTTCTACATAATTGCCGTGTATTGCCGACTTAGAATGTCACTACCCCTTACTTCCCAAGGGTGTCGTAAGAGGCGACGGTTTTTGGGCGATGCGGTTGGAGACCCATCACCAACGGCACTTTGTTTCTACCATCTTGTCCCCTACCAACTTCCAAATGTGGCTGAGGAGTTTCTAGCTCTGAAGCTCTGGCTACCCCTTCTTGGGATTTATGGGTGTGAATATATATATGTATGTATTTTCTACATAATGGTAACGTTCCTATCTGATCACCGGATTTTTAATTTTTACTATTAAAATATTTATAATACAGATACATTATATTCAATGAGATCCAATACTAAGAAACAAACTTCTATATTCATAATTTAAAAAAGTACCCGTTATTAACGGTGCATATTCTTAACATCCAAGTATGTATTCGCAATCTCTGGCTACCGCTTTGTGGGATTATGGGAACAAGATACAGCAATAAAATGGCAAAAACAAATAAACATTAGAAAACTACTTTTATAACTTTTGGGACATGGCACGCGTCTTACTCGAATCTAACTGTTTTGGCTAAAATTGAATATAGTAGGTAATTTGCCTAAAATCTCGAATATAGTAATAATAACCATAAATTTATTATACTTCGAAAAATATCATTTTTCAAAATTCTTAACCGGTTAGGATAAATTCTCTATGTTTGTCTTGAGATGCTTATCAAAGTTAGAACTATGTACATAAATTGTGGTTAGTGATTGACCTCAAAGATTATTTATTTAGTTTTGACTATTTAAAAAAATATATATCCATTTTGCATTAAACAAATAAACAATTACTACAAATCACTTCTAAACGTACCAACTACAGATGGAAAGATATCATATAACTCTCACTGTCAATGTGTCATCTGAAACGTGGCCGCCACTATATCTTTAAGCCTCTTATCTATATGTGTTGTGGGTAAACGGCTTAGAATAACACTACCCCATTGCTTCCCGTCGGTATTCGTAAGAGACCCATCACCAAAAATATTTGTTCTACTATCTTATACCCAAACAACTTCCAAAAGTGGCTGAGAAAATTATTATTCTGAAGCTCTGGCTAGCCTTTCTCAGGATTTATAGCCGTAAGTATATACATAACATATACATGTATGCATGTATATTTAATTTTCCTTTTAGAACCTTAGGTCATTTTTGGGGAGGCCTATCATCGGCTGTGGTGTGCATCTATAGGCTGAAACCATGATAAAGTAAACAATAGGCAATATAAGAGGCATAGGCTGTTATATGATATACCACAAAATAAATACATACATATTAGCCAATAGTTCCAAAGCAGGGTAAGCATCGATTATCCGTTCAACGCGTCAAATAGTTTTATATAAAAAAAACTAAATAGGTAGAATTCTATTACTATGGCCCTGTTTAACCAACTTTAAACAATTTAGTTCTTAAAAAAAATGTACTATGAACTTCGGTAAATTTGAGAAAGTCTAAAAAACGGGTTTTCGAATTTTATCGATGGTCATAAAGAAATGAATATGCATTTTTTAAAAATTATGTTGTACCTATTTTCGAAATTGATTATTAATACGCAGTCATTCTGCATACCAATCAGTTAATCAGTTTGCACGATATTATGGCCAATTATATATTTATCATGGTTGTTAACGGTGAGGGAAAACATCGTGAGGAAACCCACATGGCTGAGTTGTACTTAGTCATGTGACAGTGTATTCGTACAAAACGGCGATAGGCCTGCCCCCTATCACGTGAGTACACTGTCTAAGCAAAACGTGGGTACCTTCTCTGGAAACTAGATGGCGCCTCTGCCAACCCCTTCGGGGATAAACGGCGTGAACGTTTATGTTATGTTATGTTATATGTTTATCATTTTTAAAATAAATAATCCCATCTGCGTATATTTATGTGTGTCTGTATTTCCAAGCAGGGGTAGTTTAGTTACAGATTCTGGAGAAAACTATTCTAGGCATAGATGTACTAAAAACCCTAGTACATCTGTGATTCTAGGAAGATTTTTAAAGTTCAAATAGAAAAGATATACTAATGGATTTTATTAATTTGTAATTTTCATACGTTGAATCCTAGTTATTGATATAGATCTTGAAATATCTTGGAATATGGATATGTTGGAATTAGTGTGGATGATATTGTTTTTTTTTTCTGTGTGTTTGTATATATTTTTGTGCTATTTGTCTTTTGTACGTGTGTAGCAGCGAATAAATGTTTTTCTTTCTTTCTTTCTTCTTCTTCAGATCCGTTAGTTACTCGTAAAAAGACGCCAGAAGACGGGATAAGATTCTGTGTTAGAATAATATTCGATGCCAATAAAGCTATTAACAGCGCCATCTTTTGTAGAATAGCAGAACTATTGCTGGTTTCATATTATTGTCAATTTGCGGTTATAATATTTATTTTAAATTAATGAGCTTTTCAAATTTGGCAGATAAAATATTTTTATTTATTTATTTTTACTCTTCGGATTAATAGCATGGACAGTTTTTTTTTACTTCAATCGGATTTACAACTGAAAGAACATTATTACATACTATGTAAATGAGCGATATGCGCGCTACCTGGGGCTGTTTTATAAAATACTTTGACATTTCAGCACCTTTCTCATTCTCATTGCAGTTGAAATATAGTAATGAAATGTATTGTTTCAGCAATTCTCCAACGAGCCACATACAAGGTCGGCCTCCTGACGGTGCAAGGAGTCTCCACCTGTCTCTACCTCTGTATGGACGCGTGTGGCTTCCAATATGCTCATGTAAGTATCAGCACACCTATTCTATACCTATATTATTTATTTCAATAACTCATAAAGACTAGCGTCGCTTCTAATTTGGATATGCGCGGGTTCGACATCTGTACCAGTCCTAAAGCAATTTGTCGCACCTTAAATTTGTGTTAGCAATAATCCTAATGGTGGGGAGGAAAAAAATTAGAAGGAAACTCACAAAGCTACGTAGACTTTAAGTCATGTGACAGTGTGTATCGCAGAAACGTACTGTATCGACAAAAAGTGGGTTCCGGGACATCAGGCGAAGAAAATGTGACGACATGTACGGAAGGAGTCTCTGCCACCTCTACGGAGCTACATAACATAACATAACGTTCACGCCGTTTATCTCCGAAAAGGGTTGGCAGAGGTACCAATACTTCTGAACATCACGTGATACGTGACACTTCGGAGCTATACGTAGTAAAAGAATTTGTGGTTTTTTAAGACAAAATGAATGGGGTTAAAAGCTACACCAGCCATTTTTCATAAGATACCAGATAATTTAAAAAGATATATATTAAATATTGGTGTAAAGATGCAGTTTATATGACATCCATCAAAACTATTTGATCGATGGACGGACATACAGATAATATTCTATTATTAGCAGCTCATAAAAGAGCTATTTAGAAAGTACATTGAACGAATGGCCCGCCATGATACCTTTGTGTTCAAAGAAGTCTGTAAACGAAGGAGTTTTTATGCGGTACGTGTTTCTATATTGTCGATTGATTTGACAGTTCATCTGTTTCAATCAGAAATATGAATCGTTTGTTATAATATAAATAATCCAAATAGTTTATGGTTGCAAGAAAAGAGAGATTTGATTTCAACTCTGCCATGTGGGTTTCTGCCAAGGAATAGTGTCCTTCCTTCACTGCTAACACTTGCTGCTTCACTGCTGCTTTGATAAATTTGTTTGTTTTAAACTCAAATGATCCTATCAAACTAGAAGATGAAGCAAACAATAATTTAAGACTTGTAAATAATTCTTTAACAAGTAAAAATTTGAAGCTACACATGAATAAAACGATGTACATACAATTCCAAACTCGAAATAAAGATCCATATCAATATAGAATGTTACAACATTAAAATAAATGAGGTAAATGAAACGGTTTTCCTAGGTTTCACTTAAGATAATTTTTGCAGTTGGAAACCGCACATTGAAAAGTTGTTGGCTAAAATAGATAGCTGCATACGAGTATTAAAATTATCCTTAAACGACTAAAGCTAGGAACATGAGAAAAAAGTGCTCTGCTTTCATACCATGGCTACGGTACGGAACAATACTATGGGGCAATTCAGTAGATGTAAACAGAGTACTAATAGCACAAAATAAGTGCATGAGAGCCATAGCTGGAGGAAATTATGATGATTCGTGTAAACCTTTGTTTAAATCTTTTGACATTTTACCCGTACTGTGTTTATACATATTTAAAATAGTGGATGGGCCCAGCTACGCACGCGTAGCGTAGTTTAAAAAAATATCTTTACTGCTCTTTGTGATTTTGAAAGCGCTTTTATGAATTACTAGCGACCCGCCCCGGCTTCGCACGGGTGATATGCAAAATATACCTACTACAGAATGTCCTTATTCACAACGTTCACAGCTTTTTTGTCATTAGCCAATACAAACATGTTTTGCTTAGACGTTACTCTTGACAGCGCGACATATAATTGGCCATGTAGAAACACTCAACACTCAAGAAAAGATACTTATTCTATTCAGTTTAATTAATTCTTGATATTTTCCTCGCTACAGAGCTCCGATAAACGCGTGCGATCGATATTTATAGGCACGCGCCGGCCGGCGCAACAACTACGACCCTGCATTTTAAATTTGTAATATCTTCGGTAATATTTACTTAAATTACATGCTGTAAAAAGCATATTGATCTATAATAAATGCACAATTTATATAAGGTACTTAATTGGATAAGGATTAATGCTGTATTGTTTAAAATCACTTCGTAAATAACCATTTTTTAGTAAAGAATAAAAATGATTATGCTGGGTTATCCATAAGAGATAGACATGTCGTGGCCATATCGTAGATTTGAACACATCGTGAAATGATCGATCATTTCATGAAATAGTCACATTTCATGATGTGGCCAACTTAATTTGACCAGATCATAAAATCGTCAACGTTTCACGATTTAATCATCCACGCTTGGCCAGATCGTAGAATAGGGCGACCTGTGAAATGTGATCCAAACTCAACGGTTTTTTAACATATTGCTCAGTTTTTTCGTAATTTGCTCTAAGTACTCGAGAACCTTTTCGTCGAAAACTCTTTTGCAATCACTTTCTTCTTCGCTTAATAGCGAATAATTAACTTTTTTACTGCGAGAAATAACATTTTTGACAGTGGCCGCCATCTTCACATTCACACATAAACAAAGCGTTTTCAGTTTAGTTTTTTAATGTGACTACTTTACGATATGACCAAATAATCTTAACCATTTCATGAAGAGGCCGCGCGTTTAGTTGGCCATATCGAGAAACGATTTCTTATCATCGATCTGCCCAAACCACATCACGATGTGGCCAATAAACAGTTGATCATTTCATGAAATACGACTATTTCATGAAATGATCGATCATTTCACGATGTTTTCAAATCTACGATATGGCCACGACAGACATATACCATCGCGGACTTTTTTGTTGAACTTTTTAAGGTGAACAATACTGTAGTACATTATTTTGGTCTATCTCGTAGGGTTCAGCCAGCGTTTGCAATATAAGCGCAAAAAAACGTGCTTATTTACGACATCACATTAGAAACCTTTAAATTTATCAGTGTTTCTCTACTATATTATGCATTTATTATACATACAAACCTTTCTTAAGAATCATTCTATCTATTAAAAAAAACCGCATCAAAATCCGTTGCGTAGTTTTAAAGATCTAAGCATACATACGGACATACAGCGAAAGCGACTTTGTTTTATACTATGTATGGATGCAGTATCTCCACAAATAAGCTGATTTTTAAGATGAGTTGGGAGAGTTAAAGTTGAGTAAAACGCTATGAAGTATTTATACCAATAACAATCTAAAAACCTACCGCGATGTAGGATGTGTGCTACATCTAGTATACGTATTTCCGTCATACGTGATTTCTATGTAACTTTAACCATGCACACGCGACAGAAGCATAAAAAATAGTAAATTCTCCCGTTTTCCCAAAATTTCCCAAAATCACCCTTCACTACTTTGCCGAAAAGTATTCTATAACTAGCCCAGGACTATGAAGATTAATTGTTCCAATTTTCGTTAAAATCCGTCGAGTAGTTTTTGTTTCCATAAGGAAAACACAAACCGAAAGACAGACAGACAAAAATTTTACTGATTGCATTTTTGGCATCAGTATCGATCTCTAATCACCCCCTGATAGTTATTTTGAAAATATATTTAATGTACAGAATTGACCTCTCTACAGATTTATTATAAGTATAAAAATAAAAATATAAAAGGCACGAAGGTAAATTATACATCCCAAAAAGGCGACTAGAATTATTTTCCCGCAATTGCTATTCTATGGCAATCACAATATTTAATAAGTTACCTGCCAGTTTTAAAGAATTACCAACGACCAAATTTAAATTATCTTTACACAATTTCTTAGTTAATAACATTTACTACAGTGTCAGTGATTATTTATGTGATAAAATTTGACGATATAATGTGAATATTGTTGGCATAAAATGTATTTATGGAATTGAAAGGAGAGAAAGAGAATTATATTATAAACTTTGACATTGTTAATTAATGAATGAAAATAAATCTATGTTTAATAATTAAAATTTGACAAATAAAGTAGAAAATAAAACTAAAACTGTAAATAATAATATGGAAATTGTCTATGGTGCTATAATGTTAATTTTGTTCTTAATTTTCAAATTATCTTTCTATAGGAAGATAAATTTGATGTAAATATTTGCACGCTAATCTTGTTAGTAGAATAAGCAAGGACACTTTTGTAACTGTTGATATCTCTTATACTCTTGTTCTGGCAAATAAATGATTATTCTATTCAATTTTAAATTAAATACACCAATGATTTATTAAAAAAACGTATCGTTTTAGTCCTGATTCAGGATTTAAACATCAGCCTGCATTGGGGTATAAAATAGAGAATATTTACTTTGCTGGCAAGAAAAGCATCTATCATATATATTCTGATTAGACTCTTTATCTAACCATCTTTACAACCATCAATTACTTTAGCATCCTCTGTCTACTCCTTTTCGGGAATAGTATATACTTTTAGTTGGTGAGTTATAAATAATTCTCAGCCTACTCTTCAAATTTCGGAATCTATTAATCGATGTTATTCAAACGATTTTTAAAGTAGTTGTTTCGTGATCGATCATAAAATTTAAGAGTTATAGCTTTAATATCGTTTTTATTAGTCTCAAACAACATCTGTATAAAATTCTCGAGTAGTATTAATTAGACTGAATTCTAGATCGAATACTAACTCGTTCCATTTCGTTTTATTAGGTGTTTGTGATCTATGATGTCTGGAAAAGTCTGGATGATTTCAGAACCATTGTTTATGAATGCGAACTGATTTTAAACTATAACATTATTTCGGTCCGATATAAAACATGAGTATAACTGGAATGGACTAGGAAAGCTATCTTGTTTGATGTTAATGAGGTGAAAGACCTTTAGGTATCATAGACCAATTTAAATTGTAGAGAACAGTTAAATCAGAATTAGGTACCTTAGTGTGTCGAAAATTGCCGTGTAGTGCCGGCTTAGAATGTCACTACCCCTTTCTACCTACAGGTGTTGAAAGAGGCGACTAACGTTTTGTGGTTTTTTAAGTATTTTTTAGGCGATGCGGTTGGAGACCCATCACCAACGATATTTCTTACTTCCACCTTGTCCCCTATCACCTTTCAAATTTGGCTGAGGAGTTTCTAGCTCTGAAGCTCCGGATAACTCTTTTTGGGATTCATGGCGATGAGTATATTGTATAAATGTATTTAAAAAAAATAGTTACTTACGCCGTGACTTACAAAAGGAGGTAGATAAAACATAGATCACACTATAAACTCCCATAATAACAGTTTTACATAAATTATCTGAAATTTATTCACTAAATATCTCTATATTCTCTATATTCAACCATAATAGATTAGAGCTTGTATATCGACACCTTCCTTTCGTAGCCACTTTAAGAAATGTAAGAAACAAAATGGTCAAATAAAGATTGGTTTGCGGTGAATACATGTCTCACGGCTATAAATCCCTAAAAAGGATACCTAGAGCTTCAGGATTAGAAATTCCTCAGCCATTTTTGGAAGTTTAATAATAATAATAATAATAATAATAATAATAAAAAAAAAAAAAAAAAAAACTTTATTGCAACAATTACAATACAGTTCACAGAAATACGCAATACAATTCATTACATTACATTACAAATACATAAAGACAATACCTGGCACATATTGTTAGCAATAAGAGCATACTCAGCTGATGCTTCGGAGTAGTACACCAATGCACATAAGGCAACAAATGCACCACTCCTAGGCGCTGGTTTTCAGTATGCCCTAGTAGTAAGTTTAGATGTCACGGTGTGAAACACATCGCTCCAAAGAGTCCAAATAATTTCTTTTTCTGAAGCTCTGGCGACCCCTTCTAGATATTCAAAGCCGTGAGCATTTTATGTGTGTATTGCCCTACGATCACTGAAATAGCCCCAGATCCTTAGAGGCCTCATACGGCACCCAAGGAAAAATGAGAAAAATCGTTCTGTACCAATCTCTTAGAATAATTTAAGATCTTGATGCATCAATCTGTACACCACAAACCTAATCCCTAATATCAGCTCAATAGCATGTTCAATTCAATCAATCCAACTTGGAAAAAAATGGCGCCATTTCTAAAGTGCGTTCAAGTTATATATAAACAGGGTGCAACCTTGTAACAATATCAATGACTCAATTTGTATTCCCGTTGACTTTGTTTTTTTCCTGTTTGTTTCAACATAAAACTTTTTTGAAGAACTTTTGTGAGCTCTATAACTTTTTGGTTAAATTTCGAGATGCCGCCGCCGCCGTCTGGTCTTAAATGCTTTTAAAAATATTATGAAATACTGTTTCATATTAGCTCAGTTTGATAATCGAACAGAAACACCTGCTAATCGGTTCCAGAAAGCGCACTTAGTACGTAAACTGTCTGTTTTAAAAAGATCCTTCCATTTGTTCTTTATTCGATACACAAGAGATCTATTTCTATTGGCTGCATAGTGTTGTGCCGAGGTAATCCCATTAAGTAGGCGCTATACTTACAATAGTCCGATAAAAGGGGAGTGACGTCATTAATCAGGAAGTGTTCGATTCATTAAGAAGTGAAGTCGAGTCGATTTGTCATAGGAAGTTGTGTGGTCGGGCAGGCGCCGAGCTACGGAGCAAATAGCTGGAGTATTTTTGTATTGTTTTCTTTTTATCCATCTCGGTATCGCGTCCGATACAATGGATTGTAGGGCATTTTTTACTTCTTCATTATTTTGACGCCTTCGGACTGTTGTTTTTAATCTTACTGCTTTGGGAATTGATCCTTCTTTTTCCCGTCCTACATCAAAATATTTTTAAAAATAATATCGTAGTTTATTATGTTTATTAAACAATACCTAAACATTTATTTTTCCTAATTTATTCAGAAAATTGCAAAGTTTTAGTTTTAGAAGAAAACATCGTCAAAGAACAATAAGAAAAGTTTTATCAGTTGCCGCCCAAACCTATAAAAAAAAACTTTTCTCTATCTTGCCAACCATAGACGATCCAGTCTATGCGATTTATCTTAATTTGTTTGTTTGTTCTGTGGTGACATTCTCATCCACCCCTGCTTAGTAACATCTTTTAAATTAGAACTCGTAGAATGTTGGAAGAAAAAAAAAGGCGGGAAACTTCAAAAGAAGCGGGAGCAACTTTTTTCCAATTTATTTAAATTTAATTTTAAATATTAATTTCAGTAACTTTTAACGGATAAGATTTGTTAATTTTTGTAAATATTTGTGTATTACATATTTATAGTAGTGTAGCTGAATAGTTGGTAAGTTTTTAATACATTTTTGATATGGAACCCCCAGAAGATCCTGGGGGAACGTCCTGCTCTCAGGATGTGGCTTATAATGTCATTATTACAAACACAAATAATGATGAATCTGGTATGGACACAGAAGGGTCCATAAATTCAATAAATTTAAATAGATCTCGTAAACGAGCCCATGGTAGCCGTGTATGTCGTCATTGTAATAAAAAAAGGCGAAGTAAAAACTCAGCCAACATTAAAGAATCTGATTGCAAATGCATTTCTGAAACAGATCCTACCCCAATTAATGACACTAAATTAATAGCTCCCACTGATTCAATTCAATCAACAGTAACTAAGCCAAGGTTAGGTCGAAATACATATGACAAGGATGATGTGGGCCCTTTTATTGTGCATGTTCAAAGGGAAGGTAGTCCAGATCAAAATACATTTCTTCATCCAATGACATTTGGAAAATTTTTAAGAGCACAAAATATTAAAAGTATCATAAATGGAAGTTTAAAAAGAATAGGTCGCAATAAAATATCTGTTGCATTTGAGTCTGGTGATGGTGCCAATTCTTTCATTACAAGCGAGGTAATTAAATCATCATTATATAAAGCATACATTCCCACTTTCCATGTTACTCGTCTAGGAATTGTTAGAGGCATACCACAGGAGTGGTCTGATGATGAAATTCTAGAAAGTATAAAAGTCCCAATAGGTTGTGGTAAAATTATAAAACTAAGAAGAATTAGGCGTAAAAGCTTAATTGAAGGTGAAACTAAATTTATAAATACAGGTTCTGTTGTGTTGACGTTTGATGGGCAGGTACTACCTAAAAGCATTTATATCTGTTATAATGCATTACCAGTAGAATTATATATTTACCCTACTATTCAATGCTACAACTGTTGTCGGTATGGTCACGTTAGAATGCAATGTAGATCAAAACCTCATTGTTTTAAATGTGGTGGAGAACATTTAGGTTATACTTGTGAGGTAGATGAAGATGAAGCAAAGTGCTTCATATGTAAAGGCTCTCATTTTGCCACCAACAGAAAGTGTCCAGAATTTGAGCGACAAAAAGCAATTAAAGTTTCTATGGCAAATAGTTGCATTTCCTATGCTGAAGCACAGAAACTACATCCGCAAGTAAACAAATCTTATGCTGATGTTCTCTCTGCTGCACCTGCAAGTAAAATATATAATTTAGGTCATGATTCACATCATACATCACATCAATCATTAAATAATAATTCTTCTTTACCAATTTCATACAAAAAGACAGTATTTTTGAAACCTCGCACTCCCCCTAAATCATATAGTGGGTATGATAAGGCTGCTCATGAAGCTATACTAAAAGAAAACCAAATACCAGTTTTATCCAATGGTTGTGGATTTAATACACAAAATGAAAAAGTTTCACATAATAAAACAGATAAAACAACTATTGAGATAATTATAACTCTTATAAAAACACTTCTGACACAGAATACACACTTTTCACCGTCCAACGCTGCTTCTATTTTACAAGAATTAATTCTTTTATTAAATCCAACCATTAATGGATCCACATCTTCCTCCGAACGTGATACAGTGGAACTGCCGCAGCGCAAGTTCTAAAAAATCTGACATTATATATATTATTAATAAGTATAAACCATTTATTTTTGCTTTGCAAGAAACATGGTTAAAACCAGATAGTCTATTTAAAATTTCAGGTTATGCCTGTATATCTGAAAACAAATATAATGGTCATTGTTAGAGGTGAGTAGTTCGCGAATGAATGCTTCTTTTGAATGCCTTCAGTAGAAAATGCAAACCATTCCTTCCTTCACTCGCTTATTAGTCCACCTTATTCCTTCACTTAATACTTCACTATGCCGTCAGGCGAAAAACAATCTTCGGTCATGGACTTAAAGACTATATTTGTTTGATCGCAAATCTAATACTGACACCTTATTAGTTCACCTCTCTTATGCATTGCTGTGCTCGCGTAGGGGAAAATAACTCTCCACACACGGTGTTAAGACCTATATTTGTTTGCTGCTAAATCACGGTTCGTTTACACAAATACAAAAACATAAATATGAGGTTCGAGACCCGTCAATGAGTTATTTTAATGTTTATTTTCTAATAGTGAAAATATTATTAATGTTTTGGTTGTCAGTCCTAAGCCTGAAAAGTATTGAGGACAATCGAGATATTTATTCTTACTGATACTTCATGATAAATTACTATATTTCTGCAAAATTAAATACAAGTAATACAACATATGGGACTCATTAATTAAACATTAACAAAAGCATCATTTTTTTCATTCGCAAACTAGCGAATGTTATAAGAAAGATACGAGAACGCAAGAACCGCAAGTTATTCATCTTTCCAACTCAATCTCTTCATTTAGTCCAATTCGTTCTGTAGTTCATTTAGTCCAACGGCTCCGAAGGAGTCTAATGAGCCGCTGAACGAAGTGGACTACTGGACTACATTCGCGAAGTAGTTCTTTGAAGTGAAGGAACTAAATGAACTAAGTTCTTTTCACTGAAGCGTTATGCGCATGTCTAGTCATTGTGGTGTTGCCATTCTTGTTAAACACCAGGTGCCATTTATTCACATTCCAATTTCAAATCATAGTAGTGAATTTTCTATTATTGCTGTACAAGTGAACAAAATTTGTTTCGTGTCAATATATATTCCCCGTCCAACTTCTATTATATTTAATGAAATAGAATCAATTTTATCTTCAATACCAAAACCTTTTTTAATTTTAGGTGATTTTAATTGCCAACATGCTGCATGGGGAAGCAATCTAGCAAGTAGTCCAACTCCTTGTGCTTCCGATATTTTAAGAATTTGTGATTCACTTAATATATGCATTTTGAATAATGGATCAGCAACGCGCCGTACGAAAATTGGCGAAGGAAAAAGTGTTCCCGATCTTTCAATTTCGTCCCCTAAATTAGCTGCGTCATTGGAATGGTTAACGCTACCTTTGACGTATGGTAGTGATCATTTCCCAATCCAAATTAATTTTCCTTCAAATTTTATTAAACCTTCTCAAAAACGTCATCCTAGGCTAAAGTATAACTTAAGTAATGCTGATTGGCAAACATTTAGCGAGAAGGTTGAGCAAAAAATATCCACTCTTCCTATAATAGAGACTGGTTCTGAAAGTGAGTGTTCTAAAGCAATAACTGAAGTGTTATTAAATGTAGCAAACTCATGCTTTCCAATTAAAATTGTATCTGACGATAAAATACCATCTCCTCCTTGGTGGGATAGGGAATGTACAGAATCAGTCAATAAAAGAAAAACAGCTGAAATACAATATTTACTAAATTCAACTGACGAAAATTTCGATGCTCTATCACTTCAAATGAATGAAACAAGAAAATTATTAAAACAAAAGAAATTTCATGGTTGGCGTAGTTTTTGTTCCTCTATATCTCCAAATGCCAGACCTTCTTTTGTATGGCAAAACATAAGAAGATTCAGAGGTGCTTTTAAAAACAAGCAATCGAATACTATTCAATTATCTAAAGCTGAAGATCTTTTAGATAAGTTAGCACCTGCTTTTGTTCCCTCGGACCATACCTATTTGTCTTTTGATCCTTCTGTTTACTATGACAGAAATGATTTAAATTCTCCCTTTAGCATTGATGAAATGAATTGTGTATTAGTCAATTTAAAAGATTCAACACCTGGCGTAGATGGCATACCTTATTCCTTTTTCGTCCATTTAAAAGAATATTCTATCTTGTATTTTCTAAACCTCATAAATACTATTGCTTTTTCGGGTAATATACCGGAACAGTGGAGAACACAAGAAATTGTTCCTATTCCAAAAGATACCCAAAATGCATTATCTGCTTCTTCATTCAGGCCGGTAGCATTGTCATCGGTTCTTCTTAAAATTTCTGAAAATTTAATTAAAAACAGGCTAGAATGGTTTGCGGAAAACCATAAGCTGCTATCAGAGTCGCAATATGGCTTCAGGAGAGGCAAAAGTACAATTGATGCAATTAGTTTATTAATTACAGATATTCGTATAGCATTCTCCAACGATCATTCAGTACTCGCTTCATTTCTTGATGTCACCTCTGCCTATGATAATGTAGATATTAATATTTTGAAACAAAAACTTAGGGATATGAAAGTTCCTCTCATGTTGGTAAACTTTATTGTAAATATTTTATGTCAAAGACACATATTTATAACTACTGGGGAGGATAACTCAAAAATAACTCGAACTGTTTGGAGAGGTCTTCCTCAAGGTTCAGTTCTTAGTCCGATGCTCTACAATTTATATACTTCTGACTTGGAAAATTCTGTTCAAACTAACAATTCTATCTATATCATTCAATATGCTGACGACTTATTAATATATACCATTAATAAATCTCCTACTGATGCTTCATTAGATATGTCTGTAGCTTTAGAAAACCTCAGCGTATGGTTGTCTAATAACGGATTACAACTATCACCATCTAAAAGTGAAGTTATTTTGTTTTCTAGAATGCGTGTAATCCCACCTATATCTGTTGAATACAACCATGTTCAAATACCTATAAAAGACAAAGTTAAGTTCTTAGGTGTAATTCTAGACAATAAATTAACGGGAATCCCTCACTGTGATTTCATTGTTACTAAAGCTGAACGTATTTTAAATATGTTAAGATGTTTATCCGGAGTATGGTGGGGTGCTCACCCATTCTCAATGAAAATATTGTATGATGCGTTCATCAGAAGTTTGTTGGATTATGGATCATTTTTATTGGAACCTGGTAGCAAACCAGCATTTAAAAGATTAGACCTTATACAGTATAAAGCTTTGCGACTTATTTGTGGAGCTATGAAATCTAGTCCTATTAACGCTTTACAGTTAGAATGTTGTGAATCTCCATTGCATTTAAGAAGACAATACCTTTCGGATAGATTTTTAATACGAATTTCACAGTTTTCTGAGCATCCTTTATTACACAAACTCCACAGCTTAGCACAATTAACAACTACGTCTAAATATTGGAAATTTAAAAACGTTCCTTGTCTTGTTAAAAGCTTCCACAAAATTTCAGAAATCTCTGCTCCTATTTATTCATCGCCTATTCTTCCTATTTTTTCTATTCCTTTCGAAGCTTTGTTTGTAGTACCTGACATTAAACTAGACATGGGTATAAGCAGAGACCAAAATACATCAAACATAGAATTTATTAGCATTTTAGAGAATGAATTCAAAAATTGGCACCATATTTATACAGACGCATCAAAAATAGTTGAGCCTTCAAGTATTGTTGGAGTCGGAACGTACCATCATCAGTTTAATATTGTACAGAAAATAAAGTTACCTTGTGAATCATCATCTTTTACAGGAGAATGTATGGCGATATTTAAAGCTCTGGAATATATTTTGGTCATGGGACTACTAAAAACCACAATTTTCAGTGACAGTTTGAGTGCTCTTCAATCATTATTATCTTTTCCTCTATCAGCTAATCATTGCTATGAGTTAATTATCCTTATAAGAAACAAACTTCTTATATGCTATAATAAAGGTTTGAAGGTCAGATTTGCTTGGGTTCCTGGTCATTGCGGTATCCGTGGCAATGAAAAAGCTGATTTTATTGCTAAGGATGCTGTTAGTGAGGGTGACGTTTGTCATTTTAAGAATTACTTTTACGATGTTCTTGGAATGGCAAAATCATCGTTACAGCGGTCATGGAGCTTAGGTTGGTCTGAGACTTCAAAAGTTAAAGGTTGTTTTTATGCAAGGATTCAACCTGAAATTCCGTCAAAACCTTGGTTTAGGACTGGATCATTTAACAAAATAATAACTTCTATTATCATTCGGATGCGATTGGGACATGTTACTACCCCAGCTCATCTTTATAAATTAGGCATTGTAAATAGTAACTTATGTAGTTGTCGATTAGATGTAGGTAATTTAAATCACATATTCTTTTCTTGCCCTTTGTACGATCGCTCTTTATTTCTATCCAACTTGTTATCTTATGGTGTAAATTTTCCGACATGTATTGAAACTCTTTTATGTACTTTGAATTTGAATATTTATTTAATAATTAGTTTGTTTATTTTAGATAATAGAATCAAATTGTAATTAACGTTTCTTATCTTGTCTGAATTTCTTTAAATGTTTCGTGTTAGGATACATAATAAATATACATTGCAAGTTTCCCTTCCTTAAATAGAAAGTGGCAAATCACTAGCCGTGGATGCCAAAGATAAGAAAAAAAAAAAAAAAAAAAAAAAATGTTGGAATTCAAAACGCTAACCAAAATAAAGGGTAGGAAAGCACACGTTATTTATTTTATACAAATTCTTTTGTGATACTGAACATGTCTTACCTCTTTAATTTAGATGGATATTTTCGGAGAAAAAATAAGCTCCATATTTTGACTTTGTAAGTTCGTATTTGGCATTCTTTCACGCTTCAAGTTAATATTTGTAATTATCTATACTTATAATAAATCTGTAGAGAGGTCAATTCTGTACATGAAATATATTTTCAAAACAACTATCAGGTGGTGATTAGGGATCGATACTGATGCCAAAAATGCAATCAGTAAAATTTTTGTCTGTCTGTCTGTCTGTCGGTTTGTATGTTCCTTATGGAAACAAAAACTACTCGACGGATTTTAACGAAACTTGGTACAATTATTCTTCATACTCCTGCGCAGATTTTTGTATACTTTCCAGCAGAGAAGTAAAGGGGAATTTTGGGGAAAACGGGAGAAGTTACTCCATTTTTTAAGCTTTCGTCGCGTGTGCAGCCTTAATGGTTAAACTTACATAGAAATCATGTGTGGCGGAAATATTCATCATAAAATAATCTAAAAAAAATCCTCAACAGTATATGTCTATCTTTTATGGTTGACTCACAATAACACGTGTAATTCCTGATAGCTTAGCAGTTCGGAACATCCTGATTATATTTATTTACTCTTACGTTTGTAAACCTCTCACTCATCCCTAATTTAAAAAAGGTAACATTATTACCTATTCAATAAAAAAAGAATCATAGAAATCGGTAGACAAATACCAAAATTATACATAATATAAGCCATCGCGCCCGTGATGGAAACCAAATCTTTACTAATTTACATATAACATACTAGATGGCGCCAGTAGTTGCATCCTTCATAACGTATTGACTATTTTTTAGATTGTTATAAATACTTCATGGCGTTTTATTCCAAAATTTGCTATTAAACGGAAATACTGAACCGTTCATTAAAGCGCATTCAAAATCACCAAACTACACTGTTAACAACGGGAGTGCTATGAATTTAATAAATTGAAAACATTACGCTGAATTTCACAATGCTTGAGCAGTGACTGAAGAAAGAAACCTCAGATATTTAAAAAAACAACGCTACCCGTGCGAAGCTGGGACGATCCACTAGTAGATTATATGTGTTTGGTATTAAAAGGAAAACAAGTCAACGTCTTCCTTTACAAAAGTTATAATTATAAGCAATCAAATAAGTCACTAATTAGTATATTTTACCCTTCTTCGAAGCACACCTTTTTTATTAGTTCCATAGACTAAATTTAGCTCTATATCTACGCAAGCAAAAAATCATTTAGGTGACTCATATGCAGGATATTTCGTGAAGTAATATTTGGTCGTGTTGACTTGTTGGTTTTACCTGCGGTTTGTGGTTAGTGTCAGCCAGGATATATGAGGATCTATGTCTCAAGAGCTTACAATAAAAATATATGTTCAATCACCTTCCGTTTTACTTGATTATCGCTAATTTTAACTATGATTATTTTAAAAGTTGGTATATGATTATACTCTGCAGAACTCCAGATGAAATTGTGAAAACCAAAAAAAACTAAGAAGGATTCCTCACAGCCCATATACGTCTCCACCAAGGGGCTCGAGCCTACCCTATACGATTTGGCCATAGTCCACCACGCTGGCCAATGGTAATAGTAGCCGACGGCTAAACGTGCCCTCCGAAGCACGGAATCATGTTAATTTTCGGATAATCAGGTGATTCAAGCCTGCAATAACCTTCCAAACTGGGTTAAACCTTACAAATTAAATTTGTAAGGTTACCACCCCTAGGGAATCGAACCCGAGACAAAGCGCTTAAAGTAGGATTATCAATACGTAATTGTGTGTCATATAGTTTGAGGATAGGTTTGCTCAAATAACAGTCATATTGCGCTACGATGTTTTTCCCGCCCACCAAAAACACACCATACATATTACTTACATTTAGATAGATTTTTTGTAATGTGCAACTAAATTTACTGTAAGAGCATTGAAAGAAAGCTACAGATGTTGAAAACTATCAATGAGATATCGATTTATTAGCTTCGATAATTTATTAAAATAAACAAACAATAATAAAATCATGATTAGTTAAATTGAAAACTTTTTCTCCTTGTGCTACTATAATCATTTTATTAGTAAAGAAGTCAGTATCAGCTCCTATCATGGCATAGTTGATAATGTCTATCAACCCTTATTCGGAAACATACATTAGCCAACATGAGAAAACTTCATTTATTTAGATTGATCGATCTAAACAAAATAAGTAAGATCTAATTTTTCTTAAAATTGTAGCAAACCAAATCATTTCCCTTTGTACATTCGAATTACTTCATCAAAGTATCGAATAGCGATGATCCCCTATTTTATTGTAATTTTACGATATCAGAAACATTCCATAGATATACCGCTTTACGACTCCAGATGAAGCGATTACAATGTGATATAAATTTAATAATTCCTATAACTACCTGTATCGATTTTATATCGAACAACGGGTGTCCTGCTACTAAATTAATCGGGTGAATTAGTAAATTCCAGTAGGCCTTATACGAGCGTTATTTTATCGGCACGATATCGGTTATAATGAGAAGACAGTATACGATACTAAATAAGTGCGTAAGAGATGGCTGCTTTACACAACGGGATATCTAGTTAAAAGGCCGCTCGTACTAGCTATGCAGGATCGTAAAAGAGATGTGATTATCCTTACTAAGTGCATGTAAAGTCTACTTATTTGAGTATTATATCTTCTTATCTGTGACTGGGAATATGAGAGATGAACGTACCTACGTATTTGAATTCAGTGATGATTTTTTTATGTACATATTCGATTAATAAAAGTGAAATAGATATGTAGAGTCAATGTCAGTAGAGGACTACAATGGAGGACATATTTAGATCAAATAAATAATTTTAGGAAAAGAGCCATGAATGTAATTGAAGCTCGAGGATAAAGAAAAGGTTTAAACAGGTGAAGGTGACAAAACTAGCGTAAATTAATTTCAGAAGGTCTGAATAAAATATTAAGAGCTGATTATTTTAATTCACTTACACTCACACCTTTAATTACTATGCGGGTATACCGACAATATTGATTGCCACTTATAATAATCTTTATTTATTCCACATGAATAAAAACGTCACAATTCTCAACATGATGATGTACATGAAAACTCTATACAATACAACAGTGACGTAGTGATTCATTGTGGCCTCACGCTAGGCAAATCCTGTGTTGTGAGAGTGTGTCCTGTGTTGTGAGAGAGTGAAAACTCTTTTTAGCATATCTTAAATTTATCGAACTTCTCATTCGAGCTGCTTTTTTCCTCTGTCTGCGTCTCTATCAGTATGTGAAATTGCCTTCTTCCCATTCACATAGTTTTCATTCCAATATATATGACATAGTGTCGATAACAAAAAAATACTTTTATAGCGTATCTTGTCAAACATCTCATGTGGTACATTTCCTTCTATAAGAAAACACTTCTCAGTCAATAAAAATTAAAACAGAATAAGCGTAGTCATAAAACAACATGAACAAGACAGCAGCAGCAGCCATCGAATAAAACGATATTTTATTAGAGACATAAAAATATAAGTTTTAATGGCTCTATGGAATAGATCAAACCAGCAAGCGCCATAAGAAAAAAAAGTGACACAAGCAAATAAAAAAAACATCTGACACGTCATTAAACTTTTCTTCAAAGTTTCCGCGCCAACATAAATTAGGCAGATTCACAGACGACGGGCTAACTTTTGCATTGTTTTTCAATAAACCGCATAGTCGGCTTATGTCAAATTCTAATCAAAATACTTGAAACGAGCTTGAAACTAAAGGCTGCAGTTTTTTGTTCGATCATTTCGATTGGATTTCTCAGGAATTATCGATTTGGTTTCGGATCTGTCGCACCTTTTATGACGGCGGGAAAGGCCGCTTGTTACCACCATTTTTTATGTCATCCTTTTTTTATAAGCTCGTGTGACACTACACACTAGTTTAAAAGTAAAGTATTCGTGTGACAATGCAGCCCTGTTGTCAATTGGGATACAATACCAGTTAATGATAGAAATACCTTTAATATAGCACACTAGAATTCTGATAACGTAATGTAGTTTTAGTCACTAATAGAAACCATTATACTCGTAGGACGTACGATTATCGTATATTCTTATACTCACGGCATCAGTTCTAATTGGGGTAGGTAGAGATTACGATAGCCACATTGTAAGATCTTTGCTAACCTGTCCAGCTCCATTTGAATGTATTAATCTTATTATACTAGCTTTAATTCTTCACAAATCGGACGTCTGCCTTCTTGATTTACATGATGTTTTACGGGGTTGCTCTCTACTGACTTGATGGTCTCTATATCTCTATTACCAATCCATCCCGTCTATTTTCTCAAACCATTTTGAAAATATACTTTCTGCCTTATTTGGAATAAATATCCTATGAAACGCCGTATCGCTCAAAACTCTCACTTTTCCTCACTCAATGCAATGATGCAGACTACCATTACATTACTTTCTGAGTTGACCCTGACTCATCTCTACGGCATTGCTCTCAGGCTACTTCTGCGACACACAATATTCATTCGCTGCTATGCATCAAAGTCTGAGTTTCCTCTCTTTTATAATATATATTATTATGGTTGAGATTTCTAAAATATGTGGATGAAATGAAAGAGATGGATTAGTTCATTTATTTTAAAAACATAAACACCGATAAGGACAGTAATTAAGTTAATACCTAATGATTAATAATAATAATGTTCAATACTGTATGTTAATACATAATGGTTGATGTCCTTTTTTAGAATTTAGGACCCTAAACTATACGCCCTGTACTTTGAAAAGTAATTGTCAAGTCATACCTCCCACTTTCCGAATAAGAGTAATAGAAAATTTATAGTCGTAAATATGAACTCAAACTTAAACGTTCACACCATATACCTATTCCCGAAGGGGAGCTGGCAAAGGTACAACGTGACATTGTCACCTGGTTTAGGCTTGACCAGGGATTTGAACCCTCATCATCTGCACGATATGCGGTGTTCTATCCACTGAGCTATCACGGTTGGTTTTGGAACTTAACTAAAACTAAACAGAACGTTCAATAAACGAATGATATTCTACTTTGCAGCTCTATAACTACGCTCTTTTTTCTTTTCTATTAACGGCTCTGGGCTGTTTACTTTTCTTTTTACACAGATTAGCTAATTAGTGGCAGACACATGAGTAACAAGAATCCTTTGAATAAAATTTTCACCGTAGAAAGAGCAATAAATAAATCTGTAGAGCTAGACACTTGTTTAATTGACATATTTATTACAGAATAAATAACACTTGTCTGTATTACGGGTTTCTAATTCAACAATTTATTAACTAGTTGCTTTCTGTGAGGTGGTTTATTTTAGATAAACTATCTAAACTATTTAATTAAGACTTGAAAATGTGATGTATTAATTGATGAATTGTATCTAAAGATACTTAAGTATGATCAAAGTAACTTCGTTTAATCCAGAGGTGAAGATGGCAAAAGAGTTTGCAGTAACCTTCGATAAAGAAACGCTTTGCAACTAGTTGACTACATGCGTTTTACACCGCATGGCACGAAGAGAGCGGTATTAAGCAAAGGAGTAGTGTGTTAGCTTATCACACTATACGTTCATTTACTACAAACTTTTGGTACCTTGTCGTGTGATACCAACTTTAACTGAAACTAGTTTAGTTAACACATTGTGGAATGAATCACCTGATGTAGTGGCTTCAACGATGGTATTGGCCATTAATTTTTAAAAATAAAATCAAGAACCTGTATAAATATTATCAATCTTCTAAGTTCAAAAATAAAAAATAAACATATTAACTTTACATTCCTATTTCATCCCCTTAGAGTTGAAATTTCTGAATTTCCCTTTTAGACACTTCTCACTTAGTGCTCACTTTTGTAATAAAAGGCACTCCTGGACAGAATTTCAAGTTTCTAGGTACAGAGAGAATACAGTCTTTTCGGCTGTGTGTTGAGTCTATGTCAGTCAGCTTTGCCTTTTATATAATATAGATAGACAAAACCTGTTAACAATTCGTTTAAAAACGTTTAAAACTTCGTTTCAATAAAACTGGATCCCTACACATTGTAAAATAAAATTTTATTTCACCAATACCAAAACGATTAAGATGACATCTTTAAGGAATCGATTGTTGCATCCAATAAAGATTTTGAGATAAAATACTTTAGGGATGCACCATTAGTAGTTTGTTCTGACCTGAATAGGTAAAAAAAACTTTAAATGTTATGTCACTTTATTATCAAGCAATAAGGATGTATCTTGGGCAGGGTAGGTTGATGGTGGGGTGTAAAGGAGATAACACTGGCTGGTTAACTAATCCAGAATCTAGTTTTGGTCAAAAAAAATAATCAAAAAGATTATTTTTCAAAATTAAGTTTAATCTTGTTCTGTTGTTGTTTAAAGTTGTTCTGGAAATATATCCGGAAAGAAAAGGGAGTTTCCCAAAACCCGAGAGTGAATGTTGTAAGAGATGAACAGGGTGAATTGGCGACGGATGAAAGTAGCATAAGGCGAGTATGGAAGAAATATTTTGAGGGACTCTTTGAAAAAGAGGATACATCCATTTCTTCGCCAATCGGCAGTAATGTTGATTGGAACGACGTTATGGGTGACTTTAGTGACAGTGAGATCAGTATGGAAGAAATAATGAAAGCAATGAAAAGTATGAAACTAGGGAAAGCGGCAGGGTATGACAGGATAAACACTGTGCTGAGGGCTGGTAAAGGGGTGGTGGCTTCCTGGTTGTACTTCCTTTTCCAAAAATTCTGGTCGAGTGGCAAAGTGCTACAAGACTGGTGCAAAGCGGTAATTGTGCCCCTATATAAAGGAAAGGGGTCACACCAGGAGGCTAGAAACTACCGTGGAATTAGCCTACTCAGCATTGTCGGTAAATTGTATGCAAAGGTTTTGATTAAAAGAGTGATGAATGAAACGGATGATAAAATTTGCGATGTGCAAGCAGGATTTAGAAAGGGAATGGGATGTATGGACCAAATCTTCTCTTTAAGGAGCATCACCGAAAAGTTCTTAGTTAAGAACCGAAATGTGTATTGCTCCTTCATTGATTTAGAGAAGGCGTATGATAGGGTGGTAAGAAAGTGTTTATGGGAGGTGTTATCCAAGTTCGGTTTGGGGAGTCAACTTATACGTGCACTGGTATCACTCTATGAGGATTCCAGTGCATGTGTGAGAGTAAACGGGGAAAATACTGACTGGTTCGGAATCTCTCGGGGTGTCCGACAGGGTTGTGTAGCTTCCCCGTGGCTCTTCAATTTGTTCATGGATGACTGTTTAACAGAGTTGCGTGAAAGTGATTATGGATTGAGAATGGGTGGATTCATCATTAAATGCCGACGATCAAGTGCTACTTGCATCATCGGTGGAAGAGCTGCAAGAGATGATGAATATTGCTTGTGCGTCTTTTGAAAAAAAGGGAATGAGGGTGAATGTGGATAAAACAAAAACTATGGTTTTTGAGAGAGAGGTGAATATGACCGAATGCGTGATTGAGATTAATGGTAAGAAAGTGGAACAAGTGAAAGAGTTTGTATATTTGGGAAGTTTATTTACTAGGGATGGACAGTGTGATGAAGATATCGAGAGAAGAGTCAAAAAGGGTAATGCGGTAAATGGAGCACTGGATAGTCTAGTGTCTAGTCAGTCGGTGTCTGAAAAGGCCCGAATGGCTGTGCATGATGCTGTCCTCGTTCCTACGCTTATGTATGGCAGTGAATGTTGGGTGTGGCAGAAGAAGCATGAAAGTAGAGTGAATGCAGTAGAAATGAGATCCCTCAGAAAAGTGTGTAATGTAAGGTTATGTGATCGTGTGAGGAATGATGTGATTCGTGAAAGGTGTGGTGTAAAAGATGATATTGTAAGAAAGATAGAAAAAGGAATGTTGAGATGGTTTGGGCACTTAGAGAGGATGGATGACAGTAAATTGGTGAAAGAGATATATAGAGCCAATGTGGAAGGTAATGTTAGTAGAGGACGACCTCGGAGGACACATTTGGATCAAATAGAAAATGTGCTCAAAAAGGCAGGTGTCCGCAGTATGAAGAATAAAAGAGCATGTATGAAAAGATTGATGGATGTAAACGAAGCCAGAGAGGTTTGCCAGGATCGTACAAAGTGGCGATCGATAGTCTCTGCCTACCCCAATGGGAACTAACGGCGTGAGAATATGTATGTATGTATGTAAGTTTAATACTAACATTTTTTGAACGTCAAAATTTTTAAATTATTAATTAATCCGTTGGTTCTTCTGAACCGTCAGATAATTAGCAAACACCATAGTCTTAATAATAACAACTTGTAACCGTCTTTTTTCATTTAGGTGGGCACCTTACACTTGAACCTACCTATATTCACGGCTGTAAATTCCAATAAGGAGTAGCCACATCTTAGTAATAAGAAATTTTACAGAAAATATGTATTCTGCAAGGAAAAGACTTTATCATTAAGCAATCGCAGATATTCAACAGAAAATTATGGCAGTTCTGTGAGGAAAAGAATTAATAAATCAATAACCAATCGTCAGTGATGGGTATCCAGTCGTAACTCTCAACAATAACTAAATTGTCCCAATACTCTAGATCGTCTCGTAACGACGCGATCCTCGTTTCTCCTAAGGTATCAAGGTAGTACAAAACTCTCGAACATTTTAAACGTGTTAAGGAAACAGTTGTCTTATCGAAATGATTCAATTAATTCAATCTAAATATCCTAACAGAGTAATAATAGAGCTCATAGTTTTGTGATAACGTTTGTTTTTACGAGGTATTGGCTGTTTGGTCTATTTAGTTTGGTTGTTTTAATATCCATAGGGATGGGCAGGGCCGCGCCGCCCCTGTGTGCGAAGTGTGCGGCGCACACAGGCGCCAAGACAATAGGGGCGCCGCGTCGCCACTGCCACCTAAATTATTTTTGTCACCTATATGATTGTTTTTTATAGTGGAGTATCGACAAGTAAGTAGGTACAATAGGCGCAACCACAGATCTTGTCTGTGGGCGCAACATAGGCCTTGTAAACAACAAAACATCTATAACGCTTATCCTTTCAGCTGTGGGAGGGCGGTACTTACAAAGGTCCCTAAACTGTGGCAAGGTCACCAAAAAAATTCGCACGCGAAAATTCGCGCGCCTGATTGCAGAAATCATAAAAATTTAGCTATACTTTATATGGTACTACCTTATTTGGCTGTTTCAAGTAGTTTTTCAGATTTCTTATGAGTATTTTGGTACTTATTGTACTAGTTTCAAAGATATAGAATAATTACATACCTGGAAACAAAATCGGGTATCCCTTTGTTCTCCCCGGGTTGGGAAAAATGTTATTTATATTTTTTATTTAATTTAAGTGATGACCAAGATCAAAGTCGATTAAGAAGTAGCTGTCATCGTTTAAAAGAGAAACTTTCAGCAAATGATTCATTGGATATTAAGGGCGATGATTTGTGTGAAGAAATTATGTCTAGTCAGCCATTTTTCAAAAAATTAAGTAATTATGTGGTGAAAATTCTTGAATTTATATATTTAAACAATTTGACAGCTGTATGCCCTAACATTACCATAGCATTACGAATTATGCTAACTATGCCAGTTACAGTAGCAAGCGCGGAAAGGTCCTTTTCCAAATTAAAACTTATAAAAAATTACCTGCGCTCTACAATGAGTCAGGAAAGATTAACTAATTTAGCAACAATATCCATAGAGGAGGCCATACTAGACCATATAGACATACATGAAACTATTAAGGATTTCGCAAACAAAAAAGCGAGAAAAGTGGAAATATTATAATTTAAGTAATGTTTGTATTCTTGCAAATGTTAAGACTCTAGTTATTTAAGGTTTTTTGACATGAATTCCTCATGTGGGGATTATTACTCTTATATAAAAGATGTTATTAAAGGAAAGAAAAATTTCGACACTGGCGGGGTTCGAACCCGCGACCTTCGGGTATACGCCCCCGTCGTTCTGCCAACTGAGCTACAGTGTCAGTTGGCAGAACGACGGGGGCGTATACCCGAAGGTCGCGGGTTCGAACCCCGCCAGTGTCGAAATTTTTCTTTCCTTTAATAACATCTTTTATTTAAGACTCTAGTTGTTTTTTTTAAAACATAACATAGGTAGGTAATAGTCATTCATATTAGTATAATTATTCTTAGAAAAAAGTCAGCTTCTTTGTTATTCATATTTAAGTATTAAATTCTTTGTATTAATAAAGCATGTTAAAATTTTGTTCGCGTTTTTTTCGCAGTAATTGGCAAGCAGAAGCGAACGGGATTTACCTATTTAGTATCCTAATTAGATTATGTGACCGAGTGAGAAATAGTGTTATTCGTGAAAAGTGTGGTGTGAAAGATGATATTGTAAGAAAGATAGAAAAAGGAATGTTGAGATGGTTTGGGCACATAGAGAGGATGGATGATAGAAAATTGGTAAAAGGGATCTATAGAGCTAGTGTGGATGGTAATGTTAGTAGAGGACGACCACGGAGAACACACTTGGACCAAATTGAGAGTGTGCTCAAAAAGGCTGGCGTCCGAAGTATGAAGAATAAAAGAGCATGTATGAAAAGATTGATGGATGTAAACGAAGCCAGAGAGGTTTGTCAGGATCGTGCGAAGTGGCGATCAATAGTCTCTGCCTACCCCAATGGGAACTAATGGCGTGAGTATATGTATGTATGTATGTATCCTAATTCCTAAATGTTTCACAGTTTTGTACACTTAGATATTAATGATAATATTATCTAAGTACTGTAAAACTGGAGACCATTTATTTCAGTCAAAATTAACAATTAAAAATATTCATTCAAAAATTAAATTCGTTTTTTATGATGATTCGTTAAAAAAAGAGGCGCTTCATAGGTTTCGCACACAGGCGCTGCCGGGGGTCGGCGCGGCCCTGGGGATGGGTATTTCATGTGAAATTGAGGTGACTTCCAATTTATAATCTTGTTTTTGTTGCTGGTTAATATTCCTACTAATTTTAAATGTTTACTTTGTTTTGTATATACCCCTTTCATCAAAACTTTGTGTCATTTCATCAAGGTCCATAATATAAAATTATAATGCATTTTTTTGTATATGTGTTTTCTTTTCACTGGACGTTGGCAAAGTTACTGTGTTAAAACACGGTCAAAGGCCATTGAAGAAAAATCGAATTGAATTGCTGGTTAATATTTTTTTATAATATTGACATCCTTTAGTTTTAGTAACTATGTACTTTTTATACACACAAACTATCATTTGTAGTTACTTCAATATTTAATTTTGTAAATTCAAATATTACAATGCAGTCTTACCAAAAGATCCAAGAACCTTATAAATATTTCATCTTTGCAACACAACTTCATATTTCCCTTTTCAAATTATAATATTTATTATATTACTACTCCATAAACATTATTTCTTAGTTTGTCAGCCCCGGGCTAACAATACTTAAACGATGAAAACGCATAATATACATCTCAATCGCGATATATGCTCCGTCCTCCTTCATTAGGTATCATTAGAAAGGGATGTATAATTGCATTTTGTATTTTATAGATTGTAATCTAAAGAGTTCCTTTATTGGAGGACTATAAAGTACAAACTGTTGTTTACAACCGATCCATAGCTAATTTATAAAGTTATGCCTTTGTTATTTTAATAAGGAGTTTGTTAAACGACTGCTTACTGTTGAAAGGTTAAGGATATACATCATAAGTATTAGATGGCATTTTAATTCATTTTCCACAATATTATTATTTGAAAATCAATATGATTGTGTTTGTGAGAATTTAGTATCTACTGTTGCAGACGATCTTTGGCTAAAACCTAAATAAGCAGACATTATTATATTTATAAGATTTTGAAGTTTGAGAAAGTTAATTTTGCTACATATTTCTTATACGTGTAGTTTCTTATACGTATTATTTGATTTACTGAATACATACATATCCACCCATTTATATTTCTTACTGAATATGTAGGAAACAAAAAGTCACTAAGTTAAACATTGATTTATTGAAAATATAACAAATAATTTTAAAATAAAGATGTCATATTAAGCATAAATTTTTCAAAGCAATTTTATTCCTTCGTTATAATTGTATTAATTACAGTTTACTGAGTAAGGAAGTCAATAAAATTAATGATAAGTTCTAATTCTAACTCAATTAAAATATAGCATTAAACTCTATTCCGTTAATCAATGACTTTGCAACATGCGGTTAGTGATGTGCCATTTAATAAACAATTTCTATCGATATGTCCGGCCGGCGGAGCAGCTAAGTATTTTAAAAGTGATTTTTTTAATCGTACTTCTTACACTTATAAATGTCATCTTAATTGTTACAAAAGTACTAACCTTTATAGATGTAGTACCTAGACTTCAGATTATTTATACTCACTCACTATTAAAATCTTAAAATAAGCAGACCAACTTTATTACTTCTTTCAATTCGTGTAATCGTAGATTAATATAATAAATTTTAAAAAAAAATACTTATTTTATGAGACAAAAGAAGCGATTGAAGTGAAAAAACTAAATCTCATACATATCAATAGCTGTCAGTAAAATACGTAATAAGATACATAATAAAAGCGAAAAAAATCGAACACACACACAGCTACCCACAAGTATCGATACACTAATCCCTAGCTCTCACCCAATAATAATAAATTCCGTACAAATTCTCGGTATAATCATAGTAGTGAACTAATGAGCTAAGTACGTATTACATCCTCCCATTTGCATGTCCAATATCAAAAAGCCATGTTTAATTTTCATATAACATAGTATCTACTTGAGAATGGATCAAACTATAGTTAGGTTAGTAGTTCCGTGGCGTGGCTGTTATTTTCTCTTACAAAATATGATTTTGACCTAGTGAAGTTTAGGTTAAAGATGTATTAGCCACTAGTGGTAGAAAGTTGTCAAATAATGTTCAAAACTTAACCATTATTTGTGGTTTATGTGTGAGTTCGATAAAGTTGATATTAATTCGAAGTTCATGTTTTAATTTATAATCGGATGACCTGCTTACTCACAATTTAAAGGTACACTCGAACTTTGGTGCGCTCACTTTTCTACTACTTTTATTGTCGTCTACTATCCCTGATCAATTGAATGAAACAGTAAAAATATTTTATGTTAATAAATCGGCAAATTAGGCCTTTAGGTTTTTTCTCGAATTCATCCATATTCAAAACAGATTCAGTAATTATCCAACCCAAACCTAATATGTATTTTTTTATTGTTCCAGAAGGACCTCTCTGACGACTGCATGTTCGATGAACAGTTGGAGGAAAATAATTATAATACTTATTCCCGGGTCCGAAGTGGGAAGAAAACATTCCTGGCCCTGGACAATAAGGGTCACGCCCGCAGGATGCAAATACCTGCCGGTAGACCCCTAGGAAACTTGTCATGGTACGCCCTAACCTTGACAAGACGTTGGGACGGAGAGAGATTAGAACAATGCGCCGCACGACGCCACAGAGGAAAATTAAAACGACCTCCACCTCGGCATAGAAATTGCCAAAAGTTCATAAAGCCAGTTAAGAAAAAAAAAGTAAAGAAAGTTGTAAAAAAGAAAAAGAAACAGACGAAGTTTAAGAAGAAGCATGAGAATTACACGACGACTACGGAATCGTGGGACGACGCGACGATGTCGACGATGACGGAGAGCGAGTTTTTTCGCTCGACGACCGCGCAGGCGGCGGTCGGTCGCACATGACTCGCTCGTCCGTCGCTGTGTCGCTCGCCGCTGTCGCAGCCATCGCGCTCCGCTAATTCGGTTCCATTTCGCCACACGCGTCGTGAATCTCTTTATCATTCCGATTGATTTTATTTGTGTAGTTAGACTTAACTCTTAGTTTTCTTCTGTTGTATTGCAGTTCAACGAATACAGATACAGTGACGTAGCATGTGCTCTCTTTGACTTAAGTGTTTACGATTTTGAATATCCTAGTGAGTTTTCAGTTTTTGTCTATGATGAACCTAATGCAAAAAATACGACATAGTATTGCATTCTAAAATATGTCTCGCTAAATTTCACATTTATAAATAAATAAAAATAAAAGAAACATTTGTAACATAAGTTAACGCGATGCGGATATAGTGACGAACCGAAAACATTATGAAAATTGTGGAGCATCTCAAAAATATGTTGAAGTGACAAGTTCACAAATGCATTCTCACTATCTAACTGGTTACTTCGGCTAGGAAATTGGCCGTTCGAATTATTCATCAAAAATACACTGTTTCATATAGGGATAATTCTCCTTACTGTATCATAACGTGTCAAAGAATCCAATGAATTTTTTGAAATACTCTACTTTATAAATTATGAATTTGCTGACAGACAATACCTAGTGTTGTAGATATGAAATTAAATTAGAATTTAGGAAATCGAATACTCATGAATGTTACGTAGTAGTTTTGAACAAATTGACAATACGATTACAATAATTCTTATACAATATAGTAATGTTACCAAAGTTAACTGAAATTATTCTATCTCAATAAAATTCCTAGTTCGCTTTAAAATTAGGTTATCGGCGTATTTCCAATTTGTCTTTAGTATCCTAGGAGCGTTTCTTGCGTTGGTTACACACGATCAGTTCAATATGTCAGTTATGAACAGTTTCGCCTATCGACACTGTTCTATCATAGACTATCGATAGATCTTCGATATTCTATATTCAGCTTCAAATAAATAGAAAAGCAACTGTTATCATCTTATCATAGACCATTTTAATCGTAATATTTCATATGGAATACTTAAGACGTTGACAATATTGATCTATTTCATAGAGTTAAAATACAATGACCTTTGAATTTCCCAAATAAAAGCCTTGTATATTAACGACAATAATTACTGTTAAGATAATTGAGATCAAAGGATTAAAGATGAAAATTGATTGATCGTTTGTAACAAGGTTTGAAACTGTAGATATTTTAGTATTGTAAACTTTAAAAGGTGTGAAGATGTGTTGGTAAAATGGAACTGTGTTAGGGAATAATAAATAGGTCTGATATGCTAGAGGCATACTAATCTGCTCTATGACTATGAGTTTTTATATTTTATAGGGATGCGGTTTTATCGACAACTTCTAATATTATAAAAATGTTAATTACAACCGATTTTTTACCGATTATAATTCATAAACAATCTTGTTTTTTCAAATTATACTCGAAAGTTTTTCATGTTTTCTGTAAGATTCAGTGACAATGTCGTAAATATAGTTTGCGCTAGTTCATTAGATACAACTATTTACGTGAAGAACTGACCTGCCTAGGTTCGTTTATAACCTCGCAGTTAACAGTCAAAAAAACCATTGCGATTTGAAAAAAGAAACGCAGCCTATAAACAAACATACATGTTTATTATAATAGGCCAGCATAGTTTTGTAGAGAAATCAGTAACGGTCTTATTTATATGAACTCTTTATAAATTAGGACATCACGATTCAAGTAACTTCATTAGAATATTATTACCACCGCGTCAAACTGAACTTTATGGTTATTTTCTGCTGCTTGATAGTGCACGATGAATTTACTTCTGCATAACGGAATCAAAATGGTTGGTTATCTTTACCATTAACAATCACTTAACGTGGAATAAATAGAAAATTTTAACGCATTTTTAGGTGCGACTAATATGCTGGTGGTAATAAAGCAATATAGTTGATGTCTCTTTTGAGGTTGCATTTTGGACAATCATTGATCACTTTCATTTTAAGTTCTTTAAAATGCAGAGTAGATCAGAGGCTGGAAAAATCAATGACACATGATTTAGTAAACGAGTGGCTTTCCATTTTTATGTATATAATTATGAGGGAAATTACTAATATACTTTATCAATGTTTGAAGAATTTGACTGGGTATTAGATTTCCCTTTATAACTTTTAAATATTTATTTATTTCCTCTTTTATTGTATCTGCTAAAAGCATCCGCATTCAAGTTAATATTAAGACAACATTTAAAGATTTAGTTTTCTAGAGATAGAGTTGTATGGGTCTCGATTGTCGAAACTAACAACTATCTTATAGCATCGACTATAACATAATGTAACATGTAATAACCGCGAAGGTAAAAGTCGGCTGCATTGGTTTGGTAAATAATAAGCTACTCAAACATTTGCCTCTAGCACATCTGATCATATTAACTCGGCGCATGTCTCGAAGGTTTGATGTAAGGAAATGACTGAACAAATTGGACTGAATTTTTGTAAAGTTGGTTTTAGCTTCGGCTATAGGATTAGCGCGAGACGAGCAATGGGTGTACTGTGGAAGGCCAAATTGGCATTGTAGCTGGCAACATAGCTTTGTTGCATTTAATGTAGGCAAGGAAAGTGCGAATTATTAAATACAGACAACGATATAATTACAACGTTAGAACTTTCTAAACTAATTAAATACGATAGGAATAATGAACGAAATGCCTAACCCATGAAGGAATTGGTTATAAGAGGGGTCTAATAAACAAAAATCGCATTTTTTAGAAGGGCAATGCCACATACATACACACACTTACAGTGATAAATCCCAATGAATTGGGTAGGTAGCCAGAGCTTCGGAACTAAATTAAAGTTCATACATAATTTGCCCTAAGATCAAATCCTGCATTTAATGTTGTTAGGGAGCCTGTATTTACTTAATGGCCAAACCTCATGTATTGTTGTTTTTTTCCTGGATTAGCCAAAATTTTAAATAACTTTAATTGGGTATGGACTTAAATAACTTTTGATAATGAATAATGATGGCAAGTGAAATTCTTCTCCTAATAAAGAGCTGACTAATAAAAAGTAAAACAGTAATTGTCTCAAAAAACATAGAAAGTTTTTATTCAGACCTTTGAAACTTATACAATTTATAACACTCTTTGTGCCAATTAATTATAAGATGTGATTCACGATTTTCACATTTTAATCGGCTGAATCTGAACGCCAACTATTGTAAGAAAATATATCAATGATATTATAACAACAAGTTTGCACTTTTACCAGTGGAAAGAAAAAAATCCCTATAATTCTATGTGCTTGATATCGTTGTCTGTATTCATTTTATTGTAACTAAAGTGTAAATTATTTATTTTTATTATAGAGAAAGTCGTATTTTGTTAACGTTTTAGTTGATTTTTAATAATTCGCCCCCATAGATCCAATAGAACGTAGGTCTTAGGAAACATACGCTTGTATTTTAGGAAGCCATTTTACATTCATTAGTGATGTACCAAGATGTAGTAGAGTCATTCGATTTATCGATAATTCATTTAGCCGCAATTGGGTAACATTAAATATACAGTATTATTTAGAACTGTGAAAAATAACATGTAAGAAATCCGTCAATTTTGTTTCAGTTATTAGTACTAATTAATATTTTCCGAAAAAGGGTTCATTTTATTTGAAAATCACTATACCAATTATGTAAATTTCTTTGCATACTGCTGTTCATTACATATGAAAATAGTTCGTTTATATACAAATAACACTGCCTCAATATATAATTTTGTTTGTACTTTTAATCATAGAGAATGTCCAGAAGACAGTGGTAAGAGGGTGGTCGACAGATTTGTGAATATGTTGTATTATTTAATGTAGGCAAATAATGTTATACATATTTATATTAGCTATATTATTTATACTTACTTTATTATTAAGTGTCGAGGAATAATGAGTCCTTTCTATTCGAATAATGTGCTTTATGTATTTTGTGTATAAATAATTAATCGCCTATAAATAATATTCGTTGCTGAATTCACTGTAATGGAACTTTGCAAATTATATAATTTTTAGTACTTAACCATAAATGTTGCAAAATAGACAGTACTTATTATCATCAGAATTAAATTATGGCAAAACAAACAGGTTTATATTTTACAGGGTTTTAAAATAAATTTTGTTACATAAAATAGTCAGAAAAATGTACGTACTATGCGAGATTAATAATGATTTCTTACTATTAGCCATTATGTTATTACAAAACTCCATAGCAGCTTAAACGAGTGTCGTTTAATTTTATGTATTTTGAAATGAACCTTATAAAAATAATATACAATACAAAAATAATAGGACAATAATATTTTGCTGGACTCATTATTTGTATAACAATTTGTAAATAATTTTGTATTGGGAGGCGAATACAGTATTGAGTAAAAATGATACTAAGACATCATTCACATGATTAGAATCCATTAATTTTACCTAATCAGTCTGCAAAAAAAATAGCAATTTTTATTATATATTTCTTTGACTATGCGTAAATTCGGTTTGTTAAAACAGTTGCATTATTCAATTATAAGTTCTGTAACTAATTTATTGTAAATGTGCCATACCATTACAAATAAAATGTATAAAAATTGCATTTTATTTCTTTATTTTATTTATTTGCTTGAACCCTTCCTATCCTATAATCCTTTATTATTGTAGCTCCATTACCTTTGCTTCTGAATTTTGTTAGCGTAGAGGACTAAAGACTGGGAAAAGGAATTAAATCCTCATATTTGATCTTCTGTTACGAGTTCAAAAGAATTGCTATCATGATCTCTAGAGCTAGAGACGCAACTTGAAGGAGCAAAACCCGTTTGTATACGGATAAATATGTTTTGGGATTGAAGAGCAGTACATAAGTCGGGTTAGAAAGGCGTTAAAAAGCTTTCGTGCGTGCAAACTCATGCCTTGTAAATCGCAAATAGAGGTAGAGAGAGCTTCCAAAATTACTAATATATTTGTAAATTTTATTAAGTAAAAGAATGAGTAGTAAAAGTGTCTTACCACTACAATCAAAAATTACTTTAAAGGCATCTAAGCCCTAAGTCGAACCTTGTCAACCCCCAAAAATAATGGGTACAGCCCTTTTCTTATGTGACAAAATCAATCAATCACTAAAGCTATATTTTAGATTAGCTAAATTAATCAACAATAGATATTCCAACAAGACTCAGCACCAGCGTACAAAACTAAATATCAACACAGGATTGATTAAAAGCAAGGCCGAATAAACCCTAATGCGGAATGGGTAGTTGCCTAACGCCCGATTTCTGAATTGAGTATTCAAGCTGAGAACGACTTAAGTATCGTTTTGTCTCATTCAGTTGTCAAGATTTCAATGCGACAGAACGATACTTAAGTTGTTCTCAGCTGGAATACTCAATTCAGAAATCGGGCTTAAGTCCAGCATAGCTAGTACGAGCTAACTATTAACTGTACATCTCTTTCGCACTTACTTAGTATTGTATACTGTCATCTCATTCCAACGGATATCGAAAGATAAAATAGCGCTCGTGCTAGTACTCCAGCATTTTAGTACGAGCTACCTTTTAAATAGTTATCGCGTGGTATAAAACAGCCATACATGCAGTACAAGTTTTTCATGAAATTATTTTTGTTGGGGACTTCCTAAAGTTTTGGTAGTAATGTCCAATAATAAAAGTGTATGTAATATAATAATGTATCTATAAGTCGACTTAGATTTTCGATTTGCAACCAATTTGGTTCAACGATTATACCATATCATGCATAATGTATGTAGAAAAGTTTGTAATGTAAGGTGACAACCAAACCTGACAAAAACTAAATGGGACCACCTTAGAAGCAAATGGAACCAAAGAGAAAAAAATTTTAGAGATCGAGTTATTCTACATTGACTATTAACGAAATAATCGCGCAACATACGTACAAAAAAAAGAAAATACTATTTACCCCATGAAGCTACTAACTAAACAGGAGAGCGTACTCACAAAAATATGGTAAACAAAAATGCAATTTATTACCATGCAATAAAGTTAATTATCTTTTAAAAACTGTCAAGCAGAGAAACGTCCTAGAACGAGAGCCGTGTGAGAGAGAAGTGTGTCCCGCTCGCGCGGTGGCCAGTCGAGATTAAGTTCAAAGAAAAACAAATTCAAACTTATTTATAGAGAATATTTTATAAAAAGCAGGTTATTAACTGTTCCTTTTTTGTATTTTATTTTAATTATTATTGTCGCCTATCGATTTGGAGATAAATAATTGGTTAAGTTTGGCAAAAGGGATATTAATATTTGTCACGGGTATCCCCATCGAAACAAGATAAATGTGGTGTCCACAATTTATCATCTGTTTGAGTGTTTTGGAGCTTTTATCATTTAATTAAGAAAATAGTGATAAATATGGGTTCATGTTATGGAACAGTAAATAAAATAACCTGTATCATCTCGAACTTTATCACATGAATGCATTAAACGGTTTGAATTTGAATATAGCTGTGTCGTGTCGGCTTAGTATAGCACTACCCCATTTCTTCTGGTTGGTGTACGTAATAGGCGACTAACGGTATTGGGGCTTTTAAGGGATTTTTGGGTAATGCGGTTGAGACCCATCACCAACAACCTTTATTTCACCATCTTTTCCCCACGCAACTTCCAAAAGTGGCTGAGGTAATTTTAATTCGCAAGCACTGGCTACCCATTCTTTTATAATCTATTAATTAAGAATAAATATGTATAAAAAACACGTTGATTTACCAAAAACAATGTATATATGTAAACATAAGTGTTTTTATAATGTATGTATGTAAATATAACTAATAAATAAAGGAAAGAAAAATTTCGACACAGGTGGGGATCGAACCCGCGACCTCGGGTATACGCCCCCGTCGCTCTACCAATTGAGCTACCGTGTCAAAGGCTGCATCAGGTCCCCACATGCGGTTTTCAAAATATGTAAATATAAGTGTTTTTGTATCCTTTAGAGGAACTCTTATTAAAACACCAACAGATGGTCACCCTACATAAAACGAGACACAGTTAGCTAGTTAGCCATCCTTTTTCAGGACACTTTAGGTCGCTAGCGCGCGTTCCTGTTTAAATAATACTTCCATGATTTACCCTTTGACTATAAACACTATAGACAGAGTCATAATACAACGGGAGCGTACCTCTTTTAGAAAGCAATATTTTTCCCTGTAATGTTGCGATCACTAGAAAACAATGACCCCAAAATACTATAATCACGATTCTAAAAGCTACTTTTTAATTTAAAATTGATTACGTTAATTTATTGTTTAATTAAAGGTTTACTGTTTACTATATTATTTCCTGCAATCATATAATTGTACATACTTGCTCCTAGTATTTTACAATCTTTTTTGTTTAATTTTACCATTTATACTGATGTTTAATACACCGTGAAATCTGAAGCATTGTAGGTACTAACTTTCAGGGATAAATCTTCCCATGATTACGAATAAATTTTTAATAGAATAATAGTATTTTGGGGTAATTGTTTTCTAGTGATCGCAACATTACAGGGAAAAATATTGCTTTCTAAAAGAGGTACGCTCCCGTTGCATTATGAATCTGTCTATAGTGTTTATAGTCAAAGCTATTTACTAATAACATTCATTGATATCCATTTCTAAATTTGTACATGTCGCAGGAAAATCGTCAAACTCGTTAACTTATAAGTTTCCTAGGAAACTTCTCAGTTGACGGAAATCCGTCAAACAGTATTCGAATTTACACTTCATCTTAAAGTTTTTAGGAAGCTTGTAAAATAACGGACTCACACTCACCTCAGGATTCAGGAAACTTGTCAATGCAGCGCTGACGGCGCGAAGAGAGGGATGTTAGTCGATGCGGATTGGCTGGCGGCGGTCACGTGACGTGACGCATTCGCGCGTCTTATCAACTCGACAATCGACACTAATATTGCCCTTGCTTTACTAATGCTAATCTATTAATTTGCTATTATTTGCTGTCACTGACATTAAGTTAAAACGTTTTAAGAATATTTATTAAATATAATTTGTTTAAGTATATATCGTGATATTTTTAGTTGTATAGTATGAATACCACCTAGATAATTTTAATGCCGTTTTAATTTAAAGAGCGTTTTAATACCGATACATATATACCTATCTATACTCACGGCAATAAATCCCTAGATGGGGTAGCCGTAGCGTCTCGGAGTTTAACTACTTCTTGAAGTTAAATGGGAAAAGTTTGTAATATAAACATTCATGGTGATAGGTCTCCAACCGCATCGCCAAAACAACACTAAAAAAGCCCCAAAGTCCTTAGTCAACTCCAATGACATTCGTATAGGTTACCGCCAGAAATATGTTACTGCTATTTTTAACCGATAATTGTAAAGATTTTTAAGTCTTACAAATTTACTACACTCATAATTTTTTGTCCCGCGGTTGTCACCAGAGGAAACCAAAGGCTTTTTAAGTAATTGTTGGTTGAAGTGGCTGCATACCCACCGCCACCTTCTAATTCTGTAGCTCAAGATACATCTTATTGCGATTCGCTACTGTGATGTGAGTGAGTGAAAAGCAAGTCAAAAGGTGGGTTTATTAACAAATGGAAACTATTGTAAAATCCGTTATTGTTATCAATTATTCGTAGTTTTCGTTTATAATTACGTAAGATTAACGGCTAGGAAACCCTTTTTTGAAACGCTTTTAGGCCAATTCCTCATTTATATTTGAAAATATTAAAACATTGTCATTACTGAATCTCACTTCTTAACCAATCAGTATAAGTAACTGGTTCTGTTAACAATTTCACTAGCAGGCATTAGGAGGCTTACAAATTTCCTAAATTATAAATTCAAAACTCGGAATCTTGTGAAAAATGCACAGAAAAATGATTCCCAATTACAAGTTTCCTGGGATGAGTACGTTATTTTACAAGTTTCCTAAAAACTATTAGGGAAGATGTAAATTCGCTTGCTGTTTGACGATTTTCCGTCAACTTACAGTTTACGTAAGTTAACGAGTTTGACGATTTTCCTGCGACATACATACGACGGAAATAAAGTTGGTATATGCGCGCGCATTACATTTGCCGGTATTTTGCTTCTTTCGTATCTCATCTCTTCATAAAATACATCCTTCTCCTTCCCACACGTCAATCAGCTGTTGCCAAAATGGCCACGCTTTCGAGAAATTCTACTAAATTATTAAGAAAATTTTATACTCCATCAGTGAACTATCGAAATTTATCCAATGTTAAGTGCTTCAACTCAAAGACCAACTTTATGTGTGCTTGTGCTTGTGTTTTGAGTGGTAGTTTGGCTATATATGCAGTTACGAAGTATGGAAGAACTAACACTGTTTATGCACTGAAAGCTAAGGTAAAGGCATTTTTTAACTTTATTTATCTCAAGCACTCATTTCTGTTGTTAGCAACACAGTTAATCTAATTATGTTCTAAATCATTGAAAGTTTATTTCAATATAATGAGAATTCGTATACCATTTCATTCATAAAAATAGAACTGTCAAACTCAACTCTGTTCTGTTTAGGTTCTGTTTTAATTTTTTGTCTCGCTCGTTTTCACGGCATTGCTGCGTAGCGTAGCAAATGACAGATATCAAAACCAAACCAAACATACTAATTGGCTGTCAAAAAGTGAATCGTTTCCAGTATAACCTTGGCTCGTTTTATAACCGTGAAGCAAACACAAGCTATAGACAGAGATGCTGATAGCCCACAGTATGTAGTAAAAAGAGACAGACGCGATAGTAATCGATAAACGTCATTGGATATCTCGAGTTGCTATGCTGTGCGTCTCGTCTCGTATCACTATTCACTACTAAAATCGCCATTTTGTTTTCACTTGCGGCTTGGATTTGGATTGTGAGGCGGGATAATATTGATTCGATTCGATAAATAGTAGTCGTTCAATTTTAATAAGTGGTTGGAATACAATTTGTTTCGAATTTTAATCGGCGGTAAAAGCAAACGAAGAACTATGAAGAGGAATACCTCTTTAGTATGGCGTTTTTATGATAAACTGCTTGATGAAAATGGAAGAGCATATGCTGTAACGTGCCAGTTGTGTGAAACGCAGTATAAATATTTTGGAAATACTACTAACCTGAAATCGCACCTTGTGAGAAAACATCCAATTCAGTGGGAGCTACTAGTGGCGGGCAGTTTGGATGATAGTACGATTCAAAAACCAGACAATGAGGATGATTCGACTAATTTAGACTCGCCGAGATCACGAAAGCGAGCTAGAGCTTTATTGGTAAGTTTGTTTACATCTTCTATTTAACATAAACATAACCACAACAAATCAAAGTAGTTATATTTTCCTCTGTTTGTTCCCAATGTACGGCTATGAATACTTATTTCATGAATTATGCGATACAGGCCCAGCCGAGTGCAAGGTCTCAATGAAATTTCGTGCCATGTACACTGAATATTTGTATTAAATCCTTTTTTTATGATGATTTATATTATATACTTATACAGTATTAAGATAACTTCCGAAGTGAGAAGAGTAATAAATGAGGGAAGAGAATAATGGGCGCGAATATAAGTAAGCATAAGGGTTTCTTATGATAAAATACTTGAGGTATAATGTTAACAAACTGATGATGCTATCCCATCTACATACAACATACATACAATGTCTACAAAATTTTATTGATTACAGCATGAAGTGATAGAACAATCTGACTTAGAAGATGACAATGAAGATCATTCAGCAACCATTCAACTAGTCAGAGCAATGCATGCCAATGGATCAGATGAGGAATGGCTTGAGGAAAGTGCATACGCCACACCACTGAAATATTTACCTGACCGCAGAAAAAAGAAAGTAATCAAAATCAAAAGGGAAGTTCAAAGCCCAGTAGACAACACCTTTTACAGTACACCGAGTTATCAAAAAGTGAAACCAACAGTAGTTTTATCAAAACCTGAACCAAAAGAAGCCAAAGATGAATATTCAGTGTTTGGGGAATATATTGCAAATAAATTAAGGAAGTTCAAATTACCAAAAACTCGGGGCAATATACAACAGTTAATTACAACAATACTTTGGCAAGCGGAATATGGGCTGTATGACAATTCTGATGCAGTGAAAAGAGTGCTGATGATGGGTATGGAACTAGATAAGCCGAATGAAGAAGTAATTGTAGAGGAAATTGAAGAGACAAAAGCTAATGAGGAAACTGCAGAATTTTTATAAAGCTTTAAAATAAATTTGTTTATAAGAGTTTTAACTACTGTGTTTATACTTTTATTTGCAAACCCTTCCTCTTGCTGTTTGGTGGGCAGTGAGTTGCATAGTGGGTAATACATACATATACTCGCGGACCTAAATCCTAAAATAGGGTAGCCTTTTTAAAAGCTAGAAATTTCTAAGCCACATTTGGAAGGTGATAGGAGACAATTTGGTAGAAATAAAGTTTTGTTGGTGATGGGTCTTCAACCCCATCGCCCAAAATCCACTTAAACAAGCCTCATACCTTTAGTCAAATCTTACGACACCCATGGAAAGAAAGAGTTAGTGTCATTCTAAGCCAGCACTACACGGCAAAACATATGAAATTACAAACCATAAATAAAACTAATTATTAATGTATTAATTTTCATTCATTTGTTTATAAAAACCGAAAATTACAGTTATTATTATAGCTGTGGCACTAGGTTAGACCTGTATTGCGGGCAGCCTAATAAATTATACAAAAAAGATCTTGGATACAATGAGAATATAATTAATTCAATCAATTAATATTAATTTATAGTGAAAAATTCATAATATGATATTATATTTTTTAGGTACAATAATATATTTTTTATTATTATTTAAGATAAGGTTAATATAATGAGTGAGTAGGTGTCTATGTGTGTGTTTGCATGTAGTTTTGCGTTTTTGCGTTAGGTCACTCGTATTGAGTTCATGTATGGCAATAGTAACCAATGGCATAGAAATAGAGAAAAAAATAATAACCTGTTAACTTAGAAAACAGTTATGACAAAGCAGACATGATATATTTTCTACAGGAGTGGAAATATATTATTAAAAAGGGAAACGCGGTGAATGGAGCCATGAACAGTCTGATGTTGAGCCAGTCGTTGTCAGAAAAGGCTCGAATGGCTGTGCATAATGCTGTTTTGGTTCCCACGCTGATGTATGGTAGTGAATGTTGGGCATGGCACAAGCATGAAATAAGAGTTAATGCAGTGGAAATGAGATCCCTCAGAAGTATATGTAATGTAAGGCTGTGTGATAGAGTGAGAAATACTGTGATCCGTGAACGAGTAGGTTTGAAAGATGACGTAGTATGCAAAATAGAAAAAGGAATGTTGAGGTGGTTTGGGCACATAGAGAGGATGGATGAAAATAAAGTAACGAAAGAGATATATAGAGCCAATGTGGATGGGATTGTTAGTAGAGGACGGCCTCGTAAAACGTGTCTTAACCAGATAGAAAACGTTCATATAAAGGCGGGGTTCCGAAGTGAGAATAAAAGAGCATTTATGAGAAGAATAATGAATGTGAGGGAAGCAAGAGAGGTTTGTCAAGATCGTACTAAGTGGCGATCGATAGTCTCTGCCTACCCCAATGGGAATAATGGGCGTGAGTATAAGTAAGTAAGTTATTAGTAATAATCCCCACATGAGGTTTTCATGAACAAAAACATTCAAATTATGTGATAGTTAAGCGTTCTCAACATTTGCATTCTATCTGAAAAGGTAGACAAGTGGCCTTCCGAATTTGTAAAATAATTCGGAGGTAGGGAACGCAAATACTAATTAAAATTGTAAAAAGGAACAAACGATAGAAGAATTTCGCACTGGCAGCCATTGACACGGTAGCTCAATTGGCAGAGCGACGGGGGCGTATACCCGAGGTCGCGGGTTCGAACCCCGCCGGTGTCGAAATTTTTCTTTCCTTTAATAACATCTTTTATTTATGAATCTAAGTTCAAATCTAAAACAGCACCCCAAAAATGCATAATAAGGGACAAAATGTTTCATGCAACAAAAATGCTGTTCCCTTGTGTTATATTATAATAGTAAACTAGTGGAGCGGCCCAGCTTCGCACGGGTAGCGTAGTTTTAAAAATATCTGAGGTTTCTTTAATCACTGCTCAACCTTTGTGAAATTTAGCGCCACTTATAGCACTCCTGACCTGAATAGTTTAGCTTTGTGATTGTGAAAGGGCTTTAATGAACGGTTCAGTATCTCCGAAAATAAACCCATACAAACAAACAATCAGAGTTACAAACTTCGCATACATCATACATACACTCACAGCTATCTTTTGCCCGCGCAACCATTACTAAAAAATAATCCACCATGATTCAGTATTCACGTGCGACGACAGGACACGATGGCTTATTTCATGTATAAGTTTGGTGTTTCTATTTCGATTTCTATGATTCTTTTTTGATTGAATAGGTAACAATGTAAACTTTTTAAATGTAAACTTTTTAAAATGAGAAATAAATGAGAGAACTTTAAACGTAAGAGTAAACAAATATAATCAGGATGCTCCGAACTGCTAAGCTATCAGGATTTACTCGTGTTATCGTGAGTCAACCATAAAAGATAGACTTATGCTGCTCTACGATATTTTTTAGACAATTTTATGTAGAATATTTCCGTGATACATGATTTCTATGGAACTGTAACCATTAAGGCTGCACACGCGACGGAAGCTTAAAAAATGGAATAACTTCCCCGTTTTCCCAAAAGTTCCTTTAACCTGCCCAAGAGTATGAAGAATAATTCTACCAAGTTTCGTTAAAATCCGTCGAGTAGTTTATATTTCTATAAGGAACATACAAACCGACAGACAGACAGACAGACAGACAAAAATATTACTGATTGCATTTTTGGCATCAGTATCGATCACTAATGACCCCGATAGTTATTTTGAAACACAGACCACCCCCAATAGACTCCGCATACAGTATTATATTTGTATGAATCCAAACTGGCAACTCTTGGAGGAAAGCACGGGTAGCGGGGAACAACGCATAATGCCTGTGATTGGCTCTTTCAAGGTCGCTCTATACTTGAATTCTTTAATAGTGATGGGACACATTTGAGAAATTATATTGATAAATTAGTTCGTAAAGAAAGAATAATAGATTTTAACACTCATATTTTTGTTGAAAAGAAAGAAAGAAATGGAAATACATATATATGGGCCGGTAAACAAAACCGGTGTCGTTGAAACGATGAGTAGCTTCAATCTATTTGGCTTTCATCTCGGGTAATTTAGAAAAACTCAAATATAAACGAAATTCTATCAGAGCAAGATTTTTAATATTTAGATACTTGCTGGTACCCGCGACTTCGTCTGCGTCCTTTTAATTTTGATGTTAGGTTTTGCAAAAAGATTAACATAACATAACATAAACGTTCACGCCGAATATCCCCGAAGGGGTTGGCAGAGGTACTAATACTTCTGAACATCACGTGACTTTGTCACCTGGTGTTCAGAGTACCCACGTTTTGCATGGACAGTGTACTCACGTGATAGGGGGCAGGCCTATCGCCGTTTTTGTACGAATACACTGTCACATGACTAAGTACAACTCAGCCTTGTGGGTTTCCTCACGATGTTTTCCCTCACCGTTAACAACCATGATAAATTAACCACACATATGTCTTTAGTAAAGACAAATTGGTGTAGGCCCGACCCAGGATTCGAACACTAGTCGCTTGCACGATAACCAAGTGTTCTACCCACTGGGCTATCACGGTTGTCAAAAAGATTAAATAAAACAAATAAATAAATATATACTTGTACTTCTATATAAGAAATAATCTGTATACGGACATATTATACACAGATTAAGTTAGTCCCAAACTAAGTAAGACTTGTAGTATGGGATACTAACTTAACGATATATTTAATATTATATAGTACACATACGAATAATACCTAAGACTAAAAAACAATCATTGAAGCTCATCACATAAATATTGCTCTGAAATCGGGGTCGAACCCGCAACCTCCGGACCGGATTGGCTTCGTAATTCCCGTTCCGAAACCATTCCATTCTAAAAGTATCTCTGGACATCCTTAACGTTATGCTAGAAAAAGACGTAATCACAATCAACGTAAAGAGTGAATGTGACGGAACTATGGTGTTGACCAGTTTAAATTGATCTCTTGAATTGCAATTTAATTATGATTTTATGCTTAGTAATGGAATGTAATACCGTCTTTTTGGTAGTTGTATTTTGTGGTTGATTTCCCACACCACTTTATTAAACATGTAGACATTTCAGAGCAATAATAATAAATAAAACAGTATGTATAAATATTTTTGGTGCACGAACACTCAGTTCCTAGTTCTGGTCGCAACTGAACTGAAACAGTGCGAAGGTGAAATTTTATACGTCTACTCAATTAGTCAAACGTGTTTCCGATATCGAGTGCCCTGTAAGCGGAATCTATAGGGGGTTATCTATAATTGAAACAACTTTTTGATTTTGGGATATTTTAATCGCGTGTTATTACATTATTTTTAAAGCCCGACGTTTCGAAAACTTTTCAGTTATCATGGTAGTTAAATTGCCCCGCCAACGTCACCGCTCCTCCGATAAACTACCTACTGTCGAAAGACTCCCTGCAACTCTACCTTTTGTAAAGGGTGTAACAGACAAAATTAGTACTGTGTTACAGCGTGCTTCCATTAAGACCTACTTCAAGCCGCACCAAAAGATAAGTCAGTTTTTAAGACCTATCAAATGTCAGATCCCTTTACAAAATGCAGGCGTTTATAAACTAGACTGTGAGTGTGGTCTTTGATACATCGGCCAAACAAAGCGTAGTGTAGCAACTCGCGTAAGAGAGCATATTGCTGATATGAAGAATGGGCGTCCTGGAAGATCTGCTTTGAGTGAAGACACCTTCGATAAGCCAAACCTCCACATGCGTTTTGACAAACCTACAATTCTAGCAAAAGAGAATCGATTGATACCTAGAATGATACGCAAATCTATCTATGAGTTATGTATATCACGTATTTGTAGTTCTTTGTAATGAAACTAAAGGATATCTGCGGTTTATTGTTCAATATAATTTTCTAGTGGGTTTATCCCAATACCATTTTCTAACCAACTAGTCCAAAGTCCAAGGTGATGTTATTTAGATTCGAATATGAAATTCAAATAAAAATCGGTCATTATGCCGAATGCATAAAAGATGTGAGCAATGTTACAGAATAATAGAACATATAGGAACATATATATATTCACGGCTATGAATTCCTAGAAGAGGTAGCCGCAGAGCTTCGAAATAGGTAATTACTGAGCCACTTTTGGAAGTTGTTTGGGGATAAGATGGTAAAACCGCTGTTTCCGACTGCATCGGCCAAAAGTCACTTAAAATGCCCCAACACCCTTAGTTGCCCCTTACGTACACCCTTGAGAAGAAATGGGATAGTGCTTTTCTAAGTCTATAAGATATCAGGATGTTTTAAATAAGGATGGGAAGTCTTATATCGTATATATATATTTACATTTACACGGCTATAAACTATCATTAATTACATTCCGCATTTCCTCTTCCTCTGCCACACCCAACATTTGCTGCCATTTGTGGCTGCCATGTATAAGCACCGAAACTAGAATCATGCACTTCCATTAGGACATTTTCGGACACCAACTTGCAATTCATTGCTTTATTTACCGCATTAGGGCGTAAACCCACCAGAGATGATCGAGGAAAATGCGTCGATCCAGGATTTGGTGCCAAGCCGTGTAATTGTGAATTAATGCGCATTTACAGAATTGTTCAATCAAAACAGATGCACTTGCAATATTCATCATATCTTGCAACTCTTCCACGGATGAGAATATGTTGTAAATGTTAATAAGTTACAAATATATTCCAAATAATCTAGTGTGTAAAATATGGGAAAAACTTAAAATCAACATAGACGTGTTACGTTTTACCTTTTTTTTAAATTCCATCGAAAATTATAACTTCCCGGAGTTTTTTTTTCACAAGTCCATTCACAACAAGCTCGGTAACAAAACACCTGAATGGCTGACAAGATGTTATCGATGTCACGATTAAAAGTAAATCAGAGTATTCGAATGGGGTTGAGTCGATTGTCCGAGCAATAACTACCCCGGAGCGGCCGTTATTGTCCAAAACGGCTATTAGTAAAGGGTGCATTTGTAGTAGACCACCTACAAAGATTTAAGTGGTCCAATTTTGAATAAACTGTGAAAAAAGGTGACACAAGAAAAGTTTTACGACATTTTTTTTCGAATGTTTAACTTCCCGAATCCGCGTGATCTAATCCAGGCCATTTTTATCTTTAAACCAGCTATGGAATCTATGCGGGTGTGCCAATGTCATTCTTCTACTATTATTGAAATTTTGTGCCATCTTATGCTGGATGGTATAAACCACTTTAACAACACCAATGTGCCCTTTTTAAGGCCATATGTCTAGTTTTTTTATCGAGGTGTTTAACTTAGTCATAAGACAGAGTATTTTATTTATGCCAAGCGGTTTGTCCGATCCCGTGGTAAAAAGTTGATCCTCTGAATATCATGTCACAATACTTTCCGCGATGTAGTATAAGTAACTTACCCACTACTTGTAGGATATTCGGCGTAAAGGATATGTCAGTAGGTGGATACATTTTCAAAATCAGTTCAGTGTCCTTTACCAATTTTCCCTCTTTAGAATAACAGTTAATAGATGAGAGTACCTATTGGAATTTTTCAATCAACATTGTACAAGGACTCGTACAAAAGCGACCTCGTGGGAATCCGAACGGAGATATTATCATTTGTTCATTGACTTGGGTCATTATGGTTTATTTTATACTAGTGGATCGGACCCAGCTTCGCACGGGTAGCGTAGTTTTAAAAATATCTGAGGTTTCTTCAATCACTGCTCAACCTTTATGAAATTTAGTGCAATTTATAGCATTCCTGAATAGTGTAGCTTTGTGATTGTGAAATTAATGCGCTTTAATGAACGGTTCAGTATCTCCGAAAATAAAACCATGTAAACAAACAATCAGAGTTACAAACTTTGCATACATACAGGGAGTATATGTATACTCCCGGCTATCTTTTGCGCGCGCAACCATTACAAAAAAAAATATCCATATAGCATTCACGTGCGACGACAGGGCGCGATAGCTTATTTCATGTATAAGTTTGGTTATTCTGTACCGATTTCTATGATTCTTTTTTTATTGAATAGGTAATAATGTAAACTTTTTTAAATGAGAGATGAATGAGAGAACTATAAACGTAAGAGTAAACAAATATAATCAGAATGCTCCGAACTGCTAAGCTATCAGGAATTACACGTGTTATTATGAGTCAACCATAAAAGATAGACATATGCTGCAGAAGATATTTTTTAGAAAATTTTATGTAAAATATTTCCGTCATACATGATTTCTATGTAACTATAACCACTAAGGCTGCACACGCGACGGAAGCTTTAAAAATGGAGTAAATTCCCCCGTTTTCCCAAATTTTCCAAAAAATCCCCTTCACTACTCTGCTGAAAAGTACACTATAACCTGCCCAGGAGTATGAAGAATAATTCTACCAAGTTTCGTTAAAATCCGTCGAGTAGTTTTTGTTTCCATAAGGAACATACAAACCGACAGACAGACAGACAAAAATTTTACTGATTGCATTTTTGGCATCAGTATCGATCACTAATCACCCCTTGATAGTTATTTTGAAAATATATTTAATGTACAGAATTGACCTCTCTACAGATTTATTATAAGTATAGATGGTTGAAGGTTTCTGGAGAAATGCTTGGAGAAAGTTATTTTTTTAATGCGGACGTTTGCATTACATACATTCGAACCTAACCAAAATAGGGTGATGTGCCCATAGTCATATTAGGCTTTATTAAGTACTTAGTACGACGGCTATGGGAAAAGATGGAGTCCTTTTACGGAAAGCTGATGAAATAGAGTCATGTTTTGATTTTACTTACTTAATTGCGACAACCATGGGAAAAGATGGAGTTGAGTTGTGCCCAGCTGGTAAAGTAGAAAAATCTTTAGAGCACTATTCTATTCGAACTTTGTACAAATTACATTTAATAATTTGCTGTGTAGTGTCGGCTTAGAATAGCACTACCCTATTTCTAGCGGTGGGTGTACGTAAGAGGCGACTAACGGTATTGGGGCTTTTAAGAGATTTTTTGGCGATGCGGTTGGAGACCCATCACCAAAAACCTTTATTTTACCATCTTTACCCCACTCAACTTTCCAAAAGTGGCTGAGGATTTTCTAATTCCTTAGCTCTGGCTACGCCTTCTAGGGATTTACAGTCGTGAGTATATGTATGTTTGTATGTACATTTAATAAAAAAAAAAATTAATCAATTATGGATATACATAAAAACTTCTGATGTGCACATTAAAACCTCACATTTGGTGTGCATGACGGTATTTTTGCAATTTATTATTAAGTGACTATAGTTTGGTTAGACTATCTGAACATAGAAGAATCAGACTATCGATCGCTACTTTGTACGATCCTGGCAAACCTCTATTACTTCGTTTACATCCATCAATCTTTTCATACATGCTCTTTTATTCTTACAATCTGAAGTACCGTTAATTACCGTCCATTTAAAGTTAGACTAAAACCTATTGCATTTTGACCAGTAATCGAAAAGGTCTCTTTGCAGAATTATCGACAAATATGTGAACACCAAATTCCCAGCACTTCATCAACCACTTGTCAACACAATCAACATACCTTACTGTAAATTAATTGATCCAGATTGAAAGATATTTATTTCTGTTGACGCCATTGCTGTAATAGTGCGCGGCGCGATTTGCGAAAAGATACTCACGACTATAAATAAAAAAGGGGTGGCTAGAGCTTCAGAACTAGACATTACTCAGTAAACTTTTTAAATTTTAGTGTGGATTTTATTTAAAAAAATAAAAAAGGTTGTTTATTATGGGTTCCTGACTGCATATTCCAACAATCGTTTAAAATTCTAAAAACCCTAAGCCGCTTTTTACAACACATGTAGGAAGTAAAGAGCTAGTGCTATAATAAGCCGACACTGTACAGCAGAATATTGCGAAAAGATATCATTTTAAAGATAGAAATAAGTGTAGTTTATGTATCACGGTTGCATAGTTGTTTAAGATCTATAGTTAGTTTGTATATGTGCAATTCGCTCATCGCGTCCGTCGCCGCTCGCTTCACCTCTATCAACCGTTCCGCTGTTGTTAATAGTTTGCAAATCGAACAAGGACGCGTTAGTAACTAAAACAATAAACTATGTTGATTATATTGAGTATCGATTAGATGACAACCCTTTAGATCAAATGCAGGTTGAATATAACGGGGATTCCGTTTTACAAGTGACTATTTAGCTGGTTAGACCCTGAGGCGGATTGGTGAGATTTGATTTAGTGTATTGATACTATGTTGGCTCTTTGTGTGTTCTTAGGTTCCTGTAATATGTATGTTAGTCCTTAGACATAACTTTACAACGTATATCCATACATATACATACATACATACATATATTCACGGCTATAAATCCCTAGAAGGGGTAGCCAGAGCTAAGGAATTAGAAATTCCTCAGCCACATTTGGAAAATTGAGTGGGGAAAGGATGGTAAAGTAAAGGTTGTTGGTGATGGGCTTGGTTACCCCTTTAGCCAGAGCTTCAGAGCTAGAAACTCCTCAGTCACATTTGGAAGTTAATAGAGGACAAGATGGTAGAAATAAAGTATCGTTCGTGTGATGGAATCGCCCAAAAACCACTTAAAAAAGCCGTTCATCTTATGACACCGGTGGGTAGAAAAGGGTAGTGATTTTCTAATCCGGCACTACACGGCACTGTTAATTCCTAGCATCGTCTTTTTTAATCACTTAGCAGTATAGCTAGGTAAAGGTAGACAGGATCCTATTTGACTATGTATGATGTCTTTAATATTATTCCGAACATAAATATTGAACACACGTTTTGTTTGTCCAAATTAAAACAATGTCATACGCTTGTTACCCGAACAAAATACTTACTGACTATACTTTAGTTATTCTAAAATGGTTTTTGTTTCAAAGAAATAAGGTCGTCGAAATGTAAACAAAGGGATGTTATCTTTTTCTCTTAAATTTTAGGGTTCCGTGACCATAAAAATATATTGATAAATTTTGTGTAGCATATAGCTTATGTTATTAGATGATTGATAAAATTATTTTAAATATCACAATTCATTTAAATTTTTATTCATATTTAAAATATTGGCAATGTTCTCTGGTTCTTTTTTAAATGAATATTGTTTATCCATATGTATAAATGACTTTTACATATTTCAATGTTTATTTATCCTCACATTTCTTGATTGTCACACTTCTCCTGATCCTTTAAAATAAGTCGAGTCTCTCTGTTAAAATGCTGTCTGTTTCATTTGATAACTTTATCTTAACGTTTTAATTCATTTGTTACCCTACATATAAATTGACATACCCAAAAATATCGTCTTACCGAACCGTCGATTTACCAACCGACTCAGTCTTGCCCAGTTTTTATCGTTAATAAATCGTCTCAAAAGCAATATAATATACATATTGGTTTTTTGTCGACAACTCGGGAGGGTAGCTCTAGCTCTACAAAAGAGATTGTTATCTATGACAATGCGTGTGGCTGGCTGGATGCGCGCGCGACATTCTCTATGGTTGAATTATCGAACGTTATTTCAAATCGAATTTTCGAATGTGGAACGTTTTGTATGGTGTTCTTATTTACATAATTATAACTAAAACATGACGCTTGTACTCCGGTAGTTAGGAGATTGATTTTGGTTCCGATCGATGGTTGCGGGTTTGATATCCTGTTAGGCAAACATTTATGATATGATGTATTTAGTGTAAACTTAGATTAGCTTTACCCATTATAAGGCTCTTTGAGGCATTATGGAGACTATCATCAACAGCCATTCTATTTTTAATTTTTTCTTAATTCATTTCCAAGATATTTATCGCTCTAGCTACCCTGTTTAAGGATTATGAAATTACTTACTTACCAAAACCTTAAGTCGCCTTACGAAAACCATGGAAATAAATATTATATCGCCATTCTAAGCCGACACCATACAACATTTGGAATTTTACGTTCCATCTATATATTTGTGCAGCATGCCAGTGAATGATATGCTTCCAAGAAATGTTACTCCAATTTAGAGTATCAGCCGCCAAGATGCCAATAAATCTCCATCTAGATGAACGATAAATCATGGAGAGGAATCATCCTTGTATGAAGCTTTTTGGTATTGAATGTTAATTTATTTTTATGCGACGTTTAATATTTCGCCGAAATTTTTAGTTAATTTATAATTTTGGGAAACTGTAAATGAAATGGATATATAATTATGGAAATTATTGAAAGTTCATCGTTGATTCGGTAATCGCATTCAATGATAGAAAAAGCACTTAAAATAAAAACTATTTTCCAAATCTTCCAAATTTAAACGAAAAAACAATAAAGTTGGTTTTAGTTTTCATTTGATCAAGCCATGTCCATAATTTAATAAATGTGTTAAATATATTCAGCAAATTATTTGTAAATTAACTGGGCATTCTCGGCTTAGAATAGCACTGTCCCGTTTCTTCCCATGGGTGTAACTAAGAGGCGACTAAGGGTATTGGGGTTTATTATTTAATTTTTGGGCGATGCGGTTGGAGACCCATCACCATCACCTTTATATTACCATATTTTTGCCACTTAACTTCCAGAAGTGGCTGATGAATTTCCAATACCTTAGCTCTGGCCTACCCCTTCTAGAGATTTATAGCTGTGATTTATGTATTTATTGTATTTATATATAGCATAGTACTTTATCCCAATGAGCATGAACAAATCTATACGTGAGTATAGACAAGAAATATTTTAAAGAAGATTCCTTTTTATCTGATTATGGTTTTAAAAGCTTGTTGGGTTTATTTGATTTATTTTTACGTGTAATTTCATGAATAAACGGATAGGCAATACAAAATAAATTTAAGTACTAGGGTCCATACATACATATATTCACGACTATAAATCCCTTAACAAGGCAGCCAGAGCAACGGAAAGAGAAATTTTGGAAGTTGAGTCGGGAAAAGATGGAAATAATTGTTGGTGATCTCCAACCACTGACTTAAAAAAAAATCTATACCCTTAGTCACCTCTTACGATCACTCACGGTAAGAAATGGGATAGTGCGATTCTAAGCCGACAATACAAAGTAGTTTCCCCTTTTATTTATAGGTGTGTTCCTTGAAATTAAGGACCAACAGTAAAAGCGTACAACTAAATGACGTATCGCTCAATAAATTACTATTCTGTGTATAAATCACGGACGAACAAGAAGTTAATGTGTTGCTTTACACGTTACAAGGTATCGGCAGGACGACTCTCGTAATAAAAACTCCTTCATTTAACTAAGTCTTTTTTAATAGTTATTTCACAATGACCGGAGTTCTCGTTTGGTTAACATTCATACATATACTCACGGTCATAAATTCCAAAAAAGGGGTAGCCAGGTCTTGAGAGCTAGATGCTCCTGAGCCACAATTGGAAGTTGATTGGGGGGACAAGATGGTTGAAATAAAGTATCGCTGGTAATGGGTCTCCAACCGCATCGCCCAAAAACCACTTAAAATACCCCCATACCCTTAGTCGCCTTTTAAGACACCCGTGGGTAGAAAGGGGTAGTGACATTCTACGCCGGCACAGGGCAAATAAATATGTTACTTCTCATATTTCTGAATCATTGTTCATGTTACTTTTTATCTTCTATTTTGGCTCCTCAAAATAATTGTGTTTCCATATATTAATTTCTCATTGGATCGCGTATCGTCTGCGGTCCCATATAAGCGGTGACGTTGGCTCGTATAACTCACAATGCAGGATTGTGGTACCGAATGACTGATTAACATGTTTGAGTACTGATTTTGAGGACTTATTCTGGTCTTTATTTGTGAAATTCTTTTGGTGGAATGCAAATCTTAAAGATCTATCTTTAGTTAAAGTGGATCGAAAGCTTATTATTAAGTTTAATTTGTTGGCTTACGTTACGCCCCATCAGTTCTCATTGGGGTAGGCAGAGACTATTGATCGCTACTTTGTACGATCCTGGCAAAGCTTTATAGCTTTATTTACAACAATCAATCTTTTCATACATGCTTTGTTATTCTTCATACTACGGACGCCTGCCTTTTTGAGCGCACTCTTTGTGATTACAAGAAATTTATAATTAAGTTTTAATTTAATATATTTTTTTTAGATCTTATTGGTTCAGATATTGTATCTGGCCCAAAGTCACTGTCATTCTTCTACAGCCTCGTCGTCCAACAATCACTTAAAAAGTCCCATAATTCAAAGTCGTCTCCTCGACACCAGCTGTTAATCGGTAAGCGATATACGAGGCCGAAAACTTACAGCTATACTAAGAAAACCTACGTAGTATACGATACTAAGTAAGTGCGGGAGAAATGGCTGATTTATACCACGCAACATCTAGTTAAAAGGTCGCTACCTATGCTGGTGCCAAAATGCTTTATCCGATTTAGCTTAGGCACTCTCCTTTGCCCCGCCGGGCGGCCCTCAGCTGCCCGGCACACATAAAGTCATGGTGAAGCCGCACAGGCCACAGGGCCAGCAGCAACCAATCCTTTCGAAAAAAAAAATGTGCCAAAATGCTTGCATACACAATCGTTTTCAGTTTTTTTTTATCTTTTCAAATCGATAAAGATTTCTTCAGAATAAGTCTCCCACACCGTCTCCCGCGCACAGCTGACACGATTCCAACGAGAGTGAAACCGATACGATACTGTACGGCCGCTTGTCTGTCTGTCTGTCTCACTACTAAATAGAGCTTGTTCCACTTTCGTCCTTCCTTATAAAAGCGGTTTTATTTAGGCTATATTATTTATATGATAACGACTTCTCAATCAATGAATAGTGGGCGGTTGCATGCATCAAAAAGTGACATGTTCTGTCATCATGAAACATTCGTTTAATAAATTATTATACGAATTACTAGCAAGAGTATGGTAGCATAGCAGTGAACGTGTATATTCGTATATATTTTTAACTTAGCCTTAGTACTCGCTCAAACTACATGTACATTCGCTCGCTACCGTTTTCTGTGTCGTGTAATACCCAATTGGTTCGTTTATTTCGAAAATACTTGATGATCAATTTGAAATTGCATTCATCAGTTATATGGCTGTATTATTTCCGTTCGTCATTTTACTTCCATCCATCCACTCCATGTGTCTAAACCTGCTTTATAAAACCTCATATAAAAATGTTGATACAGTTCATATGAGAAGTGTCCTCGGTACAGTCGCCCGCACAAGTGCCGTCTCACCATTGTCACGACCCGAGTTTTAATGGCGAGTGTCCCGAGCCCCGGGCACCTGGTTATCTACTGTCCAGTGCAATCGTAAATATCTGCTCATTTCATTGGTTTATTGTTTGATAGCGGGACGATTTGGTTTCTCATACATTGTATAGTCACGCATTTGCATTTGAAATTGGGGTGGGCTGATACTGTCGATCACCGCCGGCATGTAATGTAAAACGTTAAATACAAAGTCATAAAATATTCAAACAAACTAAAACGTTAACGCCCCGTATATCCCCGAAGGGGTTGACAGATGTACTAATACTTCTGAACTTCACGTAACATTGTCACTTAGTTATCATGTCAGAGTACCCACGTTTTGCTTGGACAGTGTACTCAACTCACGTGATAGGGGCAGGCCTATCGCCGTTTTGTCGCGAGCCAAAGGCACCTTGAGATCTACTGTTCAGTGTGATCGTAAATATCTGCGCATTTCATCGGTTTATTGTTTGATAGTGCGACGATTTGGTTTTTTGTGGGGAGCGTATTTGTGGCATATGTATAGTCACCATACGTATATACTTGAAATTGGGGTAGCCTGATACTGTCGATCGCCACTGGTATTATGAAAGAAAGAAATAATTTATTAATTGCCTTAGGACACAACATTAATAAAATATAAAATGAAAAGCTGTAACAATGTTTCCTAATTACACAAAAAAAAAATTCAAAATATTCATAGTATTAAAAATATAAGACTCAGTACTTACGTAAAACTTAAGTATGTTATTATAATTTTTGACAATCTTAAGTTAAATCTTAGGCTCCTTATTATGTTTCACTGAATACGATTGATAATTTAAATGCTCCAAGCAATATCAATATAATGGACACAAATAAATGGTCAATAAGCAAATGTCACCAAATATGACAGTTGACATGTGCCATAGCGCCCCGTTCGGCAGGTGGTGCGGCGGCGATCCATCATTTCGCGTGCGCCGGCGCACGTCACTTGATCGATGGGACCGTCGTGATCGATATGTGGATGCGGGGCCCTTGTATCAATTTTGACAGCTCAAATGACTTTAGTTAATTGGGACATATAAAAATGGCTGTGCAGTGTCGGCTTAGAATATCACTAACATTATTGCCGTTGGTTTTGGGGGCTTTAAGTGATTGTTGGGCGATGAGGCTTGACCCATCATCAACCAACCTTTATTTAACTATTCCCAATTTAACATCCAAAAGTGTATGAGGAATTTCTAATTCTAAAGCATTCTTGGGACTTATATCTATGAGTATATGTATACAAAATTATTTCGAATTAAAACCTTTAAACAAGCGGCCGTAAATATTAAAATGATGGCTAGAACTAGTAAACAGAAACATCCTAGCTACTTTAGAAAATTTAGTATCAAACAATAGAAATTGTATTATAAACGTAGGGTAGGTCATTAATTTCCAGACACATTTAGTTATGGTCTTATGGTAAGAATTCGCCAAACTTTTTAAAATTGTAAATACCAATTTATATAATGCTGTGTAGTGTCGGCTTAGAATAACACTACCCCATTTCTTCCGGTGGTTGTAGGTAAGAGGCGACTAACGGTATTGGGGCTTTTAAGGGATTTTGGGCGATGCGGTTGGAGACCCATCACCAACAACCTTTATTTTACCATTTTTTCCCCACACAACTTCCAAAAGTGGCTGAAGAATTTCTAATTCCTTAGCTCTGGCTACCCCTTCTAGTGATTTATAGCCGTGAGTATATGTATGTGTAGTAGGTCATTAATTTCCAGACACATTTAGTTATGGTCTTATGGTAAGAATTCGCCAAACCTTTTAAAATTGTAAATACCAAATTAAATATTCTATCCTTTCTAGCCACTCCTTATTTAACTCGGCTCTCTATATATCAATGAAATACACAAACAATAGCATGCTCGGAAAAACTTGGAACAGACAGACAGAAGGACGTATTGTTTGTGTAATGTCTCCCATCATATTACACCTTGCTTGACAATGTTATCCGATTTTAAAGGTGGTATAAGAAGGGTGTTATAGTTTTGACGAGTCGTAGCTCTTTAACAAATGATCTGATTATAATACGGTTTTAAATGTAGAAACATTTGTTTTTCAACAAACAATTGAACAACAACAACAACAAAGAATTGTTCGGGCTATTACAACCTTCTAGTCCTTCAGTCCTAGTTCACGAATGTAAATAGATTAACCCTTTATAAGGCAGTGGCCAAATAGTGGCCACCATAATTTCGACCTTACCCACCTTGAAATAGAACTGAAATACAATGGATTTATGGTCATACCTCTTTCTTATAAAAGGTTAAGAACTGAGAGTGCTCATACTATAGACGTCCGCTGCTTGACATAGGCCTCCACAACGACCGATCCAGTGCTGCTCTCATCCATCGGCTTCCCGTGACCTTGACCAAGTCGTCGGTCCACCGCGTGGTATCCTACCCACACTGCGTCGTCCGGTATGTGGCCGCCACTCCACAACCTTCGAGCCCAACGGCCGTCGGTTCTGCTAGCAACTCTAGTAACTGCTTGTAAAATATATTCGTGGAATAAATCTCATATATGATTAGATACAACGAATACTAATACAAACCTAACCTAACCTAACGAATACTAATGAGACTACCTAGTCTGGATACCTAGTATGGAAGTAGTGTTAGCTAATATCGGTAAATTTTTCTTTAAATTTTACATGGAAATGTTACATATCTCGCTGTCATATGCCTTATTGAAATGAACGGATATTAGCTTATGTCAAAATGTCGGCTGAATCCATTTCTATGTAATGTTTCCTTGGGTTTGGTAGGAGTATTTGATACGGGTATCGAAATGTGGATTGACGATAAGACTGGAAACATATTACCCGTCATCCTTTAATTTACCATCTTTACTCCACTCAACTTCAATTTGAAATTTACCACTTTTTAGGATTCATATGCAGCCTTAAGCAAAAATGAAAATAATGTTGTGTTTTTAAACCGGAAATTAAACAATCTTGTATCGAATTAACATGACCAACTACTTCATCACCCTAAGAGATAAAGATGAATCGGAGAGCTTACAAAAAATATGATGAATGGGCATAGAATACGAATCGAACGGCAGTTTTGTAGATGGCAGGATAATGTTGTTGCACAAAACTGATGAGCGTGCCAACTGAGCGCGGCGGATGACAAGATGGCCGCTACTGATTGCAAATGGCGGCTGCCGGCTGTCAGTTCGATATCGCCATTCGACTTTTAATTGGTCGGAGAAATTTTGAGCTCTACTTACATACTTATTATACTCACGGCTATAAACCCCAAAAAGGAGGAGCCAGTGCTTTAGAGCTTGACACTCCTCAGCCACCTTTGGAAGTTGATAGGGGACAAGATGGTAGAAATAAAGTATCGCTGTTGATGGTTTTCCAACAGCAAAGCCCGAAAACCACTTGAAAACCCCATACCCCATACGCCTTTTACGACACTCGTGGGTAGAAAGGGGTAGTAACATTCTAAGCCGGCACTACATGACAAAATTTTGAGCTCTATACGTCATTTTTATTCCACGTGCTAAATAGGAATATGACAGCTTGGACAGGAGGCGTTATTATAGCCACCAACTTATCTGGAGAATGAATTGAGGCGTCACGGCTGGAACGTGTTACTGTTGCCCCCTTTACTGATCTATGATGAAGTATTCAATATAAAAATTATATATACTCGTAGTTAACAATATTGTAACGAAGGCAAGTTAAAATATTTTCAAATGTGTGTTTATTATGTTTTTGGATATTTAGCGTTTACCTCTACCAGATTCATAATATTACAAAATGTTGTGTTTCTAGGTTTAAAGTATTTCGGAGAAAGCTTGAAGGCTTTATTAACTTTTATTTATCTAATTATCATCCAGGTGGAGAACAAATAACCCTGTTTTAGAAATTGTTTTTAGGTCCTGAATGGTATCTACTAGGTACCCCTAAAACAGCTTATCTCTGAATAATTCAATTACGTATTAGACAAGTTCTAGGAGTTATTCATCGTATATCTTCGCCGTGTACTAAAATATGTTTAAACTATTTTACTTACGTTGTTATCTTTTCATTTCAGGTACAGCTATGTTCTCATTTTTGTAAAACGTGGCGAGAAAAATGGTAAGAAGTTGAATCGAACATGGTTCCATAATAACTACGTCTGGTAATCTCTTATGAAAGAATATGATCATTCGGTCGCTTTAATGTGGGTCATTTGTTTACAACACTATTTCATAATTAAGAAGAATGATTTACTCTTTGCAATCTGAGTGCAGACTTGAAGAGCAAGCAGTGATCTAATTGTTTTTTTTACTAGATAAAGATCTTATTCTGCTCCGACTTCGAGGGAGAGAGCCCATAGTAAATTAATATTTGTTATCCTTAAAACTTTAAGATAGGCTACAAATAGGAACTCAAGCAAGATCCTCATTCCGAAATTGTAGTCCAATATTACAATAAATAATTACGACGCACATTCACACAGCGACTGCTCAAATTCATTGTAATTTACGAGCCGCCATAACACCGCGACCGATTTCGCGTCGTGGGGTTAATTCGTTGACAGTATTCTGATTTATGATTTTGGTCGACATTGCTATTTAATGTCGTGATTGGGACAAGTTGCTAGGTTCATGGACCGTTGGTTTATCTACATACTTTTACTCACGACATTGGGTATGCAGAGACTATCTATCAGTACTTTGCATGACCCTGGAAACCTCGTATATATACATATACTTACGGCCATCAATCCCAAAAAGGGTTAGCTAGAGCTTCAGAGCTAGAAACTCCTCAGCCACATTTGGGAGTTGATAGGGGACAATGTGGTAGAAATAAATTATCTTTGGTGATGGATCTCGAACCGCATCGCCCAAAAACCCTTCTGAGTTGATACTTAAAAAGCCCCATACCCTTAGTTGCCTCTTACGACACCCGTGGGTAGGAAAGGTTAGTTACATTCTAAGCCGGCACTACACGGAACCTCGCACTTTATCATATTATTTAATCTTTAAATTTCGGACTCCTGCCTCTGTTAGCACATTCTCTAAATGTCCTCCTAGTCGTCATGTACTGACATAACCGCCTAGTTTATAGCTAAATATCTATATACTGTACTTAACCCATCAGTAATCGAACCCAGAGTTAACATGCATAATCTTAACAGTATTAACCCTGGTAATAAACAAATCACGGCAAATATGCGAACCGCTCCGCCCTACCCGGTGTGGTCCGACAGACCTCCCAACCTACACGCTGTTTATTTAAAATTAAAACGGACCGCACTGCAATTAGTAGTACTGCCCGCCTCATTAGCCAGTTGTGATTGGTTTGAAGTTGGATAAAGAAATGCTTTACATGCCGATGCGAGCTGAAATGTGATGCAAGTATCGTTTTCTTTGACTAGAGTATTGTCGTATTAAAAACCAAATTCGTTTGCCTAAACTCACATAGCAATTTCATTGAAATACAGAAACTATGGAGACACTTTTTCTGTTTTTTTTTAGATAGTTTAAAAACAAAAAACAGTCTATAAAAATATGACGGAATACGAAACTTTTGAGGTTTAGGCATTAAACACCTTTAAAACCTAGAATTATTTCAGGTACGATGAATGTATATTGATATGTTATATATAATTTAGGATGGCTTGATACTTAATTTTTTATTTATTTTTATTTTATAATTTAATGTTTTTTGACATGAATTTCTCATGTGGGGATTATTACTCATAAATAAAAGATGTTATTAAAGGAAAGAAAAATTTCGACACTTCGGTCCCGCCGTTCGGTTCGAACCCGCGACCTTCGGGTATACATATACTATATATACTATATATACAAAGGATAGAGAAATTTCGCGCTGGATGCCAACTGACACTGTAGCTCAGTTGGCAGAGCGACGGGGGCGTATACCCGAAGGTCGCGGGTTCGAACCCCGCCAGTGTCGAAATTTTTCTTTCCTTTAATAACATCTTTTATTTATGAGTTATTTTTATTTTATTTTTATTTTTTATGAAGGTTACCTTTCGTAACGGTTTTAAACCTAATTGGCTGAGTTATGCTCAGTCGTATGACCGTGTATTCGTACAAAGCGGCGATAAGCCTGTCTCGTGAGACTTAAATACACTGTCCAATCAAAACATAATACTCTATACACCAGGTCCCAAAAATGTCACCTGATGTGAACAAGTACTAGTACCCCTGGCACCCCCTTGGGGGTATACGGCGTCAACATTAAGTTTGAGTTTTCTCAATGTAACATAATGTAACATAACATAAACGTTCACGCCGAATATCCCCGAAGGGGTTGGCAGAGGTACTAATACATCTGAACATCACGTGACTTTGTCACTTGGTGTTCAGAGTACCCACGTTTTGCATGGACAGTGTAATCACGTGATAGGGGGCAGGCCTATCGCCGTTTTGTACGAATACACTGTCAGATGACTAAGTACAACTCAGCCATCTCACCGTTAACAATCATGATAAATTAACCACACATATGTCTTTAGAAAAAACAAATTGGTGTAGGCCCGACCCGGGATTTGAACTCTAGTCGCTTGCACGTTAACCGGTGTTCTACCCATTGTCATTGTCATTTTCTCAATGTATTATTTATTTATCTATGTTTGCAATTGCAACTTAAACCATTCACAAGTGATCTATCTCTTATAAAAGATATAGTTTTTAAGCATCGTGCTTTATTAATACTTTGCACTAGTACCAATTATCGTGAGAACTGAAGATACTTGTCGATAAACAACTACAAAATATCGAATATTTATTCGGCCAATGATAAAACTAATTTAGATTTCGAAATGTTTTATCGATAACAGTCGTCGTTTTTGGAAACGTTGATAACAACACGATTTATATCCATTCAGATAATGCAATCACAGCTATTTACATAATTAGTGAATTGAATATTATATCTTTGACTGGATATTACTCACTTTGGGATATACGTTATGGGATTATTATGTTGGCTAACCTGTTTCTTACTTCTATGGAACACGGGGTCTTAGAAAAATGCAATGTGTGGTAATTAATTTAAATGAGCAATAAAAGACACATTTAAACTAACGAAATACGGATTTATACTAAAACTAGCTTACTCGGCAGATGTTATATTGCCATATTTATAAGCAACCGTGATAGCCCAGTGGGTAGAACACTCTGTTATCGTGCAAACGACTAGTGTTCAAATCCTGGGTCGGGCCTACACCAATTTGTCTTTTCTAAAGACATATGTGGTTGTTAACAGTGAGGGAAAACATCGTGAAGAAACCCACATGGCTGAGTTGTACTTAGTCATGTGACAGTGTATTCGTACAAAACGGCGATAGGCCTGCCCCCTATCACGTGAGTACACTGTCCATGCAAAACGTGGGTACTCTGAACACCAGGTGACAAAGTCACGTGATGTTCAGAAGTTTTAGTACCTCTGCCAACCCCTTCGGGGATATAACGTTTATGTTATGTTATGTATAAATTATTCCTAGGGCATGTTTATTCTTTAATAAAAATTAAATGTTTCGAGTGGCCAACCCTCGTCTATCGCTTATGAGTATATTGGCAGAGGTACTAATACTTAGGAGTATAAAAAATATATTATAACTGAAACAACTATTGATTTTCGGATATTTTAATCGCGTGTCACATTATTTTTAAAGCCCGACGTTTCGAAAACTTTTCAGTTATCATGGTCACGGGAAGACTGAGGTGTTATTTGTCATTATACAGTTCTATAAAATTATTAATACTAACTACCTTCTCAAAATTTTAAGTTACATTTGCGTTTAATATTTGCTATGTACAAAAAGAGCTAATGTTATCTGGAGTCTTGCTAGTGTTCTTCCCTCGCTTAGTTGTGCTAATGATCGGGTTCCAAGCAGGTGGTAATTGCCAACCATCATCTCTATTGAAGTTTGGATGTTTCTTTATTTCAATAGACTCGCGTATCATACTACTACTTACTTTGGGATAAGGAATTCTACATCCAGACTGATGGTGTGGCAATGGGATCCCCAGTCTCTCCTATTGTAGCCGATATATTCATGGAACAATTGGAGGAGATTGCACTAAAATCCTTCCCTGTCACTCCAAAGGTTTATAAGAGGTACGTAGATGATACTTTTGCAATCCTACCCAAAAACATAGTCTCTGCATTCTTAGACCATCTTAATTCCATTAACCCTAAGATCCAATTTACAATGGAATTAGAGACTAATAATCGTTTAGCCTTTCTAGATGTCCTCTTGATAAGGAATTCTGATAACTCAATTAGTCACACAGTTTATAGGAAACCCACCCACACTGATAGGTACCTCAATGGTGACTCACACCACCATCCATCTCAGTTAGCTACTGTTGGTAAAACTTTGTTTCAGAGAGCCAAACATCTTTGTGACGAACACCATCTTGCTGGAGAGCTCAGTCATGTGAAACAAGTTCTTCACAACAACAAGCTGAAATTGCCCCGCCAACGTCACCGCTCCTCCGATAAACCACCTACTGTCGAAAGACTCCCTGCAACTCTACCTTTTGTAAAGGGTGTAATAGACAAAATTAGTACTGTGTTACAGCGTGCTTCCATTAAGACCTACTTCAAGCCGCACCAAAAGATAAGTCAGTTTCTAAGACCTATCAAATGTCAGATCCCTTTACAAGATGCAGGCGTTTATAAACTAGACTGTGAGTGTGGTCTTTCATACATCGGCCAAACAAAGCGTAGTGTAGCAACTCGCGTTAGAGAACATATTGCTGATATGAAGAATAGGCGTCCTGGAAGATCTGCTTTGTGTGAACACACCTTCGATAAGCCAAACCACCACATGCGTTTTGACAAACCTACAATTCTAGCAAAAGAGAATCGATTGATACCTAGAATGATACGCGAGTCTATTGAAATAAAGAAACATCCAAACTTCAATAGAGATGATGGTTGGCAATTACCACCTGCTTGGAACCCGATCATTAGCACAACTAAGCGAGGGAAGAACACTAGCAAGACTCCAGATAACATTAGCTCTTTTTGTACATAGCAAATATTAAACGCAAATGTAACTTAAAATTTTGTGAAGGTAGTTAGTATTAATAATTTTATAGAACTGTATAATGACAAATAACACCTCAGTCTTCCCGTGACCATGATAACTGAAAAGTTTTCGAAACGTCGGGCTTTAAAAATAATGTGACACGCGATTAAAATATCCGAAAATCAATAGTTGTTTCAATTATAATGTGCAATCGTGAAAATCTTAGAAAATACTAAATATATTATAAACCTATTCTCAGACCTAACGAATGTAATAACTACACTAACCACATATAGACAGACAGTTTGTTTGTTTTCTTTCGCATCCTATTTCTGAAGAGAACATTTTGTAAATTTAGTCTAGTCTATTTTAATTTGTATTTTCTGTTATTGCTTTAAAAATTAATAAACTTTATATCTTAATTGATTTAAATGTATCAATAATAATATTTTTTTGAGATTTAGTCTAAATGTTTCTACTTTATAATTCTTTATAAATACAATTATGTTACCTTAACCTTTAATGGAAATCGGAAACGAAAGCTGTAACCTGAGATATTATTATAGATATTGAGGTGATGAGCCTAGTTCAGGTGCAGCAGACCATATTTTGTAAATCGGTACACTTTTTCTGAATAAAGAATTATTATTATTATTTTGGGCATGACTTTTAGTTCCTCGCCTCTCCCATGGCCGAAAAAGAAAATATAAATTTTAAATGGGAGAGGCGGTACTTCCCGACAAAAGCACAGTCAGTCGGATTCAGGGAGTCAGGTTCAAGAACCGACGGACGATCCGAGCCGTATCGAGCAGCACCGCTTTCTGCATTTGTGCTGGAACCGACACGCCACAGAAATCCAACCGCCTCAAGTTGGTCGCGAGGCTGGTTGGAATTAACCCGTTCGCGGACAAAACAATTGGGATTATTTCTGTCGAAGTCACACCCCACATGTCGGTGATCTCGTGAGCCAGATCGAGATATTTCCGACGCTTCTCGGTGTCGGCTTTCACGAGACCCTCGTCATGAGGGATAGTGACATCCACTAGAAATACCCTCGACTGCGACCGATCCCATACCACGATATCAGGCTTATTCGCTAGAATAGTCCTGTCCGTGATAACGGATCGGTCCCAATAGATTTTGGCACGGTCGTTTTCTAGGATTGGCTCCGGCAGATACTTGTAATACGGCAGCCTCTGTTGCAAGAGTCCGTATTTCAGAGCGAGCTCCTGATGCAGGATTTTGGCTGCTTGGTTGTGTCTGTGCAAGTACTCAGTGTTAGCAAGAGCCGAACAACCGGAAATAACATGCCTAAGTGACTCTCCGGGACGGCCACATGCTCGACAGATGTCTGTGGTACCGTCCTTTAGGATGTATTTCCGATAGTTCCGCGTCTTGATAACCCGGTCCTGTATTGCACAGACAAAACCTTCGCGGCTTTACGGTCCACGAAAGGTTCGTAAAGTACCTTGTAAAACCTCCCATGCAGCTCCTTCTCTTTCCATACGGACTCCCGATCAGAGGTGCTAAGTACCTCCGGGGTTCGCCAATCCTGTGAGGCCAACGATAAGGGAGTCAGTCCTTTATCACTAGCGACCACCCCTCCCCGAATACTATCATCCGTCATCGTCAAAAAATAGTTTCTGAGGTTGCATACCTCGCGGTTGTGCATGGTTTTGGCACTCAAGAGGCCTCGACCACCACACTTCCGCGGGATATACAATCTCATAACCGACGATCTCGGATGATGCATTCGATGAGAGGTCATCGTCGTGCGGACTCGTCTGTCCAGAGCGTCTAGTTCGGACTGAGTCCATCTGAGCACGCCAAACGTGTACATCAGTACAGGCATGACCCAGGAGTTAATGGCTCGGATCTTATTAACGCCTGATATTATTATTATTATTACCCTTTAGTACTTCTGAGTAGAGTAGATTTATGATTGTGGAAAAGAAATTACGAAAGGTGCAGTAAACCCGAAGATTAGCTTTACAAACAAGCAAAAAAAGTTGCCTTATATATAGGCAATACATTTCCTTGAATAAATTAATGCGTCAAGCATAGAAGAAGAAGTATGGAGTAATATCAAATTTTTCAGACTTTAAGATTATTTTGTATTGGATTATGCATAAAAGCATTACACAAACTACCATGAATTTGAATTGACACGGGCCAATTATAAAATACTTTTATTCATTTACTGTCAAAGCCTGTGGCCAAATTAAAACGAGAATAGTAATAATAGCCAAATGGACTCTTAAACTACAATGTTTTTTTTTTTATTTATTTAACAAAAGTTTCCTTTCCTTCCTTCCTTTCAAAAAACACTTACTGAATGCCTATTGTTCCCATTGGGTTTACCAGAGACCATCGATCGTCGCTTTTCACGATCCTAACAAATCTCTCTTGCTTCCCTCACATTCATTAACGTTCTCATATACCTATCATATTATTGTTTCCTTTTTGGTCTTTCGCCTTTGTAAGAACGTATCCAAAAACTTATCACCAACATTAACAATCCTAGTATTTTCTAAGATTTTCACGATTGCACATTATAATTGAAACAACTATTGATTTTCGGATATTTTAATCGCGTGTTATTACATTATTTTTCGTCGGGCTTTAAAAATACGCGATTAAAATATCCGAAAATCAATAGTTGTTTCAATTATAATTAAACAATCCTCTATATAATACTATACTGCCCTTTCGTAGAGTATAGAACGTAGCCGTGACTACAGGGAGCAGCGCTCACCCTTAAACTTATACAAGCAACGTTATCAAAACCAATTCTCCAATCCTGATGCAAAAATAACAAAACTGCAATATGCTGTTACCGACAAAAATCAAACAAACAATTTGTAAAAATCATGTTTTGACAGCGACTTTCCCCCCAAAACACTCATTCACCACCGATTGGAGCAGCGCTAATCCACAGAGCACACTGCTAGGCACGCGCACAGAGTGTTATTTACTAGGTAGTAATAGTTCACAATGCGGTGGGGAGGTTATCATTCGCTGACATTCAGATAGACTAAACTGGGTGGTGAAGAATTGTCTCTGAAAGGTGCCTGTACAGTGTAGGGCAAGCTAAGATATCAGGTGAAGATATACGAGTATATTCGTTTAGGGAAACCAATCACCCGTGAACGTTTTAAAACGTATAACTTCACCCAAAATCATAATAATTTTATTGTTTTTTGTAACGAATACATGGGTAATGAATTACACCAATGAACTGAGGCCATGAGAGCCAGAGCGGCCTAACTGTATTTTTTTCAATACTGATTTTATTCGAACAGACTATTGTAAACAGCAAATCTCAAAGGTAGATACCTAGGATTAATAAAATCACTAAAATAAAAAGAATATCTCATATTAAACTCTAAAGCAGCAAAGGTTGTTAGGATACATTTTATTTACTAAAGTTACAAATATTTGAAATCAGGGCATCTAGGTTTTCCTCAATACTGCAAACTTTTGTTTATGAAGTTAGGCCGCTCTAGCTCTCATGGCCTCAACTGTGTTAGGCCGTAATGGAAAATTAAATAACACAACGACTCTCTTGATTACTTGAATGATTACGTCCGTAGCTGAGTGGTTAGGTAACTAGCTTCTGGACCCGGAGGTCGCGGGTTCGTTCCCCGCTGAGGGCAGCATTTATGTGATGAGCATAAATGGTATTTCTTAGTTTTGGATGATATTTATATGTGTATCATATAATATTAAATATATCGTTAAGTTAGTATCCCGTACAACAAGTCATTAAGTTGTTCTTACTTTGGGGCTAACTTGATCTGTCTCATATGTCTGTAATTATTTTATTTATTTACTTTACTCGATTACAAAACTTTGTTTACGCCATTAATTCCCAGACTTTTGCGTTTGGTTATAATTTAAGTATCTTATAGCTGTCTGTGGACGTAGAACGTAAACGCTATACCGGAAATCTCGTCCTAAGTTGCCACTAAATAGTCTGGCGGACTTCGTAACGGAGCTTTAGATTTATTAAGCATATTTTGTAAGTAATGGTCACCCATCCTTTGCAGGTGTGGCGGTTCTTTATTGTTTGCTTTACTAACGAAACTATGAAGCTCGAAAATAAATTTGCTTAAATATGTTCTAGCAGCTTGTGACTGTCGCGTGTTCCAAAACTCTAAGACATTATGCAACATTAATAGACTATTCGTTTAAAAAAGTACGATATTTGAAATAAACATTGCATAAACAAGATTACAAAATAAGAGGACGAGATCGGAGGTCACATTTGGATCAAATAGAAAATTTGCTCAAAAATGCAGGTGTCCCAAGTATGAAGAATAAAAGAGCATGTATGAATAATTTTTAACAAACAGAAAACCGATTTCGTAGTTGAGAAAACAACCGAAAATAAACAATCATGTACTAAAAAGTAAGAAATAAGTTTTTAAATTAAATATGAGTACTGTGATTATCACCTTAGGAATTTCTTTATTCCACACGCGTCAGTTCAACCTTCCTAAATCTTAAAATTCTCTTAAATTAATTTGTGAGTCGGTGCCAGCCTGCGTGATAAATGATAATAAGTGTGTATATCGCACTTCATGTACGTGTACAATGTAGGATACCTACATGGCGAAAAAAGGCGAGCAGTGATTGAAGAAACCTCAAAAATTTAAAAAAACAACGCTACCCGTGCGAAGCTGGGACGATCCACTAGTAGTGAATAAAAGTAAATAAGCTACACACATATACTTATGTTATTAATCCCAATTGGGGTAGGTAGAGACTATCAATCGCCACATCCTGGCGAATCTGTCTAGCTTCGTTTACATCCATCAATATTTTCTTTCATTCTTTGGACGTCTGCCTTTTTGAGTACAGTCTCTATTTGGTCCAAATGTGTCCTCCGCGGCCGTCCTCTACTAACATTACCTTCCGAAAAAGTAAATAACTTTTTAAAAATAATTAAAATTGAATATTAAACCATCTTTAAAGTTATTTATTTGCGCAAGTCAGTGTTCTAATAAAAGGTCTAATAAAATTTTGAATTTCTGAATGATGTTGGTTTTGGTATTTTATAGGGTTCAAAAGAAATATTGTTCGAAAAAAGTAATAAAGCAAATATGTATATACAATAAGTGTGTGCAAGTACAGATGATGTCCACAAATAACAACTTCTTTGATTTTATAAGCCTTATGTAATATTTTTTGCGATAAGATTTTTTAAACATCCCTCGTTTATTTTCATTAATAGAAAATATAAAGTATAACAAAAATGTTGTTGATTTTTAAAACGGCTCTACATCTGCATATCAAATATATTAAATTGTAATTTTACGATGAAAACTGAATGAAACTGAATGTAAATTTTTGTATTTGTATTTTTTATATGCGACCTACAAAATCTTTTTCTGTGTAGCCGAATACAATTTGTATGAAAGCAATCGGCTTCGACCTTACTTGTTTTACAACCATTAAAGTAGCATGTCCAATTGGCATAAACCTAACTAACAGACAACTCAATTAAAATGTATGAAATTCTATCGCAGGCTATTTCCGCAGGTGGCCATAAATGATGCTGCTCCATTAATTGGCGCTACTGAGTTACGCCGGCTACTTCTTCACTATTTGTAGTTTTAATAGGTTATATGTCAGTGTATTCGTACAAAACAGCGATAGGCCTGCCCCCTATCACGTGAGTACACTGTCCATGAAAAACGTGGGTACTCCGAACACCAGGTGACAAAGTCACGTGATGTTCAGAAGTATTAGTACCTCTGCCAACCCCTTCGGGGATATTCGGCGTGAACGTTTATGTTATGTTATGTCAAAAGTAAAGATTTATACATCTTTTTGGACAAAAATTAAACCGCCTCGCCTCCACGGCCATTTGACAGGAACCCAAATTTTCATACAAAATTTGATAAACAACAGAGTCGTCTACGTATGCATTTTGGTATTTTTAAAAAAAATATATCACGCAGCTAAACCCCATAAAAAGTAGATGGGACCACAATGGGAGCATATATCCAACCAAACAGAAATACTACTTTAGTAATCCATTGACTAAGAACAGAGAAATCGCGTCAAATACATACAAAAAAACACAATCGAATTGAGTACCTCTCTCTTTGAAGTCGGCCGAAGATAACGGTGGAAATCACACCTAGAGTGTAGCTAGAATAAAATGTTTAAACTTTGAATTAAAATTCAATGAAACTATTTAAACGTCTTGTTAATGAAGTGAATTTAAATTAATGCATCCAATCAGTAGTCCATTTTTTTTACATCGTGTCCTCAATGATTTTTAGGATGTTATTTGGCGACATGAAATTGTTCATACTTCTACTTACATTACTTATCGTTATCATTTACATATTTCGTATATTTTAACCCCCTAAAACCCTTAAAACACTGCCGTGAAGTTGCGCAAATGTAGTGATATAATATTTCTAGCATATGAAAAATACCGGATTATAAACGAGATGGTTTTACCATAACTTCAATTCACGGCCTCTATTCCACTAGTTACTAACTTTATACTTATTATTTAAAAGTTTGTTCCTTAAGGGAAAAGTCATAAGATCGCATCATTAAGAAATACATTATTTTTATATTTATCACATGCATACATATACTCACGGCCATAAATCCCAAAAAGGGGTAGCTAGAGCTTTAGAGCTAGAAACTCTTTAGCCATATTTGGATGTTGATAGGTAACAAGATGGTAGAAATAAAGTATAATTGGTTTTGGGTCTTCTTCCACATCGCCCAAATATCATTTTAAAAAAGCCCCATACCCTTAGTCGCCTCTTACGACACCCGTGGGAAGAAAGGGGTAGTGACATTCTAAGCCAGCACTACACGGCAATCACCTATCCGCCCTAAACAGTGAAGCTGCTGTAGCGGTCCGTCTATTAAACATCTTTCAAAGATCGATTGTGTTAGTAGAGATATACGTGGGTTCTATCCTTGAAAAACATTTTACTGTCCCAACATCTCGCACCATGCTTTGCATATTGTGTATGAAGAAGTTTGGAGTAATCATTCATTTCTAAGCGAGATGTACTTTGCTGTGTAGTGTCGGCTTAGAATAGCACTACCCCATTTCTTCCGGTGGGTGAACGTAAGAGGCGACTAACGATATTGGGGCTTTTAAGGGATTTTTAAGCGATGTGGTTGGAGACCCATCATAACAACCTTTATTTTACCATCTTTTCCCCACTCAACTTTCCAAACGTGGCTGAGGAATTTCGAATTCCTTAGCTCTGGCTACCCCTTCTAGGGATTTAGAGCCGTGAGTATATGTATGTATGTACTCAAACCCATTTGAAGAGACAATTTAGTTAATTATTTGGCTCAATAATTATTACCTCCCTTATCAGATTCAGTAAAAAAAATAAGTTGACTACTTGGGAAAGTATATCTTATTTCATCACGCGGGAAAACATCGTAAGGATTCCCACATCGCCAAGTTATATTAGTCTAGTAAAATTGAATTCAGGCCTGCCCCCTGTCATATAAATGCACTATCCAAGCAAAACGTGGTTTATCTGAACACCGGGTGACCTAAATGTCATGTGATATTTAGTAGTATTAATACCTCTGCAACCCTTTTGGGGATAAACAGAGCCAACGTTTGATATTAAGCTATATGATATATCTATTATCACATCATATATATCAAAACGCTTACAATTTTTTTTTAAAGTAATCCGTAGAAACAGTTATAGAGCAGAATTGCACTACCCAACCAGCGTCGACAATGTAAATGGCAGACGCCTTCCCGCATTAATAGGCGATAATAGTTGAGATTTATCATCAGGACCGGCTTGGCCGCGGGTGATGATTATCAGTGAGATATCACCGCCGGCTGGTGATGAGGGATGATAATTTGATAATTAATTGCTTGCTAATAGAGTCGATGAGTTGATAGTCACTGTTGAGTAAGGTATTTTAATTACTATTTAACTTCCGAATACACCTTCCGAATCCGAAGTAGAGTCAGTAGAGTAAGATTTAACTTATACGTAAGTTTGTGACGTTCAAAAAATAGAGAACAATTCTTTTTATTTTGAAATAAATATTTTTTATCTTTATCTTTAACTCTATGGCGAATAAAATTTTTAGTTAGATTAGCTCTATTATCATCTCGTCCTTTGAGGTCGATACAGGATAACAATAAGGTTGGAAGATCGGCGTTGAAAGATGCAGTTGGAAAAATACGAAGGCGGGCTGATAAGTCTGGTAAAAATCTATTTTGAAATAAGATTATCGCAAAGTGCAACGAACCTCCTTGTTCGCATCCTGTTATTCGTATCCTGTTATTTTTTTTATGACGGCTATCAAAGAAAAACAATTGAACACATTACTTCACGCGAAAAACAACTACTACAAAACAAAGACTTAATCAATATTTTGGAGACTCTGCTCCATCGATTAAAATTATTCATAAAAGGTTTACTGATTTTCGGTGTGGTTGCACTAACACAAGTTTACTCCCAGGAAATAAAGCTTTCTATAAATAAAAGAATATATTTAGGTAATCTTGTTTGTTAGAGGGAGTATAGAGTTAAAGGGATTAACTTGACGCCTACTATGACATAAAGTTCTGTGTTAGAGTAGCACCATACCGTCTCGTCTAGTGAATAGCTTGGTGTAGGATGAATTCTTAAACGAAAGTTCGGAAATGTATTAACGTAAAATAGTTACAATCTTTTCCCTCTAGTGACTTAACAAACCTTGATTCTGAGTCTGTGACAGCTTTTTTGTACCGTGAGTATATTTATATTTAAATACTCACATAAAAGTCTTTAATCAACTCAAGTAATTTTAACACTTGTAAAACCACATTATATCCGAAAACTACCGTTCATTAAGATATCGAGGCCAGATTTTAAGCAAATATCCGTATTTCATGAAAAACTTCATAAAATAATATATCTCGGCAATACATCTTTGCAGTAACTAGAACAATAACTGGCGGCAAAACCGGTGTTGCCCGATCAATCGAGTAATAATCGATAAAAAAAATATCTCAATTAGCCGACAGGCCTTACTTCGACAAGACGTAACTTATACCTGGTCATACTGGGAGATTATGTAGCGTGTCTGAGCGCAGAAGTGCATATTACATTATTATTAAACAAGTGAATAAAAAGTTTTGAATGTAATTTGCCTCTTAGATTTTGGTTCTTCTTTATTTATTTTATTGTATACTAGCTTTTTGCCCGCGACTACGTCCGCGTGGACTACATTTTTTGCAACCAGTTTACATCCAAATTACCAAAACACTATCTAACTACACTAACTTCTGTTTTTTTGTATTTATATTCCCGTGGGCGATGTAATAGATATAAAGAAAAAAAACAAAAAAAATACGCAAAAAGACTTTGACCACCCAGGATTCGAACCTGGGTCTTTCGTACTTAGTGTTTACCAAACGGTATAGCGCTACGCCACGCAGACATTTTTGTAAGTCTCAAATTTGTGATATCCTATATATCCAGCAGTCATACTATTGACAAACAATTAAATGGACAATTATTTTGATGAAAATGGATGAAACACTTATTTTTTCCAAAAAGACTATTAATGAAGAGTCCGATAAAGTCGGTCGATGAAATAATTAATCGTGTAAATATGGGGAACCATATAAAAGTTATGTTTTTATGCTCCTGTGGGAACCCTTGCGAAATCCGGGATAAATTATATCCTATATGTTGGCCAGGTGTATAACCTACATTCATGCCAAATTTGATCAAGATCGGTCCGGTAGAATTAACGAGATGAACGGACATACAGACAGACAGACAGACATTTTTTTCAAAAATAGCAAATTTGGCTTCAGTATCGAAAATAAAACATATTCCACCGGTTTTTATTTTTTTTTCTTCAATGTACAGTTTTGACCTCGTTACAGTCTTATTATAGTATAGATTATAGCTGTGTAGTGTCGGCTTAGAAAAATCCTATGTTTGAGGCGATTAAGAGTTTTTTAAGTGATTGTTAGGCGATGTGTGGCTGGAGAGCTGTCACCAACGATACTTAATTTTTATTATCATCCCCTAGGGATAAACAGCTGTGAATATACCTATATACGGTAGGTATATCATGGAATTTTCATGATTTTTTTCTTCCTACGTTAATGGTTTCAGAAAACAAGGAATTAAAGGAGCTTGATGTGTCAAGTTTACACAGATTACCTTAATTAGTTTTACATGAACGTTTATTTTTCGGAACCAATGCATTTTTAAATCACATGATCCCCTCTAAGTAGCACAGCCACAAACCAAATGGAGGGTTAAACGCAATAGATAACGGGTATTTAATCCCATTTTACACTGTAGTGTGTTATATCTACATAGAAAGTTCGTTTGCAAATCTTTGACGATGTTAACCAGCGGTCGGCACGCGTTACAGGTATGGTGATAATTGGCACGTCATGAAAACATATATCTTTATTTTCTATCTTTGTTTTCCTATATTAACTGTATGCCTTTTTTAAAAATCGTAAATCTTCGGTGCTCAATAAGTTTGCTAAGAAAATGTTAAAGAGAAAACTAGAAATGCTCAACCCCATTTAGCCTTTTGCTGTATGCCTTTGGGGAAGCAGGAGAATTTGTGCTGTAACTTTATAAACATGTTGAAGTGTAATAGCACTGTATGTATTACTCCATTACTCCCCTTGGATGCACCACAATTGGCCAAGAGTATAGTAAAGGGAAAGGGTAGGACAATCGGGGATCGATGTTCTAGACAACAATTTATCTTAAAATTTTATCATCCTATTGTTTTTCACTTTCAACATGACGACCCGCTCTCCGTTGCTGTTTCCTGGAAAAATATTGATGAATGAAATATGAATTGAAGAAATATGACATATATTTTTCTAATATGTAACTCATGATTATTCAATATTGCCTCTAATGAATTAAAGAAAACTTAAATAAATATATAATTAATAATAACTCTGGTATTTTTCATAGCAAATAATCCAGAACAGCCCTGAGGTTGATTTGTGAGGTTATAAACAAAATAATCCTCACAAATCCCTTAAACAATCCTATACAGCCTTACAGGACACCAGGAAGCGTCCACAATCCACAATATTTCGCGAGATATCCCGCGTCTCCCGAGCTCTCCCGAAACGTATATGAGTGTCGTAACTCGGCATCGCGGCTTGTCGCTGTCACCCTCGCCTGCCTGCGACACCTCAATTGTGGATTTGTGCGCGCATCATTACTAGGGGGGTTGCGTTCAGATGTACTATGGCACTTTCGTTAGGGATTTATATTTTGTATCGTTTTTTCGCTAAGGCACTTTTCAAATATTAAATTAGCATGGAATGCGACTTTTGAAAGAGTTTTTGGATAATATATATTTTGGATCCCATCATGGAGTATATTTTGATCGTTAAAGACGCTATATTCAATGCAATAAATACCAAGAAAGAGTAGCCAGAACTTTAGAATAAGAAACTCCTCAGCCACTTTTTCACACCATTCCACCTCTTCTCCCTATACATATATTACAGAAAATAAAAATATAACTGTATTTACATGACGTCCTGAACATATCGCCATTGTAAATAGTTCGGAACAATCTCAGCACCATAAACAAACAATTCGGTATGCAAAGTTTTACAAAAGTGGTGCTGATTACGAAACCATTTCGAGATATTATGTTTTTAAAACACATTTTCTTGAAATTAAATCAAACAGAGCTAAGATGACCGTTATTTTAGCAAAAAACTGTAACAGTATTTGACCTTCAAAGTTATTACAAAAACAATCGCTTTTGCAGTTTATTAATAAAATATCGAAAATCATAGGTTTGTTTAGTATAATATCGTTATAATTTCATTTGAGATCACAAATTCGTGAAATGTTTTGCAATCAGCATCATTTTTATTAAACATTTCGCTTTATTTGCATGCCGCTACGTGATATTTTCGATCGATGACGTCATTAAGTACAAAAGTTGAACAATCTTTAAAAAATCATAACTTTGCAATTACTCATTTTAAATGAAAAATATTCAAATTGGTCTTTTATTTTCGTGTTCGCTATTCAATAAAAATATTTAATAAATACCAAAAAAAAACTTTGCATACCGAATTCTCTCAAATCCCTAACACAATCCTATGCAGGCTTCAAGCAACCAGGAAGCGTCCACAATATTTCGCGAGATATTCCCGCGTCTCCCGTGCACTCCCGAAACGTATGAGTGTCGTAACTCCGCATCGAGACTTGTCGCTGTCACCCTCGCCTGCCTGCGACACCTCAATTGTGGATTTGTGCGCGCATCATTACTAGTGGGGTTGCGTTCGGGTGAACTATGACCTATGTTACTTTCTTTTGACATTATTCTACCTCTACATGGGTACGCTGTGAGCTTTATATTCAAAAAAAAAACGGACCCAGAACTTTGGAATCATAAATTTTTAAATTCCTTATGAGGATCAAAAGTGAAAAGACGGACATTTGAGAATCTTCGGTGATAGGTTTTCCAACCTTATCGCCTGACAATCAATGGGCCGCAACTTGAGTCAACTCCTTTTTAACTTCACTGTACTATTATAAGTATCTAATTCGCAAAAGTAAAACAAAGCGAAAAAAAGCGTGCACAGTAAAATTCCGAACTCATCCCTGCGCCCACGCCTTAGATAGCATCACGTTAGTTACGAGCTCGGTGAAGGATGTAGCGGCTAACGACACCCCGATACAGCCTGCACAGCCTTCATGCTTATCTGCGATTGTCACGTGATGAGACATCAATCTATACTGTGCTAAGACTTGCACAGCTTTGGCACGGTTTTGTTTTGGTAGCAAAGATGAATTGTCTAAAAAATGGGATGTCTGTACTGTCTGTGCTTGTTTGTGATATTAATATGTAGATTTTTACTATGTTCGTATCTATTTATACACGGTAGAAACGGTTTGACTGGTTGTCTGTTTTTTTCCAACTAATCTCTCTAACAACTGCATCTTTTTTTACGGGACTTAAACTGGCAGATAGGTGAAGAGAAACACAGACTTTTATCTTTTAATTAGGCATTTTATTTCAGAATTTAAATATAATCAAAACTGCTCATGCGAAAAATTTGAAAAGCTTTGTTTACTCAGTGGAAACTCGACCTTACAAGGGAAACTTGGCATGCTTACCAAGGCGCGGTGACAATTCAATAATAATGAAAGTTTATCTTCAATTCTTATTAAGTTAAAATAGCTATGTTTTTTTTAAGGTTTGATATTCAATTGGCTTCAAAAATATGTCTTAAATCCCAGCTACAAAAACTATGAAGTATTTTATGAAAATAATCTCACTAAAGTATGTAATCACTAAAACAGTTAAAACAAATCTTAGTTCGAAAGCCTATTACAATGTTAATGATTACATTAATGATGAAATGGCTTGGTGGCATCGGAGCTCTGCGCAGGATGTTTCCGGGCTGACACCAAAATTGTAATGGACGTAAAAAAGATGTGTGTTGATGAGTTTCTTACGGGTTTTTCTCTCAACAAAACACCTTCTAAATCCGAAGTAAACTTAGTATTAAGTTGATATTTGATGTTCAAAAAAAAAACAAAGATTTCTCTTATCACTTTGTAGTATAATGTTTTTTTATTTTTACCAAAAAAAATGTAGCAAATAAAATAATAATTCTTTTTTATTCAAAGATCATACAATTACAATAAAGCGTGATCTGAGTCACCACGCTGCATGTTTATCACATTGTCTTCCCTGCCCACACCTTGCGAGCCAAGGTCGCGAACTTATGTTTCGAGATATGAAAACAATGTCCAAGCGATATGAACCCGATTTAACAACCGATCAATGAGCGTGCATTAGTGGGGCGATAAAGATAAGAGGTGTAAGGAAGAGTTCACTATATACCGGAAGACGATAATATATTTTTTCAAGAATCATACATATTATGAGCCAATACACAGCGTTCCATCAGCTTACATACATATACTCACGACTATAAATACCTAAAAGGGGTAGCCAGAACTTCAGAGCTAGAAACTGATCGGCCACATTTGGAAGTTGATAGGGGACGCGATGGTAGAAATAAAGTATCGTGGCTCTCTAACCGCATCGCCTAAAAAACACATAAAAATGCCCCATACCTATAGTCGCCTCTTACGACACTTATGGCTAGAAAGGGGTAGTGAGATTCTAAGCCGGCCCTGAGGTATGGAATAATCATGTGGCGTAATTCTGTTCACATACCCAAACTATTGGCTTTACAAAAGCGATGCATACGCGCTATTTGTGGTATAGACCCACAAGAGTCATGTAGACCTTATTTTAAAGAATTAAAACTAATGACATTAACGTCCATATATATATATGAATCATGTTTATATGTACGACAAAATATTTCCAGTTGTAAAGCCATGTATCAGGAGGGAAGTAGACTACGGCAGAAATATCCGCACAATATTGAAGTGCCATTTTCACATTCAAGTTTGGAAAATAAATGTTGTCGAGTGATGCTCACTAAAATTTTTAATAACATCCCAGATGATTTGAAGAGCCGTCAATTAAATCGTTTAAAGTATAAACTGAAAGAGTGGTTGGTTCAAAGCTGCTTCTATGACATGAAGGAATTTTTTAATAGTGTTGTTTAATCATTAATGTACTGTGATATTAAATTATTAATGCTACGTTAGATAATGAATTTTAAATTATATAAATGTTTTAATTATGTTATGAATTTGCATTCCTGCAAAGGTTAGACATGTGAAACAAAAATTCTTAATTGTGTCATCAAATGTACCGTGTCTAAATAGCAAATAAAATGAATTTGTTGTTTCCAATCTTGTGCAAGTGTGAATGCGACCTTAACTGAAATACGTACATTGACAACAAGTAATAACCGCCCACCCGGCCGTATGTATCAAACTCATTTTATATTAATATCTACCCCTTATTTTAAATTTAACTATATTTGTATCACTCAAAAAGAAAGAGACGAATAAATACATATATACGAATAAAATAGACCCACAATGGATGGATTTGCTAGGACGACGACGTAAGGATATTTAAATAAAAATTTGCAATACTTTTAAACTGTGTAGCTTAAAATAGCACTAACTCATTTCTTTCGGTTCGTCTAAGATGCAACTTAGGATATTGGGGTTTTTAGACATTGTGGGGCGTTCTGGTTGAAGACCCAAAATTTGCTACCTTTTCCCTACACAATATCCTATAATATCCTATAAATCTCAATAACCTATAAATAATTAATTTATCGATCTCACCTTCCAAAGGTTGTCTGGAAGAGATCCCTTTTAGCGATAAGACCGCCAATTGTTCCTCACTGTAACTGTTTGTTCATATTATTATTTTTGTAATTTTGTTATTCTATTCTATACCAAAGTGGCTGACGAATTTCTAAATTGGCAGCGCAGGCTCACCCCATTTTTGGTACCTATGAAAAGCCGTGATAGGACACTCCTACTCAATTAATATCATGTACAATGAATTTGAATATAATCGTCCTATCACGGCTATACGGATATGGTAATCCATATCCCCATTCCCCACTCAACTCCTAAAAGTGGCTGATGGTGATAAGTTTCTTTGAATTTGGCTTTTTGGAACTTATAGCCGTCAGAATATGTATGTTTGTAGTTTGGTACATAATCAAAGTTAGAAACCACCTTTATAAACAGAGGAAGATAACAGCGAACGGAATACAGACAGTTCATTCCAACACCCAATAACTAATCGTACCGTTACGTGATGTTCCACGTCACAGACAGTGTTTCTGTCCACCCCCCGCCGCTATCCTGCACAGTTATGATTGCATGTCTCTGTTATCTGTGATGACAATATAACATTGTTTGTGTTTGGCCTGTGATTTGGTTTTGAATGCGTTTCTGTCTTTAGTGGATTTTGGATGAAAGTCCAATCTAAATGGGATCTTTTTATTCATGTTGAACTTAGTCCTTTTGTAGGTTAACTGAGTATAACGAAACGAGAGAATTACCTTTATTTTATCCTTTTTTAATAACAAATGATAAATCTTATTTAAATCTTAACCAATTTTATAACCTAGACAGGCAGATAAAATATTAAAACTAAGCTTATTTTTAAATAAAATTGACTCAATCAACATACAACATACATACATACATACATATACTCACGGCTATATTTCCCTAGAAGGGGTAGCCAGAGCTAAGGAATTAGAAATTCCTCAGCCACTTTTGGAAGTTGAGTGGGGAAAATATGGTAAAAATAAAGGTTTTTAGTGATGGGTCTCCAACCGCATCGCCCAAAAATCCAATATAAAGCCCCGATACCCTTAGTCGCTTCTTACGACACCCGTGGGAAGAAAGGGGTAGCGACATTCTAAGCCGGCACTACACGGCAACAGTAAACCTTTACAATAAATAAAACGACGTAACAATAAATTGACGTAATCAATTTTAAATTAAAAAGTAGCTTTTAGAATGGTGATTATAGTATTTTTTAGTTTAGTAACATACAACATCTTGCAGATTTAAAACGATACATACATATACTTACGACCATAAATCCCAAAAAGGGGTAGCGAGAGTTTTAGAACTAGAACCTCCACAGCAACATTTGGAAGTTGATATGGGACAATATGGTAGAAATAAAATATCGTTGGTGATGGGTTTCCAACCGCATCGCCCAAAAACCAATTTAAAAAGACCCATACCTATAGTCGCCTCTTACGACACCCGTAAGTAGAAAGGGGTAGTGACATTCTAAGCCGGTACTACACGGCAAAATGAGCCACTAATAAATAATGAAACAACCTAAAAGCTATTACTTTTCCCGTCGAGTTTGATCACCACATCACCAGCAAAACAACGGTAGCGCAACGTTTTAATATAATAAATACTTTATTAACCGAGGCGCGGTGTGTATAATAATAATACGGCGATTACACTAATTATAATAGTTGATGAATCTGTGTTGCCACATCGTATTTGTCAGCTGGAATCTCGACCTATGAATACAATCGACCGTGGACGAGTTGCTTTGTGGACAAAACGCTATGGTTTTTATTGAATTAAGATTATTTCTTGATATTGTTGGCTTAAAGTATTATTACCCGGGTAAGTGCTGCTCTGCCACCGATGAGTGTAGTTTGCAAGTGTTAGGGATTTTTTTAGGGTTGTTTGCATATTATCCATGTTTTTGTTCATGAAAACCTCATATGGGGATTATTTCTAAAAAATAAAGAATAAATAAAGGAAAGAAAAATTTCGACACAGGCGGGAATCGAACCCGCGACCTCGGGTATACGCCCCAGTCGCTCTTGCCAATTGAGCTACCGTGTCAATGGCTGCCAGCGCGAAATTCTTCTATCCTTTGTTTCTTTTACACTTTTAAGTAGTGTTTGCGTTCCCTACCTCCGAATTTTTTGCAATTTCGGAAATTCTTCAACTTCCGAAATTGTAAAAAATTCGGAGGTAGGGAACGCAAATTTTTCTTTCCTTTATTTATTCTTTGTTTGCATATTATTGAGAATTAAATATTTTGCATTTAAGATATTATTCGCAACTTTGGCTAGAAATAGTATTCTGTTTTTCTACCTTTGAAAAATGTTTTTTTTAACAACTATATAAAAATTTGTTTCAGTTTTTGGTCACATCGGCTGTACACGTAATTAATTCAAAAGCTTGCTTGAGTTGAAAGTATACTTATGTAGATTACCACATAGTAAAGAGAAAAATACAAGCTTTTCATTGGCTGTTCTGTTTTTAATGTTTGTGCTTAACTTAATATATTGGGTAACAAATTTTTTAAAGAGTATTTATTTACATTCTAATAATTTTTATATATTTATTTATTTATCCACAAATATAAGTATTAGAGAAATAGATCTGATACAGTTATATTACATATACTATAACGAGTTGCATACCTTGCGAATCCGAAGTAGATTCAGTAGAGTTAGATTAAACTTATACGTAAGTTATTGGTGACATTAAAAAAAAGAGAATTACTCTTTTTATTTTCAACTAAATTATTTTTATTTTTTATCTTTACTATTGCCCGTTATCCCTTTTCATTTTGAACCCGTCTCTTGTTGACTCCATAGGTTAGGTAGTCCAAGTCTAAGTTAAAGAAGTATTTTGATTGAGTTAGTGGTTCATATCTCGACGCATACGTTTGATCGCTCCAAGATTTATGACTATAATCGGCCATTGCGCAACTCTGGACGCCATCCATCGAATTATCAAGTGTTGTAATTTGGACGCAAACCGTTTCGTTTCGACTCGTTTAAATTAGTGCGACTTGTTAATGTATGTGATTAAATAATTATAGTTAATTTGATTTGACTGTTTGTTGTGTTAATATAACAGATTTTTTATGTGTCTTATTTAAAACCTATAAATTGGTCGGTGATTAGTTAAGCAACTCATTGATAACAAAGATTCATCATATATTTGTTGATTTACTAAAAATATAGCTAAAGAAATGTTAACTAAGTTACATTATTCATGAACAAAGATTAAGCGCGTAGGTAATATGAACTCATATTAAAAATATGTGCAGCGAATACAATTAAATCGGTAACTCACGATTAACCACTTAACCAGTCAAAACAAACATACGCGCAGATGTCTTGACATCTTGACAGGTCGCGGCACATTAGTGAAACGAAACGTTAATTTGAATTCGCCATTTTCAACAATACTTTCGCGCCACCCGCTAACTGACATAAGGTTGACGTAAAAATGCGCGGGAGGTGACGGGCGGAGTAAATGTTGCACTCTCAAATAGTTCGTAGTTATTTTAATGTTTAATTTTTTTCAATTAGTTTATTCATACCAACCATTTGTAGAAATTTCATCGAATTGCGTTCTTTTACACCTGTCATTTGATTTAAAATCTGTTGCCTTCTTAACTTTCAAAAGTGGCTGTTATTTTATAATACTGGCTATCACACCGTTGGATTAATAACCGTAAACAGTTATTGGGAATATTGGGATAAGTTTTTTTCTGATTCTTTGCCTTTTAAATTGCAAACTTAGCAGGACTTATCTCACTCACACGAGCACGGACAGAGGTGCAAGCTTGCAGAGTTATTAGAGCACATTTATTAGATTTTTATTCTCATACTATGTTATAACACCTTAAGCCCATTTCACATTAAAATTTAACCCCAAATGTAACAACATGGCTACCTCGATTCATCCTTCCGAAAACAAGGAACATCAATTAAAATACCTCCGACTTACCATAGACGCAGCGATAGACTAACCAAACCGCACCCCCGCCGTTTCATTATCACCTCTTTCGAAAAATACTCCTTTCTTAATTTATAACTCCTTTTAGGGGTGGCTCGCGTCCAAGATATTTATTGCTCTATGCACAATAAAATGGCTATTAGTTTGTCACATGTTTTGTGTTGTATACCGATTATTCGTGACATGTGAGATTTATTTGTAGTGATAACAATATATTAGTATTTTATAGGGATGGTTTGTTTTGAGATCTCACCGACTGTTATAGCTTTTTTATTTACATTCGTATTGGTAGAAGGACGCCGACAACCCTATAAAAGTTTCTCCTAAATTTTGGGAAGTTTAAATATTTACCATCATACGATTACGGCCTTGACTAACGAAATATCAACTAAGAAAAGCAGACTAGTAGTGGGCAAAAGTAATAGAAGGCCAATTTGAAAATGGATCATATATTTGCGTTTGTGAAGGACTGTCATATTTGACTTGGACTGTACACATTTGACATCTCTGACTCACTTTGTATAAATAAACTTATGTATATAAAATATGTATTTTGCTATACTTAAATGAGTGTGTACATTAGTATGACGGATTACTAACTAGCCCTATTAAAATTCACGTTTTTGATATTTTCACCAATTTTTAAACTTTACCGTCATTGTGATATTCAGTTGTTAGGAGATATTTTTAACATATATTTTCCTTGAAAACTTTCTAGGAACTTTGAAGGAGTGTATATACTAGATTTCAACATTATGAATCTAAATAGGCTATTTGACAATGTTTTGAAAACTATCTTACGGCGTTTATTTGTTTATAAGGAGCCTTAAAAATATACTTTTCTGTCTTTATTATAGCTATTTTATAAAAAAACCGAAAAAGAAAATGCAATTTTTAAATGTGCCGCAAAAACGCAACTTTAAGTAATATGGCGGCTGTGGCACGTAGTGACGTCAATTCCGCATAAATATACACCAAGAAGCGAAGCGATACCTAGCTTGTTTATGCTAATGTGCAATGTACGTCATTATAGAAATAGCCAATTACGGTCGTTTTTAGTCACGTGACAGTTGCAGATTTTGGTAAAATAATGCAATATTTTTATCTCGCATTATCACATATCGCTCTCAGAAATAAATATTAAGACTTATGAAATAAAGAAATGTATATTTTTATTACAGTCAAATAGCCTATTGCAGAGGTTCCATATAAACTTAAATTTCCCATAAGTCCCGTTCCTGTAGGAATTTCGGAGAATTTCCTTCTCAGTGTTCATCTAAAGCACTAAAGCTATCTACATGCCAAATTTGCAAGGTTCAGCCGTTTAAGCTCTGCACTGTCTTTCAGAAAGTCAGTTAGTAACGGATCATTTTTATATATAGAGATAAATCAAAAAAAGTTTGGAATAATTGATCTAATTGGGGTTTATATTTTGATTGTCAAAGATCTAACCTTGATAGTCAAGTTAGAAAAAAACAGGATCGGCTGCATGCATGTTAAAATACTGAAATGTAAGTAAACAGCAAGTGAAAACATCGTGAGAAAACCGACATAGCCTAATTGAAACAACTATTGATTTTCGGATATTTTAATCGCGTGTTATTACATTATTTTTAAAGCACGACGTTTCGAAAACTTTTCAGTTATCATGGTCACGGGAAGACAACAACAGGAAGGCAACTCTGCAAGTCGGGCTTTAAAAATAATGTAATAACACGCGATTAAAATATCCGAAAATCAATAGTTGTTTCAATTACGACATAGCCTAAGTTGTACTTTGCTTTGAACACCAAAATAAAATGTAACTTTATTACCACTGCAACCCTTTTAGGGTTTTACGACACCCGTGGGTAGAAAGGGGTAGTGACATTCAAAGCCGGCACTACACGGCAGGCACCGTACTGCAATGTACAAAAATACATACCTACCCTACCTAATGGAAACTAATCCTAATAATCATACATTCACTCCTAGTTGTAGCCGATGAAACTTGTTTCCAACATAACTTGTCATCCAATATCGCTGAAATGAATGCCGCTGTCTACCCCATTAGGTGTGAATTTATTGAAGGTCGTCCTCATTAGTAATGCGCGATTGATCCTATTTTATTATTAGGCGCAATAATAACACTGTTCTGGATGCGCCCCACTGGGATGTGTTTGAGGGGCAGGATTCAGGTAGCATTTAGGATAAATAAAAAAAGTGATTGTTAGGTAAAGTTATACATATTTTTCTTTAGTTTTAAAAGAGCGGTACAATAAAAAATGCCATGAAATACATTTGTCTATGCTACAACCAACACAATGAATAAAACTACGATGGCTTATTTTTGCCAAAATATTGAATGAATTGTGCATATCCAAGATGTAGTTAAGAAAGTGTAGACACCCGGTAAAGTTAAGATGCAAAAATGCAGTTACCAGCTGCTGTGCTATGCAGAATCAATAACGCACTTTCACTTGAATATACAAGCAGAGGCGATGTAGCTAACACACTTTAATAAACTTAAATAAGTAAATACAAAAGACGACAACCACACATCTTTATCTAAGAAATCTAGACTGTTTGTAAAAAAAATCCGTGATAGGTCAGTGGGAACACCACCGCTTCTCATGCAGAAGATAAAATCCTAAGCTACGCCCTCGTGTCTTTTCTTAAATCATATATGCGGTTAATTTAACAATGTTTTTAACTTTAAGGAATAACATCGTGAGGAAATCCATATGGCTGAGTTATACTTAGACATATTGAAGAGTATTTCTAAAAAGCCTGCTCTTGAGTAGAATAATATGAAATTTAAAAAAAACTCTATCAAATTATCATTACATTTTATTCCATCAGGATCCTGACTGCGCCCCCGGCACCTCTCCTCCAGAGACCATTAACAAGGTATATTTAGTGGATCCAATCGTGACGCGACGATCCTACTGAGTGACACTGACGTTGTTCACTTCTATTTGTTTTAGCTTTTGTCATATTATTTAAATTCTTACACCTTTGTGACGTGAGTCATTGTGTAGCTCGTTTATTAATAAGATTGTAAATGCTGAGGTAAATACAAGAACTTTAACCACTAACTTACAATTTGTCAACACTCAGCGGGATCACCATTCTGGGAGACTTTTGAGTGATGCAGAGAATTAGATCTGAATTTGTTCTATTGAGTTATGCTGATTACAGAATTAGTTGTAAAAGATACGGAGATATAAAATGAAAAAAGGTCGAAGGTTAATATTACCTATCTAAACATCTTATGTTCAAAGGGTCTAGCAGGCTAAGGGAACAAGATTGGCCCCCGAAACCGAACTTGCTGATTTTTATGGTGGTGCACCGGTTTCAGCCACGGTTACTGTGTGACAAAAATCAGCCCTCGATCTTCTTTTGTTTTGGAGACTTTTGACATTTACCAAATCATCAAGGTATTTTTAACTTATATTTTAGATAAACTACGCAAGCTAGAACAACCAAACCAAATCACGATAAACGAGAATAAAATGAACTTTTGATCGCATGTTTTTATGGGGGGCCTACCAATAGTACTTCAGTCAAAAAAACATAGTTTATTTTTTTTAGTACATATTTTTGACTTTTGCCGCAGAGGTACACCCACCAAAAAAATCTCAAAAAGAGCTACTAAAGACATGTACAAGTGCATAGAAAAAAAATTCCAACTATCGTTGTGCGTCATGTCAAAAAATCTAAAATATTTACAATACAACACCAGTATTTAAGAAATATTTTTTTACACATTGGACAATTTTGAAATCAATATAAGAGAAGAATTCATGCTTTTACACGCCGTGTGTCAATCCTGCCAAAAAGACTCCAAGTTTAATGGTTTAATGATTTTGTTTTCGTATTGGCAGAATACCCATGACTTATATTGCCGCTATTGTACTGGTCCACTCTATGAAATAAAAGAAGATTAAATAATAAACAGGGTTATTTGTTATCATAATCATCATCATTTCAGCCTGTATACATCCACTGCTGAACATATGCTTCCGATAATGACTTCCGCTTGTCACGGTCCTGAGCTTCATTCATCGATGTCCCGCAATCCGTCCATCGATCGATGTTCCCCCCCATTGCCACTTGAGGTTTACAATTCTTCGGGCTAAGTCGGTGACTTTAGTTCTTCAGCGGACCTCCTCATTTCTGATTCGATCGCGCAAAGAAACCCCGAGCATAGCCCTCTCCATTGCCCTCTGAGCTACATTGAGCAACTTTGAGCTTTCTTATCTGACCCATATTTGTATTATGCCAACAGTAACTTATGGGGGGTTTTGAGACTGTAGTGCACCATTTGATTGCCAATGTCCAATGACAGATGTCAAAATGTTATCTTCATAAATAGAATCTAATAAACACTAAAGAGTTAAAATATATACTACTCTAGTACTTAAATACTGGTGTTGTATTGCAAATATTTTCGATTTTTTGACATGACGCGCCACGATTTTTGGAAAAAAAATCTATGCACTTGTACATGTCTTTAGTAGCTCTTTTTGAGATTTTTTTGGTAGGTGTACCTACGCGGCAAACGTCAAAAATATGTACTAAAAAAAATAAACTATGATTTTTTGACTGTTGGTAGTACTATTGGTAGGTCCCCCATAAAAAAATGCGATTTAAAGTTCATTTTATTCTCGTTTATCGTGATTTGGTTTGGTTGTTCTAGCTTGCGTAGTTTATCTAAAATATAAGTTAAAAAATACCTTGATGATAAGGTAAATGTCAAAAATCTCCAAAACAAAAGAAGATCGAGGGCTGATTTTTGTCACACAGTAACCGTGGCTGAAACCGGTGCACCACCATAAAAATCAGCAAGATCGGCTTCGGGGGCCAATCTTGTTCCCTTAGCCTGCTAGACCCTTTAAGATATAGAATCTGAAAGAAGTATATAGGTTGAATACAATAAAACACTGACAATGTCACGTGATGTTCAGAAGTATTAGTACCTCTGCCAACCCCTTCGGGGATATTCGGCGTGAACGTTTATGTTATGTAATGTTACAATAAAGTCTATATACAAATTTAAATGTTTAAGAGTAGGGTAGTTTATTACCAATACAAAGCTGGTTCCAATTCTTTACCCTTAATTTCAACACAATACTCGTAGCTCTTTGGCTGGTAATCTGTATAGTTAACTGAGAACTCAACATAAAAGCCCTTCAAGAGTTAGTTATCCTACTCTCAAACCTTTTCTTGTATAGCATTTGGAAACTAATATATAACATATAACATAAACATGTACACAAGTACTAATACGAGACGTGTCCAGAGAAGGTACCCACGTTTTGATTAGACAGTGTACTCACGTGATAGGGGGCAGCCTTATCGCCGTTTTGTACGAATACACTGTCACATGACTAAGTACAACTCAGCCATGTGGGTTTCCTCACGATGTTTTCCCTCACCGTTAACAACCATGATAAATTAACCACACATATGACTTTAGAAAAGACAAATTGGTGTAGGCCCGACCCAGGATTTGAACACTAGTCGTTTGCACGATAACCGAGTGTTCTACCCACTGGGCTGTCACGGTTGTTTATAAATTTATAACATGTGAATCTAAAACATCATATTTATGATAATGCTGCGAAATTATGATAGTAATATTTATAAATGGCGTGTGGCTTAGTTCCTGACATCTTGCAGTTTTCATGAAAATCATTTAAACATATATTTATCGTAATGTTGTGTTTAAAATATGAGTTTATATCAAGATAGAATTAGGTTTTGGAATGTATATCGTTATTATTTAATACATGTTGTGATTTTTTAATTAATGTCAATTTTATATAAATTTATTGATACCGCTGACTTTACTGTGCTAAAATTACTATGTGAACACATTGAAACTTTTTACTTTACCTATCTCTAAACTATATGTTTTAAGATAGCTCCTACAAAAAATCTGTCGTCGGCTAACACGCTTAGAAAAGGCTTAGAAGGGTGAATTAGCAGTGTATCAAACCAGAAATAAAGACAATATATGTTGCCGTGTAGTGCCGGCTTTGCTGTGTAGTGCCGGCTTAGAATGTCGCTACTAGGGTGTGCAATCTTGCAGCAAAATCCCAATCTCGGTATTTGCAAGATTCCAGGGACTAATCTTGCAAGATCTCGGTATTTTGCGAGATCTCGCAAACTACTAGTTATTTTGAAAATATCTTCTTAAAATCATAAAATGTTTAAAGTACTATCTGCCAACTGGTTTCGGATATTGCGAGCCATATACCCAGTAGCAGACAAAGCCCGTTCAGCCTCAACACTTGATGGTACCACTGATGACAAGCATTTGTACACCAGCTGCAAACGCTGCTCTTTAGCCCCGCCTGATTCAAAGAAGATATTTTTAATAATTTTATAAAATTATTCGAATCTCAAGAAATCCGCATAAAATGACTTCATCATCACTTTTGATGTGTGTAATTTCCAATTATTCATCTAAAGAAAGACTTGTGCTTGCAACTGTTGATAGAGGCATGCTCCCCTCACCATCGTCAATAAAAGCTATATCTGTAGGCATAATCGTTCAATCAGCTTTTAAATTTCTATACATGAGCCACCTAAAATCCTCATCATATTGGGCAGAATCTCTTAAATAAAATAAAGCTGTCATATTTTTTCGCCGCTCACGGGTGCGAGTCTTCATAGCATCAGCCAGCTTTTGTGTTATTGGCGTTGTAAGGTTTTCCAACTTTCTACCATGAAGCGCAAAGTATTTCAGCGGTGATAAAATCTGAATCTCTACGACACAATACTTCAACTGCCAATTAGATCCAAACTGTCGACCGAAGCCTCATATTCTTCTAAGAAAGCATAATTGGAGTGCGTGCCAAGATTGTCATTTATTAAATCCTTGCTAACTAAAGTCTTAATTTGTTAAATCTGGAAATCCTATCTGCGAGACTGACCCAGCGAGTTTCACAGTCGAGCACTAACTGCATGTTTTTGCCAAACTCTGACTGAGACTCTGAGCTGACCGTGGAAATGCAATGCTAGAATGGACAATGTATACGTTGCCTAATCTTGCAAATCTTGCGAGATCTCGCATGATTTTGGGTGCAAGATTGATCTTGCAAAATAAGTGCAAGATCTCGGTATTTCGAGATCTCGCAATACCGAGATTGCACTCCCTAGTCGCTACCCCTTTCTACCCACGGGTGTCGTAAGAGGCGACTAAGGGTATTGGGGCTTTTTATTGGATTTTTGGGCGATGTGGTTGGAGACCCATCACCAGAAATCTTTATTTTTACCATCTTTCCCACAAAACTTCCAAAAGTGGCTGAGGAATTTATAATTCCTTAGCTCTGGTTATCCCTTCTAGGGAAATATAGCCGTGAGTATATGTATGTAAAATATATGTATTTGTACGTATTATTTTACTAACTCTATATACAAAACAGAACGCCAACCGATCTGTATACAACAGTACGAGTAGTACAGTAAGCGTAACAACTAGATAGATGTAAACGCCACTATTTATCCTTTAATCTTCTTGGCACCGTGAACATGTTAATGTCCTGCCGAGGCGTATTACACTGCACGATATTTGCCATTAAAACATGTTGAACGTAAAGTGGCAAAAGAGACATATAGAGTCAATGTGGATGGTGTTGTTAGAAGGGAACGTTTGAAAAATAATCGAAAGTGTTCTTACGAAGGCGAAAGTCCGTAGTGAAAAGAATAAAAGAGCATGTATGAGAAGAACTATGAATATGACAGAAGCAAGAGAGATTTGTCACGGCCGTTCAAAGTGGCGAACGATGGTCTCTGCCGACCCCAATGGGAACAACGGGCGTGGGTATAAGTAAGTATGTTTATAGACACTAATCTACATGTTCGTATTAAACTATTGTAAATTAATTGTTGCAATGAAGTTTTATTTCTGCTTTACTTATTATTATAATATATAGTGAGGATGAAAATATACAGGATGAATGATATTATTAAAATTCACAATTTGTCTTACAAAACATTTTTTTAATTTTTAATTTGTTTTTTAAGTGAAAAATAGTATTGTTTTTTAATGTGAAATGAATGAAGATCAAACCACGTTGTATATATTTTAAATCAATGAATTATTTTAATCGTTATTTCATTACAAATTTATTATTTTGGCGCCCCTTGGCGTTTACTTTCTTTTCAAGTATGATAATGTTTATGCATATCTTAAGAATCTAAATCCTAAAGCGTCAAATGTCAAAGCAATAAGATAATAATAAGATAGATACAGAAAATTGTCTTTTACTCTTCAAGGAGTATCTCGCTTTATCGTGTTTAAAGTTCCGTTTCTTCCTGCTAGTGTCGTTAGAGGCTACTTAAGGATGTGCTTTTTAAGTGATTTTCGGACAACGTGGCTGGAGACCCATCACCAACCATCCTTTATTTTACTATTTTCCCAGTCAACTTCAAAACATAGCTGCGTTATTTCGCATTCCAAAGCTCTGGCTACCACTTTTATTTGAATACTAGTGGATCGTCCCAGCTTCGCACGGGTAGCGTTGTTTTTTTAAATATCTGAGGTTTCTTTCTTCAGTCACTGCTCAAGTATTGTGAAATTCAGCGCAATGTTTTTAATTTATTAAATTTATAGCACTCCCTAAACAGTGTAGTTTGGTTATTTTGAATGCGCTTTAATGAACGGTTCAGTATTTCCGTTTAATAGCTAATTTTGGAATAAAACGCTATGAGTATTTATAACAATCTAAAAAATAAATCATTACGTGATGTAGGATGCAACTACTGGCGCCATCTAGTATACTAATATTAATAAATTTCTTCGCTTAATTCCGCTAAATAATACCTGCAGTCTTCATGCAACATGCACTGTGCACCGCCCGCCCTCCCACTTACAAGAAATCGAAAAGCAGACAATGCACCACACACACACCCGCTAGCGAAAACCACAGGCAACCACAAACATGCGACGCATTTCGACTCAACACGAGTCATTGTCGAGCAGTAGACAGTTCGGCAGCAGACCACCGAGTGAAAAATAATAAAATCGACCACTATTTAGCGGTATTATTAGGTATTATTATAGGTATTATTTAGCGGAATTAAGCGAAGAAATTTATTAATATTAGTATTGCTATGGATTTCCGCAAAGTAACGCCTGATTCAATCCAATAGTCATCTAGTATGTTATATGTAAATTTAGTAAAGATTTGGTTTTGGTCACGGGCGCGATAGCTTATTTTTTTGTATGTATAATTTCGGTGTTTCTTTACGGATTTCTATGATTCTTTTTTTATTGAATAGGTAATAATGTTACCTTTTTTGAATAAGGGATGAGTGAGAGGTTTACAAACGTGAGAGTAAACAAATATAATCAGAATGTTCCGAACTGCTAAGTTATCAGGAATTACACGTGTTATTGTGAGTCAACCGTAAAAGATAGACATAAACTGTTGAGGATTGATTTTTAGATAATTTTATGAAGAATATTTCCGTCATACATAATTTCTATGTAAGTTTAACCATTACGGCTGCACACGCGACGGAAGCTTAAAAATGGAGTAACTTCACCCGTTTTCCCAAAATTTCCCGAAATTCCCCTTTACTACTCGGTTGGAAAGTATACAAAAACATGCCCAGGAGTATGAAGAATAATTGTACCAAGTTTCGTTAAAATCCGTTGAGTAGTATTTGTTTCCATAAGGAACATACAAACCGACAGACAGACAGACAAAAATTTTACTGATTGCATTTTTGGCATCAGTATCGATCCCTAATCACAACCTGATAGTTATTTTGAAAATATATTTCATGTACAGAATTGACATAACATAACATAACATAAACGTTCACGCCGAATATCCCCGAAGGGGTTGGCAGAGGTACTAATACTTCTAAACATCACGTGACTTTGTCACCTGGTGTTCAGAGTACCCACGTTTTGCATGGACGTACATTAATATATTTAATATACAGAATTGACCTCTCTACAGATTTATTATAAGTATAGAAGATAGGCATGACTGAATGTATTAACATCAAAATCGTATCGCGATCTATAAAATCGCCCCCGATACTCAGCCTGACTTAAAACTAATGTACTTAAGTGTGATTAGCAGACACAGCCCAGTGGACGAGCAAACATAATTGTGAGCGCTTACAATGACGCCTTGTTTCGCGCGAGCTTTGTTAATGGGATTAGCAGAGGCACTGTTTGGACGACTCGTTAGGGTAATGGAGTGACCTTAGTGAGTGATCATTTCGCTTTTACTAGTTTGGGAGGTTTAGGGTCGAAACTATGTGTTTCAATTCAATTGACAGTTTTCAAATTCTGTATTAGTTCGTTTGGTGTATAAGTACTTAAACTGGATATAAGAATAAGCACAACCTTACAAAAACCAACAAAAAACATAAAAAACACTAGTTTTTTATAATATTTTAATCATGAATTACTGCATATCTATACTAATAATATAAAGCTGAAGAGTTTGTTTGTTTGAACGCTAGGATCTCAGGAACTACCCAATCAAATTGAAAAATTCTTTTTGTGTTGGATAGTCCATTTATTGAGGAAGGTTTTAGGCTATATATCATCACGCTGCAACCAACAGGAGCAAACTATCAGCGAATAATGTTGCAAAAACGGGGATAATTATTCATACTAAGGCTTCCGTTGTGTGCGCTGCGTAAACGGCTTAAGTTACCCAAAAAAAAAAGTATATAGAATTATTTCTCTTTAAATGATCTAAAAAAATGACCGCGACAGTATATGTCTAACTTTTAAGTTTCACTTACTATAACCATTTTTATGGTAAATAAATTTGGTCGAATTTAAGACAAGACGCTGCGCTGGCCGGCGAATCCTATTAATATTATAAATGTGAAAGTTTAGATTTTTGTGTGTTTGTAGCTAAATGAAGACTAATTCAAAGAACGCATTTAAAATAAAATTTACAGGAAGCCAGATTATGATCTAATTAACACAATAGGACACTTTTTATCCCAGAAAAATTAAGAGATCAATAAATTTTCTTAAAAAATGGTTGAATAGTCTAACTGACTAAGAATCAATGCTCAGCCGAAACTACTATACTTATAAACTTAAAACTTATAAAGTGAAAAAATTGTGAGGACACTATGAAAATCACCTTTTTTCTTATCGCATGACAGAGACCCTCAACAGGTCAGTTAATATTTCAGTTTGACGACGTGAAAGTCTACACTTTTGACAGTACGAAGTCTGTGGGGTCAGCTAGTTTATTATATAGCTTTTACTTTAAGTCGTCGGTCCCAGCTACTATCATGATAGAAGTTGTAAATGAGCCAACCTGCACATGGTAGAGGACTGAAGCGCATCGCTAGAGATATGTATAGTCTGTATTGGTTTACTAACCTCCCCATGTTTCCCGCAGCCAGACGAGCTGGCCAAGTCTTTAGGCGTCAGTCTCGACTACTATCACGGTATTAGTCCTAGATATGGAAACTCGCACAGGATGGAAAGCGCAAACCTCTTAATTGGAACACGTATGTTCTGTGTTGGTTTATTAACCTCCTCATTTTTCCACAGCCAGAAGAGTTCGCCAGATCGGTCAAACCGTCGGTCGAATCTACTGTCATGGCAGTAGTCTTAAATATTCCAACCCGCGCGTTAGGCTAAGGGGCAAGACACATAGAAAAGACGTAAGACGAAGACGCGTTCTTCTACGTCTTTTCTGTGTGTCTTGCCCCTAAGGACCTGCCAAGGTTGGAAGACACAACCACTTCGATAGGGACATATATAGTCTGCGTTTGTTTATAAACCTCTCTTTGTTTCCCGCAGCCAGACGAGCTGGCCAAGTCGGTGAAGCTGACGTCCCGCGAGCGCCGCTTCATCAAGTTCTCCAGCGTGGAGTACAACGGCCAGCTGTACATGACGCCGCAGGACTTCCTCGAGTCCGTCGTCGAACAGGAGCCGAGGCGTGAGTAGATCTACTTATTATCAGGGACGTTAGATTGAGTGTTGGTGAAAAGATCTAAGTAATGAGCAGTGCTCAATATTTAAAGGGAGTATGTATTTATTGGTAAGTAGAGCAAAAATATAGTTTTTGGTACCCCGCTGTGTAATGTTGAATGAGGCGACTAAGAGAATGTGGGCTTAAAGTGATTGTTAAGTGGTGTGGATGAAATCTTTTATTTTACAATTTATATCTCACTCAAATTAAAAATGGCGAAGAATGTTTGATTCTGAAGCTATGTCTACCCCTTTTTGGGGATTTATACCCGTGAGTATATATTTGCATATTAAATAAAATTTCTCTACTAATACTCCCACCACTATACATTCCAGCTCGTCTGAAGCGTCGCGTGCTGACCACCAAAGAGATCGAGCAGCTGCGCGACCACACGCCGCCGCTGAAGAAGGGGTCGCCGCAGATGTTCAGGAATCTGAGGGATAAAGGTATGTTAGATAAAGAAATCCGTTAATTATTGCCAGAGTTAAGAATTTTGAGATTATGTAAGAATACTTGAATAATTCATGCTGTATTTCATATGATAGAAGTAATTAAAATAACATGTATTTTTTTCATCGGGTGTTAGAGTACCCAAATGTGATTATTTTTTTTACCAACGTCATTAAGGAAAATTAAGAAACAAATATACAGCATCGTATTGTTACAAGATGGGAAACAAAAATTCACAATTTGGTAACAAGCTGCTGTGAATGCCCATGCAATAAAAATCACATCATGAGCAAGAGTATTGAAAAAACAAAAATATACCCACGGCTATAAATCCCCAGAAGGGGTAGCCAGAGAGGAATTAGAAATTTTGAAAGTTGCGTTTTGTTGTGGCATGGATTGGAAAAACTATTGCTATAGGTTTAGTGCCACTCATTGAACGGTTATAGTTAACAAATAAAATAGAACATGAGAGAAAATTTCAATATTAGTTACTTACTGCCCAAATCTGTTAAATAAGGCGAATACTATATTTATTCGCGCCATTTAACACAATAACTACAATATCACATTTATTTTTATATTTTGTTTCAAATTTCAGGCATTATATCCTACACGGAATACCTGTTTCTACTGTCAATATTAACGAGTGAGTATCTAGTTTGATTTTAACTTTAGATGGGTTTGCTTCTATGCAATACCATCTTCCAAATTCAAGTTTGAACTAATTGACTAAATAAAAACCAGTAAAAGCTCAGTGGGGAGAATAACCACCTGTCATACAGAAAAGCGTGGATTTAAATCCCGGGTCGGGTCAACACAAATGTATGGGTAATTTGTCATGGTTGTTAACGGTAAGGGAAATAATCGTGCAAAGAACTTACATAGCTTAGATTATTAAGTTACGAGTATGTGAGACTTATCCTACATACATATACTATCGGCTATAAATCCTCAAAAGGCTAGCCCTGTACCCAGAATAAGAAATTGCTCAGCCACTTTTGGAAGTTGAGTGGGAAAAGATTGTATAACAAAGGTTGTTGGAGCTGGGTCCCACAAAAAGCTCCAACAGCAAATAAATATATTTCTCTCTTTTTAATCCACAGAGCCCGCGTCAGGTTTCCAAATCGCTTTCAACATGTTCGACACCGACGGCAACCAGAGAGTTGACAAAAATGAATTTCTAGTCGTAAGTAAATCATACTCATTAAGGTGTTTTTAATGATAGGTTCTTCATATTTTAGTTACTATGGACGTTGTCTTAAGTTTACATTACATATTTGGCGATAAAAACGTCAATTGCAGCTAGAAGGACCGTCTTCAAATTTGACAGTTCGAGCGAAGTAACGTGTCAGAAATGTAGGCTGACCATGATTTGCTCCGTAAAAATATAAATATTTGTGCAATCCTGTTAGTTACCGTATGAACTTAACTTTCACAAAACTGCAAGTATTTTTGATCACTCATTCTCTCTTACCCTGTTATAGAATAGATAGAATACCTAAAAACATACTTACTATGTATGCACTAGAATAGCATGGAACCCATAGTACACCTTTCATTATTATTTTTATTGCTTTCTTATATAGTTTTCTCTAGTTTTTTTTTCAGTTTTATTTATGTATGTATTTTATTTTGACGAAAATATTTTGTTTTCGAATATAAATTTAGATTCAACGATTACTTGGTGGCTCGCTGAAGGAGCGCAAAGATTTGGACCCAAAAAGCAAAGCAGCCGTAAGTGGAATTGTGATGACTAAAACCTGTGCCTTTAGGACAACTTAAAAAATATATACCTTTAAAAATTGTAATTAAATTTACAGAAAGTAAATTTTAGTATAATATTGAAATGGGAAAATTGATGTTCTTTTAGATTACTGTACTATTCAAAAATATCGAATTTGTTATCTAAATTGTTTTTTTTATATAGAAACGTTAAAATAAATATTTAAATTGTTATAGTTAATAGATTTTTTTTTAAATAAATTACTAATCTATTAGTTATTATTACGGCACAGTTTGCGTTCCTCAACAGCTTGGTTTATTTTGTGTTGATAACACCTTTATATGTGTACTTTGTTTTTTTTGGTTTATATACACATGTGTATTTTTACATATTCTAATACAAGGTGGCTGGTTTAAATATATACTCAATATTTATAAAGGTGATCAATTAATCACAACATACACATGTCATCGTCAGGTTTATGCTATTATAAACTTTTTGTTCAGATCCGATCCACTATTTACTTAAAATATGTAACAATTCAGAGCCTTTCTTATAAAGTTACAGTGATAGTTCAGATTTGTTTAATTTTAGTTAGTACTACTAAGATCTGGGCTCTACATAGTTCTGTCATCATCCAAATTGTCAACTCCGGACAAACACGGCAAAAACCAGGACATTTGGCGATTTTTGTCCCGATTACTGTTATGTGACCGATTGAGAATCCACTGCAATTTACACGACAGACAGTTTGTATTAAACTCCAGCCATCTTGTAAATCTTCTAACCAGTGTTTTAAGTTATCTTGAACTAATTTTATCTTTTGCTTAAACCCGTACAGCTGCTTTCTTTAGTATCGACAAGTGCTACCAGGAACCGTACTGGCCAAGCGCAAGTAGCACATAAGCCCTCAACAGTAAGTCATGTCTCGAATGACGTTTGTCCAGGTTTTTCTCAATGTCCATCCGTTTTTTCCTAAATCATGGTTGTACTACATTCGTTCCGATTACCATATTGTAAAATTTATAGAATTCGCTCATTCATTCGTTCAGTGAATCATTCATTTGTGACAGTTCTTAAAATTATGTTGTTTTTATATCCGTAAATGTGTAAGTGTTTGTGATGTCTATCTTACCTGTTGCTACTACTTTTTATTTATGAATCCATGCAAATCATTATATGGAGTACTCTTAAATGTATCTAATACTTATTTCATTTTCTTCACAATTATACCCAATTAGGTTTACACGGCACGCTACATAAAATGATTTTATGAATTGCTAGTATTATAATTGCATGCAAAATCATCAATTTCCGCTTATTAAGGATATGTTTTTTGATAATGCTCTCTTCAAAATGCATTTTCTGTATTTGTTTTACTCTTATTGTTACATTTGGCTCTAAATTTTAAAAAAAAATCTGTTTAGGTTTTTAATCCTTTACAGCCATAATATAAAAATTCCACATTTCACAACCGCATTTGAACGAACAGTTGTGCTACCACGCTCATACTTTCATCAAGAGTTCGTAAGTGACAATAAGATAAACGTATTTGGAATGAATTAAATGTAAACGTAAGTAAACTGCGAAGGGGATAGCTGTTCTAAGGATGCAATGTACAGTGGAAATTACTAGTGTGCTTGTACCACTGAGTGCAAAATAAGGCGTAAAAAGGATAGATGGTTACAACACATACCGCATAAAAAAAAATAGATGAACGTCTTTATTATTATCATACTACTCTCATGATCCGTATGAGGTTTTGAAAACTGTTTCAGAAACATCACTTGAAGTTTTTTTTATATAAAACATTACACGCTGCACACATCTTGCACGCTTTGTAGAAAAATAAATCAAAACTCGGCAGAAAATGCATTTTCCCTGTAATTTTCGAGGCATCCTAAAGATTCATGGTTTTATTTGTAGGTTTTAACAATATGGGTAAGTATTATTTGTATATTTATTTATTATTTATATAATCAAACACTGCTAAAAGTTTACTTTATTCGCCAAAGTCCCAAAAGAAAAAAAAGGATTTGCATGTATATGAAATGTCATATTAATATTTGGGAAATGAAGGGCGTTACAATCAATCGTTATTTAATCGTGGAATCTGGATCTGGAACCTCCCAAATCTGATTCATGTTGATATCTCAAGACATATTTTCTTTTGTATATAAACTACGCGAAATTTCAATTATATTATTCTTCAAAAAACACATGTGATACTGTAGGAATAGCTTTATACTGGCTAGTAGAGTCCGCTGTAAACCAGCTTTATGTTTGTATTTATACTTAGCTAGAGAAAATCTTTGGTACCGCGGTATAAGATATGAGAGAGAAGCGGCTAGTGTGCGAGTGAGTCCGCCATAGACTGCGTTCCCTCAATACTATTAAAAAGTACTAAAAAAATTAAGGCGAAACAAAAGTATTTTTAAACTTAATACGACTTGATCCCTTCACTTGATAATGGTTCCAGATGGAGAAAATCTTCAGTTACGCGTGGAAGGGCAAAAGAGGCTTGACGGACGAGGCGGGTGGTGATGAGAAACCTCACGATAACTACGTGAATGATGACCAGGGGCTGCAGCGGAGGCACAACGTGGATACCATGCTGCAGGTATACATAAACATATGCTCACGGCTATAAATCCCAAAAAGGAGTACCTAGAGCTTCAGATAGATTTACCAACATATCCTGGCGGCTTTAAATCTCAAAAAAAGGGAAACTTTTCAGAATTAGGAATTCCTCATAAAAATTTCTCAGCCACTCTTGGAAAGTTGAGTGGGGAAAAGATGTTAAAAAAGGTTGTTGGTGATGGGTCTCCAACCGCATCGCCCAAAATCCCTTAAAAGCCCAAATACCGTTAGTCACCTCTTACCTACACCCACCGGAAGAAATGGAGTAGTGTTATTCTAAGCCGGCTCTACACAGCTTTCTTTCTTTTCTTGATATATCCTTTATTTATTAAATTAAGTTTTATTAATAGTAATTTTAATTTCGACTTTGAAATCATTTGTTTCGGCTCCCAGGTCCATTTCTTCGGTAAGAAAGGCACGAGCGATCTCAAGTTCGAAGGTTTCAAACAGTTCATGGAGAACTTGCAGACGGAAGTGCTTGAACTAGAGTTTCAAGAGTTCGCTAAAGGTAACCTTGTTGAGCTTCTTCAAATAGTCAATAGAGAATGATATAAAGAGGATGAATGAAAGTAAATCTTCATTGGAATTATCTATAACAGAACATGCAGTTATAGAATAAAATAGAAAACACTTTATTACACACCAAAAAAGGGAAACATATACACAAATACAAATTCAAAAACAAAAGTTCATTTCGCGGTTTTAGAACTAAAAGCGATCTTACCTTACTTACCACGATCTCTATCAGACATCCTTTGGATGGTAATACTCGTATATTGGTCAATAAACTATAGTCATGTTAGGTAGATGTCCAACAACATGGTGATTTTAACACCTTTCTAATATTTAGTTAATTATACTTCAAAGTAAATTAATTTCCCATTCTCTCCCACTCTAGGACACGATACAATATCCGAAGTAGACTTCGCCAAGATCCTCCTACGGTACACGTACCTAGATACTGACGAGTACGATATGTACCTGGACCGACTCTTGGACCGGATGAAGGCCGAAAGGGGAATCACCTTTGAGGAGTTCAAGACCTTCTGCCAATTTCTCAACAATCTTGAAGATTTCACTATTGCCATGAGGATGTATACGCTAGCTGATCATCCGATATCTAAAGGTAAAGTAGCTTTTATAAAAAAGAGAGATATAGAACTAAGGATAGTCTGGCAGTTCGAAATAAGATTCTTTTTATGAAAAAGAATAATAATATTAATTTTGGCATCGTATTGATCCAGATTTTTATGTTAGCTCAGAATAGCACTACTCCATTAATTTGCGTTGGATGTTCGTAGGAGACGACAAAGAAAAATAGGGCTTTGAACATCTCCCTAACACCAATCCAAGGTCTGCCGTTCAGATGGATTCGTCCCGGGGCCTAGTGAACTCCGGGTACTAAATAACTTTGCCTAGCCAAGTGGGGCTCTGGCTAAGTGGTCAACTGTTTCCCTTGCTTTTTGTTGGGACCAATTGTGATTGACTATAAAAACAAATACGGATGCAGCGATGTAGCTTGCCACTGATAATGCGGTGGTTTCTCACGGAGCGAAAAGTGAGCTTGAGAGATCCGCTTTATTACCATTAATGTGTATATAATATAGCTTACTTTGGGGTTAACTTGATTCGTGTAGGATATGTCCGTATCTATATATTTATTTTTCATATATTCATAATAAAGGAATTGGTGATGGGTCTCCAACCGCATCGCCCAAAAATACAATAAAAATCCCCAATACCCTTAAACGCCTCTTACGACACCCGTGGGTAGAAAGGGGTAGCGACATTCTAAGCCTGCACTACACGGCAAATTCTTTTCCCCACTCAAATTCCAAAAGAGGCTGAGGAATTTATAATTCCTTAGCTCTGGCTACCCCTTCTAGAGAAATATAGCCGTGAGTATATGTATATGTATGTATATTCATAATCTCCACTTATGGTGAACAGATGAGTTCCACCGCGCAGTGTTAGTTTAGTATGCACGAACACGGCGCCATCCCGCCGACTTGTCCACAATACTCTGACTAATCTTACCATATATTTATTTATTTTATATCTGTGTATTTTGTAGCTCTTTTCTTTTTTCATTTCTTTAAGTGGCTTTTGGGGCATGCGGTTGAAGACCCATCACCGACAACCTTTATTTTACACTCTTTCCCCACTCAACTTTCAAAAGTAGTTGAGGCATTTCTTATTTGGATACTTTGACTACCCCTTCTAGGGTTTTATAGCCATGAGTATTTGCATTCATATCAAGTATTTATTTAATCCCCACTTATGATGGATAGACGAGTTCCACCGAGCCATATTAGTATGCACGGGCCAAGCCCATTCGGAGCAGCTGGTATCGATGGTGTTCGCGATATTCGACGCGGACGAGGACAGCCTTTTTATACACTCTCTATTTAGTTAAAATGTGTCCTCCGTGGTCTTCTACTAATGAGATTTTCCACAATACTCTAACTACTCCTACTATATACATGTATCTTGTCTCGGTGCACAGACGAGTTCCACCGCGCAGTGCTAGTATTCAAATTCAAATTCAAATCATTTATTGCATTCAAGTGGTACATACAAGGTGATACAGGTTATTTATATTTATGCACTGGTTAAGCGCAGTCCGCGTATTATAGATGTATGTATGCTCTATCATTGGGGCTCAGAATTGTTGCGCTACTGGTATTTTAACCATGTTTTAACCGAATTTGTTGTGGTATTTAGACGAGTTCCACCGCGCAGTATTGGTTTGTACGGGCCAAGCGCAGTCCGAGCAGCTGGTGTCGACCGTGTTCGCGATCTTCGACGCGGACGGGGACGGGCTGCTCAGCTACAAGGAGTTCATCGCCATCATGAAGGACCGCCTGCATCGCGGATTTAAGGTGACGGTTTTAATTGAGTTCGTATTTGTTTTTAAGAGAGTTTATTTTTTTAATATAGGACATTTAAAATTATAGAAACAATTGCTTAAACGACAAAGAAACGTGTAGTGTGTACGCACCATACACCCTCTTGACATTACAATGTTTGAGTTAGTTGTAAATCTTTACAGCTGGTACCTGTACACCTGGTTGATACAGCGCGTACAAAACGCATGTGCCCGTTTTTGCTTTCGAATCCCTCCTCGCTCCCACGTTACTCCGTACTTGGATGATGCAAAACTGCTTAAAATGCAAGCTCGCAGACAGTTACATCTTGCAACTCTGATGTTTGGAGTAGTAAGGCTTGAATCACCGGCTTATTTGTATAAAAAACTGCAATGGTCTAACAGCGGCTACCAGTTCAAAGTCAGGGCGATCTTGCCAATGCACCGATCAGCCGCATTTCGAGGTTCTTTTAGGTTTGCAGCATCCAAGTGCTGGAATGATCTTCCCCCACCAGTCCGAGATGCGGTCGGCAGGAACACCTTTAAGCGTAAGCTTAAGGAGTTTTTGCTGGCACATCAGTGAAATTTATACTATGTATTTTATTTTATACATACATATTCTCACGCCGTTAGTTCCCATTGGGGTAGGCAGAGACTATCGATCGCCACTTTGTACGATCCTGGCAAACCTCTCTGGCTTCGTTTACATCCATCAATCTTTTCATACATGCTCTTTTATTCTTCATACTGCGGACACCTGCCTTTTTGAGCACATGTTCTATTTGATCCAAATGTGTCCTCCGAGGTCGTCCTCTACTAACATTACCTTCCACATTGGCTCTATATATCTCTTTCACCAATTTACTGTCATCCATCCTCTCTATGTGCCCAAACCATCTCAACATTCCTTTTTCTATCTTTCTTACAATATCATCTTTTACACCACACCTTTCACGAATCACATCATTCCTCACACGATCACATAACCTTACATTACACACTTTTCTGAGGGATCTCATTTTTACTGCATTCACTCTACTTTCATGCTTCTTCTTTTTATTTTATATTTTGTATTATTCATATTATATTTTGTTTTATCCTCCTGTGTTTCTAATTTTTATATAATATAATATTTATATAATATTTATTTTATTTAAAATAGTATTATTATGAGTACCTAGTATATTAATTTATAACATTATTTTAATAATATCTACCGGCCGTTTCACACGTGTTTTTTACTTATTATCATTATGTTTACCCTAACAGTGTTCATTTTTTGTTTCACATTTATTAAAAATATATTGATATAAAGTAAAAATTTAGTCTACATTATTTATAAAGCCGTATCTATGTAATACAATGTATTAGTGTGATGCCAGTGCTGTAACTCCACGATGGTACTGACTGAAAATCAGTGTTGGGAGTCAATCGGCTCTTAACGTAGTGGTGCAAATATTTTTAAGTTTTTGTGAATTACTTAAAAAGTTGTTATTTTTATTGTGTTAGTTTTTAGCTTACTTTTATATTTAACTTAGTAATTTTATTAATTTTATATGGTTTTTTTGTGCCACAAATGGCAAATAAACATCTTCTTTTCTTCTTTTGCTTTTCTTTCTTTTATTTACAAATAATCTTCTATACTTATAATAAATCTGTAGAGAGGTCAATTCTGTACATGAAATATATTTTCAAAATAACTATCAGGTGGTGATTAGGGATCGATACTGATGCCAAAAATGCAATCAGTAAAATTTTTGTCTGTCTGTCTGTCTGTCTGTCTGTCTGTCTGTCTGTCGGTTTGTATGTTCCTTATGGAAACAAAAACTACTCGACGGATTTTAACGAAACTTGGTACAATTATTCTTTATACTCCTGGGCAGGTTTTTGTATACTTTCCAGCAGAGTAGTAAAGGGGAATTTTGGGAAATTATGGGAAAACGGGAGAAGTTACTCCATTTTTTAAGCTTCCGTCGGGTGTGCAGCCTTAATGGTTAAACTTACATAGAAATCATGTATGGCGGAAATATTCTTCATAAAATTATCTAAAAAAAAATTTTCAACAGTTTATGTCTATCTTTTACCGTTGACTCACAATAACATGTGTAATTCCTGATAGCTTAGCAGTTCGGAACATTCTGATTATATTTGTTTACTCTTACGTTTGTAAACCTCTCATTCATCCCTAATTAAAAAAAGGTAACATTATTACCTATTCAATAAAAAAAGAATCATAGAAATCGGTAGAGAAACACCGAAATTATACATAAAATAAGCCATTGGGCCCGTGACCAAAACCAAATCTTTACTAATTTACATATAACATACTAGATGGCGCCAGTAGTTGCATCCTACATTACGTAATGATTTATTTTTTAGATTGTTATAAATACTTCATAGCGTTTTATTCAAAAATTTGCTATTAAACGGAAATACTGAACCGTTTATTAAAGCGCATTCAAAATCACCAAACTACACTGTTTAGGGAGTGCTATAAATTTAATAAATTGAAAACATTGTGCTGAATTTCACAATGCTTGAGCAGTGACTGAAGAAAGAAACCTCAGATATTTAAAAAAACAACGCTACCCGTGCGAAGCTGGGACGATCCACTAGTAAAAAATATGATCTTTCCGTGATTAAATTTGTTTCAGTGTGTTGTTAGTTTCAATCATTGGACTGTCAGAAAAAACTACAGATTTCTTATCGCCTCGTATTGAATTCTTGAGAAGAGGCAGTTCTATTCTGCATCGACAATTGGTATTCTAAAAAATATCTTTTTTCTTCTGTTTCAGTCCACTGCCAAAAACGAGGGTTGGGAAGCGTTCAAGTCTTGCGTGAAACAGGAAATGAAGAGTTCAGTCTAATTATAAACTAATTTATGCGGTAACGTCAACATTTTTACATTTCCGATTGTCGGATCAATAAGTGAATCCATTTTTTTAGGCGAAGCTTCGATCTCTTGCTCTTGATTAATTTAATAATAAATGCTAATATAAGCAAATGCTTATGATCAACGTGTGCCATTAATCAATAGGCGCATATTGATTCAGTCATCAGACAATTGGCGTCTACTGCTGGACATAGGCATCCATCGGCTTCCCGCAACTTTCACCAAGTCGTGCTCCATCTTGTAGCATCCTACTCACTGCATCATCCAGTGCGTGGCTGCCACTTTAAAACCTTTGAGTCCTAATCTCCTTCAGTTCTCGGTATTTCCAAGAGCGGTGAAATTAGCAAAAGATGGATACGTGTTTCAATATAATTCCCATCGATAATTTACAAATTCTCTCTTCTTACTTCCGAGTTAAGTGATTAATTAATGTTATTCTAATCCCACATTACACACCAAAGAAACTGAACAAAAACGCAATTATAACAAAAACTTTCAGCGCAGTGATAATTATTATAAAAAATACTTATAAAATTAGATACTACTAGCAAATTTGAATATTACCTACATTTCGCCTTCATATTGCCATATTCAATTTATAGCTTTAAGATATATGCGCTCAAAGAAATTTTACATAATTTTATGTGTTTTAGGAAATATTATTTATATAAGAAAAAGTGTTATTGGCAGCTTTGATTGTTTTCCTAGTCTCTAGATTTAGTATTTATTTGTTTTCTAATGAACTAAAATACTATTTATATATTTATTTAAACTACATACGTGGTTATATTCTTGTATACAAGAGTGTACAGTGTCCCGAAAATATATTTGTTAGTTACTTATCAGTACAAAACAAGGTAGCTAAAAATATTTTTTTGAGAGAAATGCCACACAAAATGTTGTCTTAATGAATTATTTTGTTAAGAATATAACCCGGTATGTAACTTATAGTATTAGATTTTTATGTTGAAGTTTTCTAGATATCGTATTATTGCAGCTATCAGAAATATATTATTGGCCCTAATGACTTTTAAAATATCTTATGCAAAATGTGACTCACCCAAAAAGGGTTCCTAAGAAAAGTGCTCTTTACATAAATGTTAACTACTTAACTTTAGATAATAACTGGGGCTAAATTGATCTGTGTCGATATTTATTTATTAATTTTTTACTTATGTTGGTTTATCTGCTTAGTAAACTGACATCTAAAATACGTATAAAAAATTTGCATCATTGTTCTTAGCTTTAGATTTGCAACCCTTGTGTTCTTTTATTACTTACTAACCTTTCTTTAGAGCTTCTCCCTCCATTATTTTGATACTATAAATTATTGTTAAATAACGTATTCTTACTAAGATCAAAGTTGTGATCATTTTTGATAATTCTTAGTGATTTATAAGTTGCCGTGTAGTGCCGGCTTGGAATGTCGCTACCCCTTTCTACCCACGGGTGTCGTAAGAGGCGACTAAGGGTATTGGGGCTTTTTATTGGATTTTTGGGCGATGCGGTTGGAGACCGATCACCAAAAACCTTTATTTTTACCATCTTTTCCCCACTCAACTTCCAAAAGTGGCTGAGGAATTCATAATTCCTCAGCTCTGGCTACCCCTTCTAGGGAAATATAGCCGTGAGTATATGTATTTTATAAGTTGAAGTTTTCAAAATGTTAACCCTTTATAAGGCTCTGGTCATACATTGGACATCTTAATTTCAACCTTACCCACCTTCAAATAGAAGTGAAATACAATGTTTTTTTTATCATACCTCTGCGTTATAAAGGGTTAAATTAGTAACGTCGGTAAATAACTTAATGCTCCTAGTCAATGTAACTTAATTTGTTCTTTAATCTATGAAATTATGCTACTGTCCAAATATTAATGTTAATATGTTTTAAATAAATATGAAAATGAATTTGTTGTTTTATTTAATTACATAATTAATATTAACCATTCATTGGCAACCACGACTAACCAAACCCTTCTCTATGTAGGGGTTAAAAATATATTTTATATTTTATGTGTGTTAACTATACAAATAACAAAATCTAAATTCACTTGATAGTTTCGTCCATTGTGAATGACACGACTGGTAGTTCGATTAGTCGTGCCGTTGCCAACGAATGATATAAACTTAGGCATGTATGACTAAAATTCCTACCCAGAACTACTTCAAATCTGATGAGGCCATATTCTATAGAACCTATAGAATAAAGGGTCTTTCAGGATAGAGACTCAACCCCCCCCCCCCCTCGCACTCCCTCTTCCAAAACGTTAGTTAACTACCAAACGCGTAATCACAAGTTACATAACATGTTGCTCGAACTTCCCCTACCTTTGCCCTGTAACGCTTCTAGTCTTCCTACCTTTCCTCTTCAAGACTCGAAGGCCCCCTAAGATGGTGAAATAATAGATTGTCAGTGAATAGTGTAAAGTATCTAACCATATCGCCCACCAATCACTCAAAAATAATTCATGATTTCTTAGTTATCTAATAAGATACTCAAAATTGAAGATATTTGACCAAATGTGTCCATGTACATAAAGCTATATTATTCCCTGGAATAATTGTCTGATGAGGATTATTGCACTCATATAATGACAGATTTTTGTGCTGGATAATTTAATTTATTTTATTGGTAATATAGCGTTAGTTCAGTCATATAAAATATCTAAGGAAATAATAAAAAACGCAAAATTTATAAATTTACAGTTTTTTAAATGTGATTGGAGTGTTTTGTTGCTTCATGTCTTTAGCTTCCGCTGAAACAGTGGGTCGTATCATTTTAAAATTTTGTCGATAAGAACCATCGCCTATGATTTTACCTAAAAAATACAAAGTCAAACTTCTTTTAGTATTTTGTACCAAACATACAAAAATATCAGTAAGAAAATATCCAATAAAAATGCAGACATGAGAAAAAAAACTTTAATTAAAATTACTCCGTCACATATTTACATGTACAACTTAGATCTATTAAAGTAATACCTTTTAGATACTAAAAAGACTTCGTTTTCACACGTGTTCTTATCAGTACATTTTAAAATGAGGTTATAAATAAATAAGAACTGCTTTTTACAGACTTAAGAGTTGAAAATGGCGATTAATAGCAAAAACAAGAGATTGTTTATAGAGTTGATTTTTGTAAAATAAAACTTATTTATTCCTTGGATCTGTAAAGCAAAAAAACACAAATTTAAAACCACACTTTTGTAGAGAAATTATCAAAATTTATGACCTTTTAGAGACTCTCCCAAACTTCGAGACTTTCACATCAAAGTACCAATATCTATTTACCCTCAGGTTTTTGGAAATATTTTTATAACTACTGTTTTTCTTTCAATACAGCTGAAGTGAACCGCAAAGACTTCAAAATAATATTAATTTGTGAAATCAGTAATATTATTGATACACGCAACAATAATATCCATATAAACATCAACAATACTTGGTTTAAGTTGATCCATTGGAATTGGAACTTGCCAAACAAAGTTACATCAAAGTATAATTTTAAATGTGTATTTTTGTTTAATTTTCACTAATTTAATAGTAATTAAGCGGCTTATTGAAGTAATTTTGATTTATTAATAAACACATATAAATCACAAAGATCCAGTTTTAAAATACTATGAAGTAAATAGTTTACAATAATTTTACTCACAATTTAAAATAGATGTACTCACATTTCACAACAATTAAAATAATTAACATTACTGTTTAAATACACAATTTATTTACAACCAAAAGTTAACTAAAGCATTTTTACAACAATAGTTTATTGAAATATAGGTGATGACAAAATTTACATTATATTTGATTATGTAATGGTTATTATGGACAAATTAATATTTAATTTCTCTATCTAAAATATGCAACACAACAAAAAAGTACAATATAAATAGAATAAAACCTCTTATTTTTTAAACCATTATTATAATTTGAGATTATTTGAGACCCCGTAAATGTTTTAAATTGGTTGTTTTTTACTTAACCCTTAATCGGGCATAGCAATGAATAAAATTTCACTGTATTTGTTATCTATTTCAATAATGATAAGATTGAAATTTTTGCCCGATTAAGGCTATTTGTCTGTATATTTTACTAGACCCTCTCCTCACAATTTTATTTGCAAATTTAAAAACTTCAGTTATTTTAAAATGTCTAATATTAAAGCGCAAGACATACTGAGCCAGCCGGGCCGCCGACATATGTAGGCAACTTTTTGCCGGCGTCTAGTTTTCATACATAGGTTAGACATAATTCTTTCAACATATGCCGCCGGGTTGTGTCGCCGAGCAATTTCGGCAGCCCGGCGGGCTCAGTGTGTATTGCGCTTAAAGTATATATTTGTTCTATTCGAGTTAACCCTGTAATGGCAAAATCGAAAAACGATTAAGGGCCAGTTTTTTGATCCGGAGTTAAAAATATAACCATTTGTTACATTGACTATAGTTAAATGACTTAACCAGTAGTTAAATCGTAAATCCATTTTGGTTCGATATTTGACCATTAGTTACTCTAACCACGGGTCAAAAAATGTATTTTGCTGATATCTAACTAATAGTTACGATATTTAACAAATTGTTGAGTTAACCACGGATCAAAAAACTGGCCCTAAGTGAATCTCAAATTGAAGTTCAATTGACAGATCTTAAGAAGTCTTATTAGGAAATCGATCTCTTCGAATCAACATGAAAATAACAATATTTAACTCATTCAATCACGCCACGGGGTGGTAGGGGTACTAATAATTCGAGACATCACGTAAAAAATGTAACATCTGGTGTTCAGAGTTTCCACGTTTTGCTTAGACAGTGTACTCACGTGATCACTTACAATTATCGTTTTGTACGAATACACTGTCACATGGCTAAGTACAACTAATCCATGTGGGTTTCCTCACGATGTTTTCCCTCACCGTTAGCAACCATGATAAATTAACCGCAGATATGAGTTAAGAAAAGACACATCGATTTAGGCCCGTCTCAAAAATAGAACTCATGTCTCCTGCATGAGTTTTTTTATTATTATTATTATTAAACAGAATTACATTATCAAACCATTTCATAAATAATAAACTTCACATACACCATAAAATAAATGCCTTAGTTAAAAGCTAACATATTCACATCAAATTCCTCTAGAGGATAGCAGAGGAACTAAACCTTCTGAGCATCACGTGATATCCTAAACGATGGGTTTCAGAGTTCTCACATTAAATGTACCCACGTCACAGTGTTACCAAATCCACAGGTTTTACCTTAATTTAGGGGTTTTCAGAGGCCCTTGAGGTTTTTTACTTTTCAGAAGTAGTTGTGTCGGTTTAGAATAGCACTACCCTATTTCTAACCATGGGTGAACGTAGGAGGCGACTAAGGGCCAGTTTTTTGATCCGGAGTTAAAAATATAACCATTTGTTACATTGACTATAGTTAAATGACTAACCAGTAGTTAAATCGTAAATCCATTTTTGTTCGATATTTGACCATTAGTTACTCTAACCACGGGTCAAAAAATGCATTTTGCTGATATTTAACTAATAGTTACGATATTTAACAAATTGTTGAGTTAACCACGGATCAAAAAACTGGCCCTTAGTGTCTTTGGGCTTTTTATTTATTTTTAGGTTATATGGTTATTATTATACCCATCACCAACAACCTTTATTTTACCATGTTTCTTGCACGCAAGTATCAAAAGTGGCCAAGGAATATCTTATTTTGAAACTCTGGCTACCCCTTTTTGGGATTTATATCTGTGAGTATATGTATGTATGATGAGTAAAAGCTATAGTATGCTGTGTAGTGTCGGCTTAGAATAGCACTACCCCATTTCTTCCGGTGGGTGTACGTAAGAGGCGACTAACGGTATTGGGGCTTTTAAGGGATTTTTGGGCGATGCGGTTGGAGACCCATCACCAACAACCTTTATTTCACCATCTTTTCCCCACGCAACTTACAAAGGTGGCTGAGGAATGTCTCATTCCCTAGCTCTGGCTACCCCTTTAAGGGATTTATAGCCGTAAGTATATGTATGTATGTATGTATGAGTATATGTATGTATGATGAGTAAAAGCAAATTTGGCAACACTGCACATTACATAATAAAGTTCCGTGGTTCCTAACATCCGGGGAAAGACATATCTCCTATGTAACCGTCGTCTGTGGCTACTGTTAGTCGATATCGCAAAGCAAAACCTGCTACCACCCTGGCTACCTGTAAATAGAAATAGGAGTGTGAATATCGAACGCTTGATACTACAGTGACCTATGTCAAAATTTTTATGAATTGAGTTATAATACTACACAGACCTTAAAAAGCATGCTCTACAACATAGGCACAAGAAAACACCCGTATTCTTAAAACAAAAAGGTTCAATTTCGCTTAGGTCTTTATCGTCTCGTATTCATATGTTGTTGAGCATGATTTTAAGGTCTGTGTAGTATTGTATTGTAACTCAACACATCAAAATTTTGACATTAAGTGTGCGATATATTTAAACAAAGCCGGTAATTTATCGGTACTGCAAGTAATTTTAGTGTGTTGAACTGGCTAATATATTTGATAGTAATTGATTCCAAGTATATTTTTTTCCTTGTAGTGTCGGCTTAGTATAACAGGTATTTTTTCAACATACATAATATGCTGTGTAGTGTCGGCTTAGAATAGCACTACCCCATTTCTTCCGGTGGGTGTACGTAAGAGGCGACTAACGGTATAGGGGCTTTTTAACCTCGTAACGCCCGTTGTATCACTAGAGAAACAAAACTCCTGTGACTAATAGTAACTATTAAAAAAAATAAAGCCATAGGAGTAGTTCTTGTTAAAGATATCATTAATTTTAATAATGGGCAGTCAGCACATATATTTTTTTGTTCCATTAGAGATACATTGGATAGAACTTACAAGTCATAACAATTTCTATGCGGGCGTTACGAGGTTAAGTGTTTTGGGCGATGTGGTTGGAGACCCGTCACCAAAAACATTTATTATTACCATCTTTTCCCCAATCAACTTCCAAAAGTGGCTGAAGAATTTCTTATTCCCAAGCTCTGGCTACCCCGTTAAGGGATTTATAGCCGTGAGTATATTTATGTATGTTGAAAATGCTCATATGACACACGCGAGTAATTGGTTATAATAACGTTCTGTTCTTTAACCTTACAATCCACCTCGGCTTAAACTAACTTTTATAATAATATGCTCAAACTTATTCATCCCTCACGCCTTAATTTCCGTTGGGGCAGACAGAGACTGTCGATTGCACTTTAGAAACAATCTAAGAAACCTCTCTAGCTTCCCTCACAGTTACCAATACTCTCATATATACCCTTCTATTCTTAAAATATGATAAATAAAATTACGTAAATACCTCGTTAGGACAATCTTCATGTACTGCATGGCCGCATCGTGTTAGCACTTGCATTTGGAATTTACCTGAAAAATATATTTCTTCTAAAGGGGACATCCATAAATTGCCACACGAATTTTGAACCGAATGGAAGAAATAGTACAGAAATCCCTTGGAACCAACCATCCGTTATTTTACAATCATTTCCCCGTTCAATATCAAAAATTGTCTGCCAAACTTCTGGCTACTCCCTATGCGTTTCATAGCCGTGAATAAAGGAAGATAGAAAATTAATCTATTACCGAATTTAAAAAAGTAGCTATACCTTTCATCAAGCTGAGAAATTACGAATTCTAACGCCTGGTTACCTTCCTTTTTAGATATTTAGACGGGACTATATGTATATGACTATATTAATTTATTTTAATTTATATATATTAATTTGCTGTGTAGTGTCGGCTTAGAATAGCACTACCCCATTTCTTCCGGTCGGTGTACGTAAGAGGCGACTAACGGTTTTGGGAGGGATTTTTGGGCGATGCGGTTGGAGACCGATCACCAACAACCTTTATTTCACCATCTTTTCCCCACACATTTTCCAAAAGTGGCTGAGGAATTTCTGATTCCTTAGCTCTGGCTACCCCTTCTAGGGATTTATAGCCGTGAGTATATGTATGTATGTAATATCAAAAATTCACCATACCTTGCATCTGTCCTACAGTAAGTTCCCTATCGAGTCCATCGATAGAAGCGAGTAGTAACAATCTCGGGGCTCGAGTACTGAGAAACGCTACGGATAGACCTTGGAACCAACCGGACCAGTGGGACTCGGTCTTGGCCAGGTCTATGCGCCATTTGTATCTGAAATAAGTTTAAATATTAATATAAGAAGTAAAAATGCCCAATCAACTTAGTTGCTCCTATTTATCATTTATTAAGTATAAGAACAATTACAATATTAGATTTGATTTATTGTTAAAACATTACACTTTCGTACATTAATTCACTTGTGACTGAGTACAAAAAAGGGCTTTGACTGAAAATCAGTGTATGATGAGTATATACTCTGTCATGTGATTGCTGAGTCAAGGCCTTTTTGGTAATGTTTTTTTTTGTATATATATATATTTGTCATTGTCCTGTGTTAATTACCAAATAAACATTATTTCTTTCTTTCTTCTTTCTTTAAAAATATCTATTAAATCAAAACATTATAATCACCTTTGCATTGCTTACTTATTTTTTGTGTATGAAACATTATCTGGATTTTTCAGCAAGACGGAAATGACTACAAAAACATACAAAAAAAACAATTCAAATAACATTGAATATTAAATTCAAATTGACTCTACCGCTACCCTCGCTGTGTGGGTGTCCCAAAATATTTACAAAACTTACTTCAACTCCTCATCCTCGCAAGGGGTGGAAGGCGGAGAGGCCGGAACATCCCCTTCGCCCCCTTCGGCCTCTTCTTCAATAGAGTCCACGAACCCTCGAATATTTGGCGCCAATTCTGTTTCGACCGGAGTATAGTTCTCTACTTCGTTTATTGCTAGCTCGTTGGTTTTGCAACTGTATATAAGAGGAATTATATTTAAAAATTTGGCTGTGTAGTGCCGGCCTAGAATTGGCTGTGTAGTGCCGGCTTAGAATAGCACTACCCCATTTCTTCCGATGGGTGTACGTAAGAGGCGACTAACGGTATTGGGGCTTTTAAGGGATTTTTTTGGGCGATGCGGTTGGAGACCCATCACCAACAACCTTTACCCCATCTTTTCCCCACGCAACTTCCAAAAGTGGCTGAGGAATTTTTTATTCCCTAGCTCTGGTTACCCCTTCAAGGGATTTATAGCCGTGAGTATATGTATGTATATTTAAAAAAATGGTTTTAAAGTATATCGCCGAAGGTGTGGCAGAGGTACTAATACTTATAAACATCACATGAGGGTTTTAAGAGTAAATATGTCACATGACGACGTCCGTGGCCGAGTGGATAGGTGACAAGCTTCTCAGTCCGGAGGTTGCGTGTTCGATACCTGCGAATTATTGATTCTTAGTCTTGGATGTTATTTATATCTGTATTATATCATGTTAAATATACCGTTGAGTTAGTATCTCATAATACAAGTCTTATTTAGTTTGGGGCTAACTTGATCTGTGTGTAACATATCCGTATATATTATTATACATACATATACTAACGGCTATAAATCCCTTAACGGGGTAGCCAGAGCTTTGGAATGAGAAATTCCTCAGCCACTTTTGGGGAAAAGATGGTAATAATAAATGATTTTGGTGACGGGTCTCCAACCACATCGCCCAAAAATCACTTAAAAAGCCCCTAGACCGTTAGTCGCCTCTTACGATCACCCACGGGTAGAAATGAGGTAGTGCTATTCTAAGCCGACACTACACGGCAAATATTATTATATTATATCATAAATGAGATACTGACAGATTATGTATACAAAATACAGTAGATTTGCGTGATACGGGGGGCAGGCCTATCGCCGCTTTATACGAATACATTGTGACATATCTAAGTTGTACTTTCACTTCCCTCACGATGTTTTCCCTCAGCGTTAACTATTTGACGAGATAACATCATACAAATATAATAAAGCTAGCACAAGGATATAAAAAAAGATTAATAAGTGAGGTAAAAACTGAGCAGCTGATTGAAAACCGTACTTCTATTAACTATCCTACTAGCTCTGCAGCAGGGCCTGTGCTTACTTAGATTAGGTCTATAAAAAAATAAATATCTCTATACAATATTCCCACGGATTATATCAATTTGCCGTGTAGTGTCGGCCTAGAATAACATTACCCCATTTCTACCCGAGGGTGCTCGTAAAAGGCGACTAAGGGTAAAGGGGCTTTTTAAGCGATTTCTGGGCGATGTGGTTAGAGACCCATCACCGAAATCATTTATTATTTCCATCTCTTTCCAATCAACTTCCAAAAGTGGCTGAGGAATTTCTCATTCCAAAGCTCTGGCTACCTCGTTAAGGGATTGATAGCCGTGAGTATATGTATGTATGTATGATTATATCAATATAAATAATATCATTAAACACACTAATAACCATGTGAAAATAAACAAAATAACAAAAAAGCTGGAAATAAATAAGTTTCTCACTTAACAATCTGGCTCGGCATAGACACTTTCGCCGAATCAATATTTCTGATTTGTCCACTTCTCATGCTGAAATACAAAATCACGGATAAATATCATGCAATATTACTTTTTAACTGCCTCAGTGGTCTATCGGTAAAACGATTAGCTTCACATCCGGAGGTCTCAGTTTCAAACTCACTAATTAAATATGTGAGATTTAACCCACTTTTAAAGAATTTTGCAGGCTTGAATCACGTGATTAACCGAAACTTTAAGAAAATTCCATTCTCCGGAGAGATCCGCTTTACCCGTATGGCTATAATTAAAGGGCATTGTATTTGTTAAAAATCGCATTGTATTTAATGGTTCATAAGGTTGAAATTATGGTGGCAAATCTTTTTCCTTTATCGGTTAAGGGTTCGAGCCATCCCAGTAGAAGTCTTTAGTTTATCAACCCGCACTAGGCCCGTGTTTTTTGAAATATAGCCAAATCGCCTTATACATGGTAGGCTCAAGCCCTTTAGTGAAGACATATTTGGGCTGTGAAAAATAACTTTATTTACATTACCACCTCACTTGATACCTTCAGAAAACCCCGTATCCCTGAGTACCAATTTCTACAGTGTTTAATGACTAATTTTTAATGTGCAATAGGTTGTTAGACAGAATAGGCTATTTGACTGTAATAAAGCGACATCATAGTCCAGTGGGTAGAACACCCGCCCGAAAACAGAAGGGCGTGAGTTCCAATCCTGGGACGGGCCTACACCAATTTGTCTTTTCTAAAGTCATATGTGTGGTTAATTTATCATGGTTGCTAACGGTGAGCGAAAACATCGTGAGGAAACCCACATGGCTGAGTTGTACTTAGTCATGTGACAGTGTATTCGTACAAAACGGCGATAGGCCTGCCCCCTATCACGTGAGTACACTGTCTTAGCAAAACGTGGGTACCTTCTCTGGAAACTAGATGGCGCTTGCCATGTGTGTTCAGGAGTATTGGTCCCTCTGCCAACCCCTTCGGGGATAAAAGGCGTGAACGTTTATGTATGTTTTATGTATGTTTTATGCATGTAAAAATATACATTTCTTTTATTTCACTAGTCTTAATATTTCTTTTTTGGAGCAATATGTAACAATGCGAGATAAAAATATTGCATTATTTCGCTAAAATCCGTCTTCTAAAATAAGTATTTTCGATGCAACTGTCACGTGACTAAAAACGACCGTGATTGGCTATTTCTATAATGACGTAGATCGCGCATAAACAGACTGTGTATCGCTTCGCTCATTGGTGGTTAATGCGGAATTGACGTCATTTGTGCTACAGTCGCCATATTACTTAAAGTCGCGTTTTCGCGGCACATTTGAATATTGCATTTTCTTTTTCGATTTTTTTATAAAATAGCTAAAATGAAGACAGAAAAATATTTTTTAGGGCTCCTTATAAACAAATTAACACCGTAAGATAGTTTTCAAAACTTAGTCAAATAGCCTAACGACTTACCACCACTCAATAGCATGCTCAATACTTTTAAAATGCGTAGGTCTTCCTCGCAGGAAACTTTGCATGCTGGCCAGCGCATCCATTGCTGTGCCTGCAATAGCGGATATGGTGAATGAGTTTTTGAATTGTAAAACGTATGAGACATTGAATAAGTCAGATTAAAATCTGTAAATAAAAATTGATTGACAATGGTTAAAAAACCAGGCTACAGAAATGTAAGACAAAATACAACTGCAATTTAGCTTTTGAACATACATATACTCACGCCATTAATTCCCATTGGGGTAGGCAGAGACTATCGATCGCCACTTCGTACGATCCTGACAAACCTCTCTAGCTTCGTTTACATCCATCAATCTTTTCATACATGCTCTTTTATTCTTCATACTTTAGCTTTTGAAATTTATAAAATAACTGAAAGTACATTGTTTCATCTATCACTTAATTTTAAAGCTACTATAAGAGGGAGGTTTTGTCGCCGTTTTTGTACGAGAAAGATTTTTTAGTCAATTTCTTTGCAGAAACAAAACTCACGGAATATGACGACAGTAGGTGCATGCAGCTTGCTCTCATCAATTTTGGAGTAACATCTTCAAGATAAACTTCAAACAACAATTACATACGCAAACCACCATAACACTTATACACTAATTAACAATCCTGCTTACCCTCAACAACATCAATAACCGCCAGCCCCTGGATGCAATGTTCCAGTGAGGGTAGATGAGCCACCCTCACAGCGATGGCCCCGCCCATGGAATGACCTACCAGCATTATGGGAGGGATTTCGTTGTTGTATAACTTGTGGAGGACTTGTTCTACATCTCTGTAAGAATGGGTTTGGTTATTTATCTGTTCATGTTTATAATTGAAAAAAAGAATTGGAGGCTATAGATTTTAGAATTGTGATAATAAAAACATACATACATACATACACTCACGGCTATAAATCCCTTAACGGGGTAGCCAGAGCTTTGGAATGAAAAATTCCTCAGCCACTTTTGGAAGTTGATTGGGAAAAGATGGTTATAATAAATGTTTTGGTGACGGGTCTCTAACCACATCGCCCAAAAATTACTTAAAAAGCCCCCTATACCCTTACTCGCCTCTTACGATCACCCACGGGTAGAAATGGGGTAGTGTTATTCTAAGCCGACACTACACGGCAACAAAATAAATAGTATTATTATAGTATTAGTAGTAATTAATGTGAAGTGTTCGACCTGAAATGGGTGATTTTTTATAAAATGAAGTATGTTGATTGGCCAAATTGACAAAATTTAGAGGCTTTATTTCTCTGGTTTTATATAGATTTACAAAAAACATATATATTTGGTTGTGGTAATAGTTAAAAGGCGGTGATCAAATAGTGGCCACCATAATTTCAACCTGACCTACCTACAAATAGAAGTGAAAAACAACAACTTTTTAATCATACTTCTGCCTTATGAAGGGTTCAACGTATACATATTTCTAAAGTGGTTTAGAAGTATAATATATGTACACACTTAACAAATATAAGACTAAACTTAAACGTGACTAATTAATTAAATATTTACAGCAGAAATTAAATTAAGAAATTATTATTATTTAATTAAGTTTAGAAGTTGAATTTTAATAAATTCTGGTTTAACTTTCTAACCAACCCCGACATAACAATCAAAAGGTTCTATAAAGTCATATCTTATCTTGAAAAAGATTAGTAAAAAGAAATGAAGCCCTAGAGATTTTACAAAGTGGCAATGAATCTGCCTACCCCAATGGCAACTAAGAGAGTGAGCATATTAAGTTCATTTTAAATAAAAAGGACTCTAACACTGAAATAGCATGAATTTTGAAAACCCTTATGTCTTTTGTCTTAAAATTTTTATTTTTTGCTAAAAATCAGTGTTGTGAGTTATTCATTTTCTTCAGGTTATACAACTATTGTCATATTGAGTATATTTCCAGTGTGGTTTTGTAGTTATTGGAGTGTTATTCTTTTTTATTTTCTTTGAATCTTGTATATTTTTATTTTTTCATGCTTTGTGTCAACAATAAATTATTTTCTTCCTTTTATATATGTGAGTATATGTACCTGGCCAAAGTGTCTCCACTCAGATCATCAGGATTGTTAGCTTTAGTCTCCCCATGTCCTCGGATGTCCATGGACACTACCTGACATTCTATCATTTTCCGTATTTCTTCCTGTAAATTTTGATATTATTTACATAAATAATAATCATGCATATGAACTCCCTCACTAATCAATTAACAAAAAAATATATCTGTAAAAGTGTTTATTAAAAGATGTATTTATTACAACTTATTTATTCTCTGTCCTTTATTGTGTAAGTTTGGCTTTGATGCTTCCCATGTTTATTTTGTGACTAAGAACCTTTTTACACATACTTACTATCCTGCTAGACAAGCATGATAGGTTTTAATAAATCTTACACTGATTTAATACCTATTCCACCTGTCACAAGCTATACTTTTTTTGTGCACCCTACAGGGTACTAGTTCTACAGGGAAACATATATTATTATCCATATTATGGGTAATTCCTATTAATTATAGTAGTATGAAAAACACTGCAGTTTGCGTTTGAGTAAGATTTAACTCAACTTTAATGACATCCTAATTAATATTTCCTAGTCAAATAAGTTAAATTGATTTTATAGCCAAAACAGTTCCTTATGAAGATAAGAATGTAATTGTGGCAGATAAGACTTAAAGCGGGAGCTTTTGAGTAACAAATCATAAGATATTTACAGAGACAAGATCGTAGTAAAACACTCATTGATATGGTTATATCTAAATAATTTGAACTAATGTCTTAAGAACTCACCGTAAACAAAGCCCAACTCAGCCCTGAGTATCCTCCTCCATGCAAAGTGACAATCCGAGGTCTATCTGCCTGATCTGGTTCTGGTGATAAATACACTCTGAATGTTCCACTCTCTGTCTCCACATCCTCACATTTTTCAAAGTACTTTTTCCAGGAAACTGGGGTATAGTCTTTGCGCCTGCTTCCACCAAATGGAGCTAACCTAGAGACATTGAACAAATATTAAAAACATGCTAATCACTATTAACAACCTACATCATGAATTTGGTTTTCTAGCCTATTATATTAATTCGCCCCACTTCTATTAGTATCTATTATACGGAAAAGTGTTCTAACAGCATTGAAATCATTACTTCCTGAGCTAACTCATAAAACTTGAGAGGGAAATATGTACCTATTATAAAATAAGTCATCATTACTGAAGAATTTTGAAACGTATTATTATTCCTAATTACTTAGTAAAAACTTCGTCAAGCACGCACTAAGGCGAACAATATAAGATTATTTCGTTATTACAACAATAGAAACCTATCTTCAATGTTGATTTACCAGTTTCTCAGCAGCATAGAATAATCTAACAAATAATTTATGCTGCAATTATTTGTCACTGACAAAGATACATGGTAACATACAAGGAGATTAGAAGCGGTAATAAGATAGCGTTAAAATTCGGGATAAATTAGATAAAATGGTGGTTGTTTTTGGTTTATGTTAACTTACTTGGAAATGCTGGATGTTCTTGGACACTTCGGTGGCAGTTTGCTCTTCAGGATGCTCTTTTGTAACGCAGACATATTGAAATTTTCTGTTATATTTACTTTAAAAGCTTATTTCAATACTAATTGCTTGCAATTCTTATTCGGCAAAACCATAACTTCGTATTCGCATTCGCAATTTGTTTTGTTTCGTGCTTTCTAGGGATGGGCGTTGATACAACGGACTAGTTAAATTAACCGTCTATGTACATTCAACGATTCGACTAGTCCATCGCTTACCAATGAACTAGTTGAATTCAACGGCTAAACAAAAGAGTCGAAACGTTCGTACAACTTGCGACGCGACTGTTAACTCTTCAACGTGGCCGTATAATAGTCCACTGGTAGACGGCTAAACGAAAGAGTCGACACGTTAGTATCAACTTGCGACGCGACGGTCTTACAAATTTCAACTCTAAAGCTATAGTAGCAAGTGCGATAATGTTTCGATATGTTTTGTTAGTCAGAAAGAAAGAAAGGAAAGATAAAGGAGAAAGGAGCGTGAAAGAGATAGTGCGTAACACGCGTGAACTCTGTTGAATGAATTTGAATTATTTTATAATAATATTTAATAATAAATTATTTTATAATAAACATAGTAAAGAAATTATTGTATAATAGGTATGTATAGGTATGTATATAAGGTATGTATTATAAAAAAAAAAGAAAAGAAAGAAAACGAAAAAAAAAACAAAGAAAAAAATATAAATATGTAAATACTTTAATTAATGTACATAAAATCAGATGATCTTCTAAATACGCATGAATTTCCAATTCAGCCAGTCCTAAGCCTGGAAAAGTATGAAGGGAAGATTTATTAATTATTTAACAATTAATTGCAACGAACGTTCAATTACCAATACCGTCGCGCGTCGGTCGACAGTGTCAATCGTTGACAATTCGTTTCAGTTTACACATCGACTAGTCGAAGATTTTAACTAGTTGATCGACTAGTTGATGAACGACATTTAACGGTCTAGTCTCGTTGATGAAAAATACGTCGACGACTCATCCCTAGTGCTTTCGTGTCAAATTTTTGACATACGGAAGAACCAGGAGATCTTAGTGTTGTGCTTCATTTGTTCGATTCATAGTGAAATCGAAAGAAGATCGGACTACAGCATTCGATTTAATTTGTGTCTACACTTGAATTTAATAGATTAAACCTTGGGCACAAAGGATTTTAAATCAATGGCACAAACATGGTTAATTCTATTGCAATTAACAAAGTTAATTTCTGAATTCAGATTACAACTTCAAGGTTAAGCTGATTGTTTTTACCACAATAATATAATGCGCATGTCCAATAATCGCGCATGCGGTTTAAATTGCATTGATGACTTTCCTGGAAATATAATGAACAGTGCACCATGGGTTGACGCGAGATGCGGGACGGTAGCTCAGAGAGGCTCGTTGTACGGCCTACTCGCCGTAGAGGCGAGACCAGGGCCAAATTAACGAGATACATAACCATATTACTGGCCGGTTTACTTAGTGGTGGAGGATCTGCGTTGCTATTTCTAGTTCCATTATACGCTGACCCTGCTTTGAGTGCTTTAGCCGCAGACTTCGATCCAATACCAGCTGACTGCATCACAGAACGTCGTGACGATCGCCTTGGCTTAGATAACTGCACTTGGGCGTCATGCAGGGAAGGATGTACGAGCGACGCTTACAAATGTATCCAGCTACACGTGAAATACAAACCCCACAGTCAAGAATGGCGCCCAGCTATCTTATTCGTTAACATAAAAGGTTGTGGCTATCCACCTACTGTAGATTGTGAAAATTTTACGACAAGTTATGGGTATGTTGGAGCACGATATCCATGTTATTGGTCTAAAGCTGATACAAATGTGGTGATTCCGAGATGGTCGCGAAATGAACAAGTGGCTATAGTGACGAGAACGTTAGCTTTACCACTTTTCTTGTCAGCTTGTGCCGGTTTAGGGTTGTGCGCGTTACATTGTGAATGCAAGCCGAGAAGACGTCGCCGGCCTCCAAGACGACCCCCGCGAATGCCGCCGATGACTCCTGATGACAACTCTGTTTATCGCTTAGCATAGTCGTTTTGAATTTTTCAAAAACCACTGTGAATACACACATTACATAAACAAATAGTGTACCTACTAAATTATTTAGTTATTAAAAACCATTGTCATTTACTTAAATGGAAGTACACTTCAATAGTCAGTAATAGTACAACGAGATGTGTTCTTATCTTAAAATAATATAGGTTTTTAATTAATTTTAAAACCTTATAAAATGTTGTATACTTACCTTCTTTTTCTCATTTTATTTCAATATTCTTCAACTTTACATTACTATGTTAAACATACTTACCTTCAAAATCAATACTAGCCACAAGGTAAAGGTTTTCAGTTCGAATATTTTTGTATACTAAGAGGATTAGTATTCGTGGTCTGATTCTTCGTAGATTCAAATTAAGCTTATTACTTAGTACACACACTTTAGTAATTAAACTAATAAGAACATCAAGAAAGAGATACATATGTATTGAAAATAATATAGCAATAATTTAAGTGATCGATGATTACTGTATATAAAATAAAATTATGTTCGTGTTTTAAGTGACTTTTTATTTTATCATCGTCATTCAGGTTAAAAGAAAGACACAAAAATTTATATTAAATAAACTATAAGTTGTGTGGTTCCAGTTCTTTGCTGCTATACTGAAATTATATTCAAGACTTCTCTTCGAGTATAAAAAACAATATAGGAAAAAAATACACATGTGTTTTTATATATTCACCGTTTTGACGATTTTAGGTCTATAATTAAATCTCTTAAAATAAAAAGAATATTTCTCAAACTTTCACGCCATAGATCGACGAAGCACTAAACTTCTCAACATCACATGATATAAGTGTCACCTGTTCAGGGTGGCCACGTTTTACGTTATTATTGTTTGTTTTTGCTAGGAGCTGTGTTGGCTTAGAATTACACAAATCCAATTCATCCAGACGGTAACGTAAGAGGTGATTAAGGTATTGGGGCTTTATAAGTGACGTGCTTCGAGACCAATCACCAATAAACTTTATTTTACAATTTTTTTCGACTCAATTCCCAATAGAACCTAAAGTATTTCAAATACCGGAGCTTTGGCTACCCCTTTTTGGGTTTTATAGCCATGCGTATAAGTATGTATATCTTGCCAGGGTCTTAACCTTCTTTGAGTTGACTTTAAATCTAACTATTCCACCACGGCAAAATTAACAACAATAGTATATATGTATAGTATATAATAGTATATGATGAAGATATCGAGAGAAGAGTGAAAAAGGGTAATGCGGTAAATGGAGCACTGGATAGTCTAATGTCTAGTCAGTCGGTGTCTGAAAAGGCCCGAATGGCTGTGCATGATGCTGTCCTTGTTCCTACGCTTATGTATGGCAGTGAATGTTGGGTGTGGCAGAAGAAGCATGAAAGTAGAGTGAATGCAGTAGAAATGAGATCCCTCAGAAAAGTGTGTAATGTAAGGTTATGTGATCGTGTGAGGAATGATGTGATTCGTGAAAGGTGTGGTGTAAAAGATGATATTGTAAGAAAGATAGAAAAAGGAATGTTGAGATGGTTTGGGCACATAGAGAGGATGGATGACAGTAAATTGGTTAAAGAGATATATAGAGCCAATGTGGAAGGTAATGTTAGTAGAGGACGACCTCGGAGGACACATTTGGATCAAATAGAAAATGTGCTCAAAAAGGCAGGTGTCCGCAGTATGAAGAATAAAAGAGCATGTATGAAAAGATTGATGGATGTAAACGAAGCCAGAGAGGTTTGCCAGGATCGTACAAGGTGGCGATCGATAGTCTCTGCCTACCCCAATGGGAACTAACGGCGTGAGAATATGTATGTATGATGTATATATATATGTCGATGTGCACCTTTAACACGAGGCCCGAAAAATTGTATTTCATGTGAAAGTTAAGATACTGACAGATTTTGTAAGAATCATCTATTTGTCTCTCAATTCATGCATCATTCACTCTAACAAGCCTCATGGCTCCTATACTATTCAGTGGTGAAGCAGACCGCAACATTATTTTAAATATTTAATTAGATCAACACGAACTTCGTGAGTGGTTATTATTCAAGGACAGAAAAAGCTCATGGGGACAATGAAAAGAATTTTTAATTTTTTACCCTTTATTTTCTAATGCCTTTCCTCTTCTATCCATAACTTTCACATTCAGAGTACAAAATCTCAGTCTTTATTAGCAGTTTTAAGTGAAAATTTTGGTAAGAATATACAGGGCCGAATCCAGCTATAATTTAGGAATAAGGAATATTCCTTTAGAAACACAGTGCAACTAGGATGCACTATAAAACAAGCAAGCAATTGATTACATGAGTATTTTGTTTGCTGGGCCCAACCCTGGTCATAAATATTCTATTAAAGGCACATACGTTAAAAACATGGTAACTTCGAAGATAAGTAAACACAACTAGAAAATTTCACAACGCAACATTCCATTCCAAATAAATGCAGTTTAGTTACAATCATGATCGAATAAATAACACGAATAAAGGAATAGAGGGCTATTGCAAATATCATTAGAATGTGAAATTACGAACAAGAAACATAGAACAATAAAAAAATAGTTCAAAATGAGTCACATTTGAGCATTAATCAACAGAGATAAAATTCGATATGTTTATAATTATAGCAAAAACAGCCCTCTAACCAATATTAAATAGCAGCAAATAGAAACATAATACACTAAATTAACTACACGAATGGTAGTCAAATATTGCTTATCATTTCTCGCTAACTCCTACATCCGAGATTATTATGAAACGTGTCATCATTTACAACAAAAAATTATAAATAATAAAAAAAAAAACATTACAATACCACGATTGCTAGACATTTGGAAATATACACAAACAATCACAAGTTACAAATACCAGTTAAACTCGAGAACACAACATTATTTAATGCTTATTATACATTAAGGTCATGATTAGTGACTAAATAATATTGTTCCTCCTCGGGAATACGATCATTGTAATTAATAAGTGTCCTTGCAAAATGTCATATGTTCAGAAACCGTTTCACACATCATCATCATAATTTGTATAAATAGTTGTTTAATAATAATTATTTTGGAGTTATAATAACAGAGTGGAACTAATTAAAAAATAACAACTTAAAGTCACAGCACATAGAATGTACGTCAGTGCATTTGGAAAAGCAACAAAGTAACGAAAGCTTATGTTTGAAACAAAACGAACCAGTGATGCTAAATACCAAATTTATTAAACAGTATATCGCACTATGAAAGACGTTATTAAAAATTATGATTTCTGTTTTCTCTTCAAGTACAAAAATCTAAAAAAGTTATCCAATTTGTGCCGTTTTCTTATAACATACAACACTTTGAGCAATAAAATCAACAATATAACTAAATATCCTAAAAATAAACAGTTCAAATTGTCTATGTTCACAAAGTCTTTAATTAACTAAAAAGGAAAACTCACGTGATGTACGGAATACAGAAATGAATTTTCCTTTACATTGACTAATTTACATGAGCATAGGCATAAGTCGCTGCCTGTAGTTATTAAGTTCTCAGAACAATAACATAAAGCGGGTAATTAACGAAAGGAACTAAAAAATCATTTTAAATTTATGAAATTTACTTGAGCCCGTATTGGGTACATCTAAATAGATAAGCAGAACAGTATGATGAACAAAATAATGAAGAAGGCTGTGGACGGCCGTATAAAACCGTTTTTTTTATTTAGTCGCGATGGTGATCAATTTACAATTTGGAAGGATTGCCAACAAGAAAAGTTCAACGTAAAGAATTTGAGAAAATGAACATAGTGTTTCAAAGGAAGACTGATATTTGCACCACCTGGGTTTTTTTTTCAAAAACATATTGACAGTTTAGCGCCTTCCTTATTAAATTCAAAAATTAAATTCGAATCGATTCGCGTAATCGATGTTGATATTGTTAAATCGATGTTACAGAGCTTTGATAATATATTTTACATCACTAATACGCAATGATCCCAATGTAGGTATTACAGTAGGGATGTCGTCAAATGGGATCGATATTACGAATCAACTATACGACAGATGTGTAATGAATTAAAATAGTATATTTAAAGCACATTTCGAAAGGTCAAGACATTATTTCTTTAACAAGTACTAATCCCAAAAAACTTTTCACAATAATTCACTCTTTACACAGTTAATAAACTCTGAAATAGCCAAACGTCAATTCTCACAACCTCCCTGGTCTTCAAGATCTACTGCAATTATACATAGCAAGTTTAAGCTGCTCTGGTTATTCAGAAATGCCTCCATTTAAATACAAAAATGGTTATATTAAAACTTCTATTTTGTTATAATCTGTCATAGGAATCTGCACCTGCTTTATTACCGCCTTTCTTCTTACATAATGAATATATTTCTTGACTTAGGCCTTAGGGTAAACTATACAATAATTGCCCATAAAGTTTTCCTATATTATTAATTATCACATTTTTATTTGACGTCATTACTATCTTTACGGGACATATTAAGTTAAGTTTACCCTTAAACGTATACCACTAATTATTTATATTAGTTCTTTCGATACAAAAATACATTAATAAATTAGTAATATAAGCATATTTGTATAATATATTTATTATTTTTTTGCTTGTAAAATATTTGTCGATTGTTACTGGATTCTAATAGGTGAAAAAAAGGTTTATTACTTCATAATTTTTAGGGTGTACCATGCTTTTTTAGTCCGTATTATGTCGTGCGCTAATCGAAATTTGGCTGTTTACTTTTGCATGGAAGCTATCATTTAATTTAGTATGGATGGAATCATCGCTATTTAATTATAAAACTAATGCAGTATTATTTTACACACAATTATTACGTAAGCCAACGTTAAAGATAGAATAAACATAAAACAAAGCAGAATCAAGTAATATTATGATTTGAATTCAAAGTTTACATTCTATTTCAAATGTATAAAAACAAAAAAAAGTGAAGTCTACGAAAAAACGAACTCATTGGGCGTTGAAAACGATGAGAAGCCATTAAAAGCACCCAGGAAAATATTTTGTCCAGTTTCTATTTTGCTTGTAACAATGGAAAAAGAAAGAACTAGCAAAAGTTATGCCCAAGAAAATCTATGGTTCTTTTAAGATAAAGTTTCATGACTAAGTTTTGGTGTAATAAATATGTACGTGTGAAAAAAATGGTTAAGGATGAAAAAACATTTGAGTTTACGAATGTTCTTTTGTACAAGAGTAGCGCTAATATGAATATAGTAAGGATCGAGTTAAATCCAATGGAAGCACAATAACCACTATGGTAAAGGTTGTCTTAAAGACACTATTATTAAAAACAAACACTTTTAATAGCACCTAATACTAAGCAATAAACATCCCGCAATTTTTTTTGTTCCTAGTATTAAAGATATGTGACTTATCAAACCAGCCTTAAATTAACAGCATTCAATCAACAAATATTTTACAACTTTTCATATTTTTAAGTACAAAAATCCTATCGAATGAGTTACGTTGAACCCACTTCTGACATCACAACTCAAGTCAGAAGTGCGTCCTTTGGACTAGAAATAACCTAAATCATATAACGACCTGCGATATTTGAGTCGATAAACGATACCTTTTCCTATCTATTTCTACATTCGTGTCTAAGCCACGTTTCACAGCCGCTGAAGTATCAATATTGCCGAAGCTCGCTTCGAGCATCCGTCTAGATCTACAATACTTTAAGTCTATATTATTAACTCTTTGACATTTCATATCTAGAAGATAATCATTCTTACCATCGAGTACAGAGTATCCGTTTGAAGGTTGTTCTAATATATTTGTTTGGAGGTAGTTTGGTGCAGTAATTAGTCGAGGCGAAGCCGATGGAGTTGGATTTGGTGTTGTTCTGGCGCTTCCATAGCCTTGGTCTTCTGAATTGTCTACAGTAGTCTCACGAGCCTTCAGTGTTTGCATCATGCTGGAACAAAATAGAAACTTTATGTCTGTGATCTTCAAGTTGTATACTTAGGTTAGTATTAAATCTGTTCAGTAATCGCTTCGGTGGATAACCATAGCGGGAAGGGATTTCTCGTTACAGATATCAACCGTGTCCCAGGCAAATTTTGCGTCTTTTCGGCCTTTTGGTCATCATGTACAAAATATATTATTCTTTTATAATAAACAAAATAAAATTAACCCAATTTATTGTGCTGATAGAAAATATATATTTTTCAATTGTCCTGACATCTCAGCAAAACTTGATGCACGTAAAATGGCAAGTCTATCATTTTGATCGTCTAGTATAAAGAAACTTCATTGCTACGACAGGTAACTGCGAGATGTTCACAATTATTAGTACCTCCACTTCGTCTTCAGTGATTTAAGGCCAACATCAGAAAATTAACTTTTTAGACTAATAATCCCAAGATATTAAAAGGCAGTTGAATAAAAGCCATAGATATAGAAGCACATAGATTGGCAGTAAGTGACAAACGTCAAAGCATAAACGTCAACAAAGGCAGGATCTCTCACGGACACTATAACGGCCTACAACGGTTTTGGCATCAAACATGAATGAAAATAATTGACTTATTTTCGTTAATTCTGGTTATTAGTCTTAACTATGGTGTTTTTGATAAAGTTACTTATAATTAACAAATACATATTCTTTCGCAAACATAAACTATTTAGCCATTCATGTCCAAATTAACACTGTAATACTAATAATTACCAGTCTATATGCTGGAATGCAATAAATAAATAAACATAAATAAAATAAAAATGCTTTATTATAGATCTTAAACCAAAGTTTTTAATGCACATTTTCTATCATCACAATATTACAATAGGCTATTTGACTAAGTTTTGAAAACTATCTTACGGTGTTAATTTCTTTATAAGGAGCCCTAAAAAAAATATTTTTCTGTCTTCATTTTAGCTATTTTATTAAAAATCGAAAAAGAAAATGCAATATTCAAATGTGCCGCGAAAACGCGATTTTTAAGTAATATGGCGGCTGTAGCACAAATGACGTCGATTCGCGCATTAAACACCAATGAGCGAAGCGATACACAGTCTGTTTATGTGCAATCTACGTCATTATAGAAATAGCCAATCACGGCCGTTTTTAGGTCACGTGACAGTTGCATCAAAAATACTTATTTTAGAAGACGGATTTTTGTGAAATAATGCTATATTTTTATCTCGCATTATTACATATTGCTCCAAAAAAGAAATATTAAGACTAATGAAATAAAAGAAATGTATATTTTTTATTACACTCAAATACCCTATTACGGTAAAGTTTAGAAATTGGCGTAAATAACAAATACGTGATTTTTTATCAATTTTAATATGGAATTCGCTATACTAATGTCACGCACACACACTCATTTACGCACACCGTTGTACGTCTCGCCTGTCGTCTTTGTATTGCCAATCTATATATATAAGTATGTCCTTACTAATATTATAAATCCGAAAGTGAGTTTTTTTGTTTGTTTCGCTTTCACACCGTAATTACTGTATCGATTGCTTTGAAATTTTGTAGACGTATAGTTAGAAGTCCGGATTAACTAATAGGGTACTTTTTATCCCGAAGAACATCGTGGAATGAGACGTAGTTGTTATACCGCAATATGACCGATAGCCCAGTGGGTAGAACATTCGGTTATCGTGCAAACGACTAGTGTTCAAATCCTGGGTCGGGCCTACACCAATTTGTCTTTCTAAAGACATATGTGTGGTTAATTTATCATGGTTGTTAACGGTGAGGGAAAACATCGTGAGGAAACCCACATGGCTGAGTTGTACTTAGTCATGTGACAGTGTATTCGTACAAAACGGCGATAGGCCTGCCCCTATCACGTGAGTACACTGTCCATTGCAAAACGTGGGTACTCTGAACACCAGGTGACAAAGTCACGTGATGTTCAGAAGTATTAGTACCTCTGCAACCCCTTCGGGGATATTCGGCGTGAACGTTTATGTTTATGTTATGTTACATTATATGTTATATAACCGATTTCCACGTGGGTGAAGCCGTGGGCGGAAAGCTAGTAGTATAATAAATCTATGATAAAATCACAC